>JAZGLO010005427.1:100000-245000 GCA_036873155.1 Biomphalaria sudanica | reverse complement strand
GAGAGAGAGGGAGAAAGAGAGGGAGAGGGAGAGAGAGGAGAGAGAGAGGGAGAGAGAGAGAGGAAGAGAGAGGGAGAGAGAGGGAGGGAGAGAGAGAGAGAGGGGAGAGAGAGGGAGAGAGAGAGGGAGAGAGAGAGGGAGAGAGAGAGAGAGGGAGAGAGAGAGAGGGAGAGAGAGGGAGAGAGAGAGGGGGGGAGAGAGAGAGGGAGAGAGAGAGGGAGAGGGAACAAAATAAACTCCACACAACTCCCCCTTTGCAGACACTGCGCCCACCCTTATAAAACCGTAAACCATATCCTCTTTGAATGCCCCTTCCTAATCCACCTTAGGGAGACCCTACTTCCACTACAGCCCAACATAACCAACACCCTGTTCGGCAGTGCTGAACAACTGAAGAGAACAGCACACTTTTTTCCCTTGGCACAGGCTGCAAAAGAGCTGACAGCTCAGCAGCAATAAAGCTGGCTAGTATGAAGAAGAAGAAAAGAGAATATCAACTCTATCTGGTACACATTTTGAACAGATAATTTCCACCCATTCTCGGATCAAGTCCAAATTTTGCATAATTACCTTTCTCCCTGTTACGATCATCAATAGTGCTAGATGTTACCATCATCAATAGTGCTAGATGTTACGATCAAACTTGATGCCAAGATGTTACGTTGAAGCACAATCAATGATCGTAATTGCCGAGGATTCAGAAATCGTCAGAAGTTGCCAGTTGATAAGAGGATCATCTAGAAGTTACTGGTTGATAAGAGGATCATCTAGAAGCTACTGGTTGATAAGAGGATCATCTAGAAGTTACCGGTTGATAAGAGGATCATCTAGAAGTTACTGGTTGACAAGACAATCTAAGTATATTATTATATATTCAATGAAGAAACTTCTCTTCGACTAAAACAAATACTTTAAATCAGAACTTGGAAAAGCTATTTACAAATAATTACAATGGTTAAATGTACTTAAATAAAATAAATGATCTACACAATAATATAATTGAGTTCTAACAATAGACTCTCATACATGCTATCTCTAACACGTTCCACACAAGACTGCCGCAATCTAGAATCTTCCCCGGGCTCTAGAGCGTTATCACGTGACCAACATCTCTCCGCTGCAAGTCAACCAATAAATGCAGCTCAAAGTACAATAATTAATATTTCTAACCAAACACATTCACTCCAAAACATACGTTTGTTGCGTGAAGGAAATTCTCGACAGGCTAAATATAGACTATGGCTAAATATAGATACAGTGTACGTGACACTCCCTAACAAAACACGAATCTATCTAAATAAAAACCAATTACATAATTAGTGGTAATTAATTAGTTTTGTTTGATACAGAAAAGGGAAATGAATCTTACAGTAATAAGTGATTTGGCTACAAATGTACTGGTATTTTCCTTACATAAACCTTTTGTTTTTAACAGCAAAAAAAAGTTGCCCAATTCTATGAAAGTATTACTACTTCATGGATCTAGGTCATATAGCCATGTTTACATAAGAGAAGACGGAAAGGTCACGCATGCGTAGATCGAGGGCTCCACGCTTGCACAGAAAGAAAATCTCCGATCGAACTCTACATTTAATACCTAGACAACTTCTTATATAATACAGACGTTACTTAAAAAAAGAAGATGTTTACGTCCTACGCGTCATGCATTTAGTCATGCATATTAACCAATGACTTAAATTCTGCCAAGTCACTGGTTTTCCTGGCTAGCTCAGGCAACCCATTCCATGCTCTAATAGCACTAGGGAAGAAGGAGTATTTGTACAAATTTGTCCTAGCATATGGGACGAGAAATGTGCTTTTATCTTTGTGTCTTTCAGTCTTTCAGAGTATTTTATTAAATTTTGTTTTTGTATTTGAAGATTATGGTTCAGTGTTTTATGTATAATTGCTACTTTAGTTTTGAGTCTTCTGTCATGAAGGCTTTCTAAATTTAGTGATTTTACTATAGGTGTTACTCTAGTCAAATGTAAATATTCATTTGTTATGAATCTCACTGCTCTATTTTGTGTCTGTTCAAGTTTCTTAATGTTTTCTTGAGGAAAACAAACGGAGGATGCATATTCTATTATTGGCCTAACCAAGGTTAAATAACATTTTAGTTTTATGTTCTTATTTGATTTATAGAAATTTCTTTTAATAAATCCTAATGCTTTGTTTGATTTTTTTTATAGTTTCATCAATATGTGGATTCCATGACAGTTTTTCATTTATTATAACACCTAGGTATTTTGCGTTTTTAGTCTGTGTTACTGGTTTGCCATGAATAAGATAAGTGGAATTAATTTGTTTTAGTTTTTTTTGTTACTCTTAACAACTGACATTTTTCTGGGTGGAAAGACATGCTCCAATTTGATTCCCATTTCTGTAACTCATCTAATTCTCTTTGTAAAATATCTGTGTCTTGTGTTGTTTTTATTGTTCTATATATTATGCAATCGTCTGCAAATAATCTGACTTTTGTTCCTGAAGTAATGCAATTTGGTAAATCATTTATGTAAATTAAAAATAGTAGTGGACCCAAGACTGTTCCTTGAGGTACACCTGAGTTTACTGTTATCGGTGTTGATTTAGAGCCATTTATTATTACAGTTTGTTCTCTCCCTATCAGAAAATCTTTAATCCACTGATGCAGTGGACCATTAATGCCGAAATATTTTAATTTTTTAAGCAAACTATGGTGGTGAACTTTGTCAAAAGCCTTGGAAAAATCTAGTAAGATAGCATCTATTTGTTCACTATTATCTAAACCTTTTGAAAAATCATCAATTAGTCCTATTAGTTGTGTTTCACATGATCTATATTTCCTAAAGCCATGTTGGTATGGTGTGAGGACATTTTGTTTGTCTAAGTGGTTTATGATGTTGCTACATATTATGTGTTCTAGGATTTTACATGTGATGCTGGTAAGTGATACTGGTCTGTAGTTTCCTGGGTCAGATTTTTCTCCTTTTTTAAATAGGGGGGTGACATTAGCTTCTTTCCAGTCCTTGGGTACTCTGCCCTGGTTAAGTGAAGCCTGAAAGAGTATTTTGAACACTAGGGCTAGCTCATTGCTTAGTTCTTTGAGTAATCTAGCTGGAATACCATCAGGTCCAGACGCTTTATTTGGTTTGGTGTTGGCTAATAGATTTTGAATTCCATTTTCTTGTACTACTATATCTTCTATGTTGTCTACTTGGTTCAAATTCAGTAATATGTCTTTGTCTCCTGGGGCTGAGAATGCTGAATTTGATGATGCAAAGTATTTGTTTAGGATGTTTGCTTTAGTTTCATTATCATTATGTATTATGTTATGTTCATCTTTTAATGGCGCTATGCCTGTTGTTTCCATTTTCTTAGACTTAATGTATGACCATAGGTTTTTGTTGTTATCTTTAGATATTACATTGTTTATGTATTCACTCTTCAGCTGTCTGCTTACTTTTTGGGTTAAGTGTTTAATTTTTATATACTTTTTGTAAACTCTTTCTGCCTTAGTTTCTTTAAATTTTCTATATAGGTTTTCCTTCTGTTTACAAAGCTTCTTTAGTCTATTATTAAACCA
The DNA here is from genome assembly GCA_036873155.1 of Biomphalaria sudanica. Classification (NCBI taxonomy): domain Eukaryota; kingdom Metazoa; phylum Mollusca; class Gastropoda; family Planorbidae; genus Biomphalaria; species Biomphalaria sudanica. Next base: position 241,435 of record JAZGLO010005427.1, on the reverse strand, counting down.
GCATTTATTTATTTTGTTTGATATGTATTTAGTTGGTATATGATTTTCTATAATGCTTTTAAGATGGTTTTTAATGAAATTCCAGAGGTCATCGACTGGTTGGTTAATGTCTTTTTCTAATAAGAATGTTTGTTGAAAGTTTAATGCAGCTTGGCGTAGTTGTGTTAGGTTACATTTATTCCAGAGTAAGATTTTTCTTTTGGGTTTTGAATTGGCTACTGCTTTTATCTGACTGTGTATTTTTATGATCTCATGGTCTGATAGACCAGGGATAATATCATAATCAACTACTAATCCAGGTCTGTTGGTTAAGAAGAGATCTAATGTGTTGTTTATTCTAGTTGGCTTTTTAATGATTTGATCTAAACTTAGGTTGTGTAAAGTTTCTATGAAAAGCTCATTTATGTCCTTAAGGTTTTGGTGTTTATCTATGGTTAGTGTTTTCCAATTTATATCAGGTAGGTTGAAATCACCCATAATCCAAAAAACTGCATTTTTATTTGTCTCTTTAAGTGTAGTAATCTGATTACATAGTTCCTGCATGTATTCTAAACTAGAATTTGGTGGTCTGTAAATGCTGCCTATTATAAGGGATGTTGAGGTGGTATTAATTAATTTTGAGTTAGGTAATAATTTTTAATTAAACAATATAAAGACCTGACATCAGTGACTATATCAGTGATACGCAAATTAAGACCTGCGGGGAGCTAGTATATTATATACCGGTATATAAACTGCTAAAAATGTCAAACTTGTACATTCACGAAGTGATAATATATTTCCAGTCTACAATAGGAAATCGTTAAAACATGATATGTTACATTTCTTCACGTATCTAATCATCAGACGACAAAAAAATCAACAAATCTCTTTAACATTCATCAAGCAGACGACAGACATTCCTTATCTCCCCTTTCAAGCCAACTTCCCGCCAACAGATCTTTAAAAAAAAAAAACAACTTGGAGTGAAAGGGAGTTTATTTACCATCAGCCGTAGCCGTGCATGTGCTGTCCCAGCTGCAGATTTTCTTTATGTATGCAATTTTGTATTTATTTATACTTTACTTTTGAAAGTGCGGAAGAAAAAGTTCACCAGGACTCAGAGGCGTAGAGAGCACTAGGTGAGCCCGGGCCAAGAAACCTTATTGGCGCCCCCCCCCCCCCCCGCCTCTCTCCAATTTCCATGAACATCACATAGAAATATAGGCTTACAATTAGAAAATATTTAATAATTACACCATAGAAATAACCTTAGAATGTATTACCGAACTGAAATATCTACAATAATATATTTTTTGCACCTCTCTGCGTAGGGCGCCCCCCCCCTTGCCCTTCCCTCACGACGCCTCTGCCGGGACTGTAAGGCTGTGAAGTTTGAACCTTAAACCTGATTTTAAACATAGTACAGAGAGCAGAAAAGAAAAAAAGAAAAACATAGATAAAAACTTTTTAAAAATAAAAAACAAAGCTTATACCAAGTGCAATAGTGTCAATTAGTTTGGATTAATTAAATGTGTAATTAATTAATTACAAATTCATTAAGTAATTGTTTCGTTTTTTTATTGATTAATGTGCTGTCATCAACAATGGATAATTATGCAAATTTTTATTTTGATCTGAGAATGCTAAGTGAAAGAACAAAAAAAATGTGTTCCGTGTATTAGAGGGACAGACAGAAAGTCAAAGTGAGTTGATATAAACTTTGCAAATAAAATAACTAATTAACAATAATATAATTTGTATGAAAAAAACAAAAACAAAGCTAAATTAATACCCTAAACAATAAAGGTTTCAAGCAGTGGCGTCACTATGCAGGTGCGGTTCGCACCGGATGACACCCACCATTGAAAAGAGTTGTACTTTGGAAAAAGGAGACAACTTAGACATACATAAGTGATTAGCTAGATACCCCAAACATACCTTGATATATATTTTTTAATTAACTTTATTTTTGGTAGGCCTACACATGTCCAAATAGCTAAGTGTTGAAAATGGGGGCGCAAAGGTTGTCTTTCTTTTAAGAACAAAAGTCGGTTGTATTTGCATTGTAATTTTTGGCCAATTTTATTATTAATCAAGTAAAAATGGCACTATTGCCAGAATAAAAAAAACGAATTTTGTATAACTAAAACCTTTCTTTATTAACTACAAGATCGATTCAAGCGTTTTTTTTTAACAGAACAGGCCTGCTACAAGCCCTCCTGCTGCAAGCCCTCCTGCTACAAGCCCTCCTGGTACAAGCCCTCCTGGTACAAGCCCTCCTGCTAAAAGCCCTCCTGCTACAAGCCCTCCTGCTAAAAGCCCTCCTGCTAAAAGCCCTCCTGCTACAAGCCCTCCTGCTACAAGCCCTCTTGCTGCAAGCCCTCTTGCTGCAAGCCATCCTGCTAAAAGCCCTCCTGCTACAAGCCCTACTGCTACAAGCCCTCCTGCTACAAGCCCTCCTGATACAAGTCCTCCTACTGCAAGCCCTCCTTCTGCAAGCCCTCCTGCTACAAGCCCTCCTGCTGCAAGCCCTCCTGCTACAAGCCCTCCTGGTACAAGCCCTCCTGGTACAAGCCCTCCTGCTAAAAGCCATCCTGCTACAAGCCCTCCTGCTACAAGCCCTCCTGCTAAAAGCCCTCCTGCTAAAAGCCCTCCTGCTAAAAGCCCTCCTGCTACAAGCCCTCCTGCTACAAGCCATCCTGCTAAAAGCCCTCCTGCTACAAGCCCTACTGCTACAAGCCCTCCTGCTAAAAGCCCTCCTGCTAAAAGCCCTCCTGCTAAAAGCCCTCCTGCTACAAGCCCTCCTGCTACAAGCCATCCTGCTAAAAGCCCTCCTGCTATAAGCCCTACTGCTACAAGCCCTCCTGCTTAAAGCCCTCCTGATACAAGTTCTCCTACTGCAAGCCCTCCTGCTGCATGCCCTCCTGCTACAAGCCCTCCTGGTACAAGCCCTCCTGCTAAAAGCCCTCCTGCTAAAAGCCCTCCTGCTAAAAGCCCTCCTGCTACAAGCCCTCCTGCTAAATATGAATATGATATAATGACGATCAAGCCAATTAAAAAAAAAACGTGCATGTCCTACTGCAGACTTTTTTCAAATGACAAATTTTGGAGGGGGAGGAGAAGCCTTTTCAATTATTTTGTTTGTTTGTTTGTTTGTAAGTTATTAATCCACGTCTTAATGTTAATCCAGTGAAACGTCTTTCTTGGGTCAGACATCCTCGCAACTGTTAAATGTCGTTAGTTTCACCAGTAAATGACTAAGGGGGGCGACGAACATTTTTTTGGTCTAGATTCTAAAGTATTTGAGAAGAATAAGGTGATACAGTTTCCGTAATGTGTAAAAGTCTTGAGTCCAAGCTGATGTTAAGTCTGTTTCTTATTTAATAAACGTACATTTTCATTTTCATATATGTAATAACCATGGATAAAATGTCATAATCAAACACATTTAAAATAGAATAGAACTGATTTTACATTTTCATAACAATATTGGGAAATGTTTGGAGACTTTTGTAGGAGGGGGGGGGGAGTGACACCCTGAACTTACCGCACCCTGAACTTACAGCACCGGTTGACACCGACCCTAGTGTCGCCACTGGTTTCAAGTTCTTCTAGCACCAAAGTTAATCTGACCAGCTGTCTTTCCGATTTATGTTTATTAGCTTAACCCCAAACTGTACGCGTTCCACACTATGATTACCCCATGTAAGGAATAGCAATTATCTCCAGAGCAGGAAACTTTGTGAAGAAAATGAAAAAAATCGCCAGACAACGAAACAAGAAAAAATAAATAATAAACAAAATACATAAAAAAGGGAAGAGTGCGTTTTTAACCCCGCCCCATTGGTTAGGCGTACATGTAAATAAAAAAATTTACTAGACTTTATAATATTCTAATGGATCTAGACTTTGAAGACAATGCGCAAAATGTTCATGAGAGTCTGTTGATTTATTCAACTCGACTGTCAAATTTTTAGGAAAATCGTTGGAGCCGTTTTCGAGATCCAGGTACAGTTTTTTTTCCATCCAGTCATTGCCGATGAATTTGCAAGCTGAATAGAGGAGTTGTAGTAAATAATCAAACAATAAATGTAAACATTAGGTTATCGTGTCCGCGGCTCTGACTGACTGATTTACAACGGACCAGTTATTAGGCTTTTAGGGAACTTACGCATGGAGTTTAAGTTAAGACCCTCGAATGTTTCCTCTGTCATTTACAGCGAGCTATGTATATTCAGGAGGTACGGTGGCTGAGAGGTAAAGCGCTTGGCTTCTGAACCGGAGATCCTGGGATTCAAATCCTGGTGAAGACTGGGATTTTAAAAATCCGGGATCTTTAGGGCGCCTCTGAGTTCACCCAGCTCTAATGGGTACGTGACATTAGTTAAGGAAAAGTAAAGGCGGTTGGTCGTTGTGCTTGCCACATGACACCTCTCGTTAACCGTAGGCCACAGAAACAGATGACCTTTACATCATCTGCCCTATAGACCACAAGGTCTGAAAGGGGAACTTTACGTTTTAATGTATATTCATCTCTTAATCCTACGTTTGCTGAGTCTACTGATTAATATATTACTTTTTTATGCATATTCATCTCTTAATCCTACGTTTGCTGAGTCTACTGATTAATATATTACTTTTTTATGTATATTCATCTCTTAACCCTACGTTTGCTGAGTCTACTGATTAATATATTACTTTTTTTAAAATGTATATTCATCTCTTAATCCTACGTTTGCTGAGTCTACTGATTAATATATTACTTTTTTTTATGTATATTCGTCTCTTAATCCTACGTTTGCTGAGTCTACTGATTAATATATTACTTTTTTTTATGTATATTCATCTCTTAATCCTACGTTTGCTGAGTCTACTGATTAATATATTACTTTTTAAAAAATGTATATTCATCTCTTAATCCTACGTTTGCTGAGTCTACTGATTAATATATTACTTTTTTTTATGTATATTCATCTTTTAATCCTACGTTTGCTGAGTCTACTGATTAATATATTACTTTTTTAAATGTATATTCATCTTTTAATCCTACGTTTGCTGAGTCTACTGATTAATATATTACTTTTTTATGTATATTCATCTCTTAATCCTACGTTTGCTGAGTCTACTGATTAATGCATTACTTTTTTTTATGTATATTCATCTCTTAATCCTACGTTTGCTGAGTCTACTGATTACTATAGTACCCCTTTCAGACCTCGCGATCTTTATGTCGTCTGTATCTATGACCGACGGTTCATGAGGATTTCATGTGGCCAGCACAACGACCAACCGCTTCATTCCCCACATAATGCCAGGTACCAATTATTAGAAAATAAAAAATCCCAGTCTTCACCGAAATTCGAACCCGGGACTACCCAGTTCGCAAGCCACTTGGCCACCACGATTATTGTGCATATTGTTTATGAATACTTTATCAGCGATTTATCCATTTTACACGTAAAATTAATATTACCGTCACCAGAGATAATTCCTAATTGTCAAAAATATTTACCATCAAGTTGATGATTATTGGCAGTTGCCAAATTTACCTATACCTAACACTAACAATAGAACAACAACTTTGCTTGAAAATTTCCTTTGTCCACTCTGAAATGAGGTTCGTTTCGTCCCCTGACTAAACCTGCTTCAGGAAGACAGCACTCTCTTTCTTTCCCGCCTCTCTTCTCTCCCTTGACACAAATCTCGTTGATCTATCACACAGAAGCCTCGATCTGATAATTGCAAACAAAACACAAACAGACGAGACGCGGCAGACGATACAGTTGAAATTTGTTTACATACCTCAGGAGACGAATATCCCATTTGACTACGTCGATCGATGGGGTCCATCTCCTGACGTCTGCAATGTGAAATCAACCCAGCAGGTTCAAACTGGCAACAACTCTATAAAAAGAGCATAAAAAAAGAAGGCATCAGAGACATATAATGCGATTAAGAGGACGTTTTATTCATAGCTTAAAGCTAAGCAAATCCTGCTTCGATAACTATACATCGCTAAGCCTGTGCCAAGGAGCGTATGCATGTCTTCAAAAAGCATACAACACTAAGCGTATTTCAAAAAGCATTCAGCTTCTAGCGTATTTCAATTAGTATACTACGATTTCTATTTATAGATTAGCCTCCATAAATTGATTGTATTGTTGTCAGAACTTCATGGAGGAACCTGAGTGGGTGGAACCTTTACACGGATCTCGAAAACGGCTCTAACAATTTTCCTAGAGATTTGACATTTGCTGTATATCCATGAGAGAAGAATTACTAGCTCGTTGGCCACACTTGGAAAACAATGTTCTGTACGTTATAATTTTTTTAAAGTAAAAAAAAAATAAAATTAATAAATTTAAATTTGGCTTAGAGAGCGAGAAAATATTGATCTTGAACGGACTCTGCGTCTTCGGGCATTTCCGCATTCCTTGATGTGTTAAATAAATTAATGTTCAGGAACATTGTGTGCATCGACTTTGAAGTCTAGATCTAGAGACCTATCCATGGAACATTATAAGATCTAGTAGATCTATACATTTGCTTAACCAGGATTTTTTGTTGGGCGAAAGGGGGGAATAGGGGTGGGGTAGAACGCGTAAAAGTTGGATTGTCTTTCTAAAATTATTATTCTATTATTATTATGTAACTTAGTTGAGTAGTTGGGCTGATTGGCAAATCAAAAAAAACTACACCGGAAAAAAAAGAGAGAGAGAGAGAGAGAGACGCATTGATCTAATTATGAAACAAAAAAAACATTGTCAATGGCAACTTGAAGCCTGCTGATATCTAAATCTGTACGAAAGATAAAAAGGGAGCTATCGTCTGCTGATACTACAGTCTAGACTGGAGCATCACTTACAAAGAGTTAGTGTCTCCCTGGAAGTCTTGGGATCGACAAAGTGTTAAGTTACTTCCGGTGGTCAGCTGGTCAAAGCGTCTGGGACCATGTTCAGTCAACGTAATTATCAGGCAGTTAAATGGCTGACCAGCGGTCACTCTGTCCGTGCGAGATGGGAGGGGGGGGCTTTGCTTTTCTTAGCACAAGGGAAAAAAAAAGAATAGAAAAAGATCATTATACGTTATGATTAACCAAACAACAAGATTGATAGAATATTGATTTCTAATAGAGACGACTTGGGAGAAAATAAGTCAAGTTGATAGTCTAGTTGTCTGTAATGAAAACTGTAAAAAAATTTAATATTAACTCTTTCTCTCCTAATTAACGATGCATTCGTTGATTTGACCTCATTAAATTTGTTTTATATAAAAAGAGCATGCATTCTCCTATAATTCTATACCAAAAGCAATATTTTCTGATTACAAACAAAAATGTTATTGAAGTTTAAACATAACAGGGTAGAATGTACAAATGTAAAAAAATGAACAATTCTGTCAGGTACGTGGAAAAATAACAGAAACAGGACAAATACTTATTTTAAAAAAAAAGACAATACCTCCTCTATGTAACAAATAGATCGATTGTATTTCTCTTTAAAAGTAATGAATGTTAGATTGAAACGAATGGAATATTTTTACCTCCTCCCTTCTCGCCCGTTACCGCCGAGAACGAAATCCTGGTGTAGCGAATGTAGAAGTCGAAAACATTTTATAATATTCCAATGATACGCATTTAGAGAGAGCCCTAGAAAACGATGCGCAACATATTAGTACACATTAAATTACTAAACGCTTGAATCAATAAAGCCGTACGTTCGGAAGTTTCCTAAAGTGATGGGCCTTTCAAGAACGCGATAGTCCTTTCAAAACTGATGTTGGATCTAGATCTATATTTAAATCTCTAACCAAATTTAAATTTATTTAATTATTTTTTTTTACTGAAAAGGGTCAAACTAGAATTTTATACACACAGCAAACGAGTAAGTAGAGGCTTAATTCTTATCTAAGTGATATATATCAACTGTTAAACTATGTTTGATCTAGACCTATAGCTATATCTTAGCCTGTACGGCAGTGCTGAACAACTGAAGAAAACAGCACAATTTTTTTCCTTGGCAACTGTTAAACTATGTTTGATCTAGACCTATAGCTATATCTCAGCCTGTACGCAGTGCTGAACAACTGAAGAAAACAGCACAATTTTTTTCCTTGGCAACTGTTAAACTATGTTTGATCTAGACCTATAGCTATATCTTAGCCTGTACGGCAGTGCTGAACAACTGAAAGAAAACAGCACACTTTTGTTTCCTTGGCACAGTCTGCAAAAGAGCTCACAGCTCAGCAGCAATAAAGCTGGCTAATATGAAGAAGAAATATCTTAGACAAATTTAAATTAATTTAATTTTTTTTTTTTGTGCTGAAAAATGATAAAGGTCAAACTAGAAATTTCTCAGTGTGGCTAAGGTCTAGTAATTCTTTTCTCATACACATCAACTGTTAAATTTCTAGGGAAATCGAAAATCGTTAGAGCCATTTTTGAGATCAGCTGTCCCAGCATGTGCCTGGCTAGTTCCAGGGTCTATGAAGTTCTGACTTGAATAGGGGTATTGTAAAAAAAATAATAATTCATTGTAGTAACTAAAAGAATACAAATGAATTATAGATATTTAAAAAAAAAGAATTTTATTCAAATTTGTTTATAAGCAAGTAACTTAAAAATGTCTTTTTAAACGAATCAATTTCCCTCTTATGAAGCTGATGGCACTCTGTCATTTCTCTCTTTTTTTTTTTTTTTTTTTTTTTTTTTTTTTTAATGGGGGCCCTTTCCAGTAAGTCTGCGAAATATATTTCTTCTATTACAGTCCAGCTAATTTCTACTTAAGATGATGAGTAAAATGTACATCAGTGGGTCTTCAAACCTTTTTTGGCCCCCCCCCCCTTTTCGTATTTTGTCTTAAAAAAAAAAAATCCGCCAAACCCCCCCCCCCCCCTTTTCGTATTTTGTCTTTAAAAAAAAATCCGCCAACAACCCCCCCCCCTTTTCGTATTTTGTCTTTAAAAAAAAAATCCGCCAACAACCCCCCCCCCCCCCTTTCGTATTTTGTCTTTAAAAAAAAATCCGCCAACAACCCCCCCCTCCCCCCTTTTTAAGTAAAATACAAAGAGCAAAACGTGAGAAGGCAAATTTGAATTAAATTTTATTTAGTCATTTTCACGCTGTCAATAAAAGATCGTTAATTTTATAAGTATTAGAAAAAAAAAAACACTTTTAGTTGCACGGCATCATACATGGATCTATTGTCATTACTTTCTTTTCAACCCTCGGAATAGTCCCTTTTTAAGTTATTGAATATTAGGGCCTACTAGGCCTACTATTTTAGGTTTTTATTGTATTAAAAATAAATAAATAATATTATTTCTAAATTCATTAACAAAGGAAATTAAGCTCATGGGAACCTTGTGCCTCCTGCAGTCTGACAACAGTAGAAGTGTCTGGCTTTAATTGAGTTAAAGTAAGGCGATTGTCTTCTCTTGGCTCCATCCAGTCTATTTCTTTGCTTACTCTTAAAGTTTTTTTTACGAACGAACGAAATCCATTTTAACAATGTATGTGGATGGAAAAGCTAAAAATAGTTCAATTTTCGACCACAGTTTTTGGAATTTTACAAGAAGTCTAAGTGCGGCCGTATCTCTGTTGTGCCTCCTGTGTTGGACATTCTTTTATATTGAAGACATCATTTAGTAAATCCCTTTTTCCCTTCAGCTCAATTTGAACATCAGTAACAGACGTTTAAAAATTGTCATTTATATTCAAATTTGATAATTTATTTCATCCAAGAAACGAATTGTTCTTTCTTCACAGAGCATCGTTCGGTGAATTGCATAGTCGTCGATGTTCTTAGGCAGTAATTCATTTGTCAACAAACAAAATTATGTGAGATTGTAAAACCCTTTATAATAAGATTAACTCCCTCAATGAAAGAGAAAAGGAGTTAATCAATGAAACTTACATTTTTTTTATCCTTGCAGTCGGAGGTTTGTTTCATTCATTTGTGTTCGATGCCTACCGTTTGAGAACAAATCTTTCGACTCAGGACCGGACACAACAGAATGCGACAACACATGTACCGGAAACTCAAAATTGGAACCAGTGAAATCTGCCCATGTGGAGAATCGCCAGAGAATACAGACCACGTCCTCCAAAACTGCTCTCTATACCAAGAGGCCCGTATAAGACATTGGCCCCAAATCACCCCAATAGAAAGGAAACTATATGGAGAGCTCCCTGATCTGGAAACCACTGCGCATTTCATCTCATGTATTGGTCTACTCATCTGAACACTCCAACATAATCAATGAGAACGAAGAAGAAGAAGAAGAAGAAGAAGTTTAGCCTGCTCTAAGTCATCATCAACCGATGAATCTTCCTGTTTCTCAACAAAAAAAATTTGTAAAATTGTATTAAAGAGCTTAACGAAACGAGCAATACAACTCCCTTTCGAAATCCAGCGAACTTTAATTTTACAATAAGAGTTCAACATGTTGCTCATCATTTGTTTCATAAAACTGTTGAAAGATGCGCTTATTTTCGGCGTGGGTTTGTATTTCATTAAAATTTTTTATAATTAGATTCAAATAGGAAAGAAATTGTCGGCTGAAATTTGAACAAGATGTTGCCTGTGTATCACAACCTCACAAGGTGAATGGTGGATAGATCTGGATTTGATTATATTCTAAATTTCTTATAAAGCCTTTTTAACGTCCAGCAAATATGGTACCTCATTTGTTGCAACAAGCTACATAACGTTTTGTGTCAAAGACACTTTTTGTAAACACCTTCAAAGTTAGTTCTAATTAATTTTCAAACAACATCATAAGACATAAGTTGTTGTTGTTTTTTTTGAGGGGGCGGTGAAGGCTACGAAATTACCTGACGTCGCTAAAACATATACTGCATTGCTATTTTGTTTTTATATTTTGTTTTTAACTATAGTTCGAATAGCAGAAATTTTTTTTTTTTTATTGTTGATGAATATTTTTACATTTATTTTGGATTTTGCTATATGTCCGTGAAGCCGACTTGGTTCCATAACCTCATTTGGGAATGTTGTCATTTAAAGTACGACAATAAAATGCTTTTTACCTAAGGGGCAATTCCATACAACTTGTGGAGGCATAGACATGTGCATACTTGAGAATTCTCACGATTTAATTTGTCAATGTTTATATTGGTCATAATGGTTACGTTACTCTAGCTTAAGCGTGTTATTTTAATTAAAAATTACATATTCATATATATTCATATATGTAGATAAAAATAAACTATAATTTAAAAGGCGTATTACCTAGTTTTTTTTTAATCAAATCATAAACGTTTACGCGCGCAAGATCTAAGGATAGCCTCCGACTGCAGCAACAGAATCTCAGAATTTATACATTGATTAAGGGAAATTCCTGAACTCAATTTCTAACGTTGTTTCTGTTCTAAAATTAGAAGCAAGCTGACTCTAATGTGTCTATATTTAGTTGGTCAGCGTTGAAGAGATGTTTTATTTGTTTTGTTTCAGGGCACCTAGAGTTTCTTCTTGCATCTCCACGTCCCCTCTTTTTATGCCCAGCGCCCCCTAACCGCCCCTTTTGCTTCCAATGCCCCCCAATTTCACGAAATCGCCCCCCCCCCCTAAGGGGGCGCTAGAGAACCCGTTGAAGACCGCTGAACGTACATGAACGTCTGCTAATTACTTCAACTCATTACTATAACAAAGTAACATTTGAGACGAGGGCAGGGATTTCCACAGAAAGCGTGTACAAAAATACTTATGTAATTTTAAGATGGTTATACTTTAAAACAAAATTATACTTATCAAACCATAGTTTTCACCCTGTAGCCAATTTGTTGGTATTGTTTCCCCCGATATAAACCATGTTTGCAGGTTCCAGGTTCCACTCAGCCTCCAACTTTTTTGTTTACCCATGAAAGTTAATAGGAGGAATAGTAAAAAAACAACAAAAAAAAAAAAAGCAAAAACAAAAAAACTATAGAAACGAAATGAACACAAACAAGAAAATATTTAAAAATCTATTAAAAAAAAAAAAGCTTATCTAAAGGCGAAGAACTCCGCCCTTAAAATATATCTATCAATAATGTACAAGTTATTTCCCCTATTCGATATCAAACAAATTAATAAATTACCAATAATCAATAGATTGTTATTTGTTTATTGATTCATAATTTGTTAGGTACAATAGATAATTATTTAAGTATCAGCTTGATCGAAGAATGCATGATGGGGAAATAACGGAGAATAAACCCAACAAATTTAGCCATACTTGTGAATTCTGAAGTATTAGTTTCCCTTGTTGCTATTAAACAAAATAATGAATTCCCAGTGATTAATTGTCCAATTGGTAACTTTTTACAAATTGATTCACGTCTTGTCTATGTCAATGAATAATTGTGCGAATTTTCAGCTTGATTCGAGGTCGGGTGTGGGAGAAATAACGTGTACACTCTTCTTACCAGACAGACAGACAGAGTGTGTGATATAAGCTTTGTAAAAACGAATTTATTTTTATTGGCTAGCTGGACTGGACCGAAAAGCCTCGTTTAAAAAAAATAAATGCCAAGACCTAACCCACGTGACCATTTTAAAAAATCGCAGACGATGAAAGCATACTTCCGACTTCAATCCAGAAGAGCTGATCCTGTCTCACCGGAAAGCGGGAATCGAAAAAGGAAGTGAATAAATTGGTGCTCGCATTTTTTTTTAAAACTCTTAAAAAGAATTAAGTGGAAAAGAAACTTTAAAAACATGATTAACTTACACTTCGAGTCAGAGTAGCGTACCAGGTCTAATTTATTTCATTTACAAAGCTTATAAAGTTCAGCCTGGATGCTCCCACAAAGAACCCAATTAAAAATTAGCGCATTAAGGGGAAATCCCGTTAACCTTTTAAAACTAGAAACAGACAGACGGAATGTAGAGCTTTGAAAAAAAAATTGACAGATTGAAATTCATCTTTAAGAGGTGTCGCATTTAGCAGTTCTGTGTTTGTGTTTGTTTGTGTGTTTGTGTTTGCTGTTTGTGTCGCGCATGTTGTTTTATGAAGCTCGCAACCGTAGAATGATTGTCCCTAAAAATTGTCTTGGAATCCCCATATAGGTGAAAAATCAAACAAAGCATTAGGGTTTATAAAAAGACATTTCTATAAATCAAATAAGAATATAAAACTAAAATGTTATTTAACCTTGGTTAGGCCAATAATAGAATATGCAACCTCTGTTTTGAACCCCTCAACTCAAGATAACATTAAGAAACTGGAACAGACACAAAATAGAGCTGTGAGATTCATAAAAAACGAATATTCACATTTGACTAAAGTAACAACTTAGTAAAATAACTAAATTTTGAAAGCCTTCAGGATAGAAGACTTACAAGTAAAGTAGCAATTATACATAAAACACTGAACCATAATCTTCAAATACAAAAACAAATTCTAATAAAATACTCAGAAAGACTCAAAGATAAAGGCACATTCCTCATCCCATATGCTAGCACAAATTTGTACAAATACTCCTTCTTCCCTAGTGCTATTAGAGCATGGAATGGATTGCCTGAGCTAGCCAGGAAAACCAATGACTTGGCAGAATTTAAGTCATTGGTTAATATGCATGACTAAATGCATGACGTGTAGGACGTAATCATCTTCTTTTTTTTGAAGTCACGTTTGTATTATATTACATAATATAACTATGTTCGACGTGGCAACGAGCTATTGGTCTCCACTGCCCACAGGGTGTGACGTTGCAGGCCTACTATAACGATGGTCTCCACAGCCCACAGGGTGTGACGTTGCAGGCCTACTATAACGATTGTGCTCGGTTGAAAGCGGGTCTATAGCCTCCTACCCCCCTCTCCCTTTTGCATGACTATAATTAAAACATCAAGAAATGAGGTGAAATGTTTTTAAAGAACAAAATCACACAAAGAAACATGACATAAGGTGGGAGGATACACTTCTGTACACAGGAGATTCAAACTTTCTTGACCTCGCCGTGGCGCCCCAGTGGAAACTTCGGTAAGTGGACGCGGATAGGCTAAAATCATATCCAATAACACTGCCCCCCCCCCCTCCCTTTCGTCGAATACTTCAGTGACAGTTGCAGTATGTCAACACGACACTCGCGGTAGGTCAACATGACACTCGCAGTAGGTCAACATGACATTCACGGCAGGTCAACGGGCCACTCGCGGTAGGTCAACAGGGATCACTTGTCCAGTTCGAACACGCTACCAGGCCGTTTTACGTGGTATGGGCGTGGGGGACTGTTTAAAAAAAAAATAGCTCCATTAGTAGATAACTGTCCTGCTCCTCTAGAATGTTGGTGGTAAAAATACATGTATAGGGATTTAAAATGGAAGTCCACCGGATACGCGGACTGGAGACTCCAGGAGCGAACGTGACCTCAATAACATTTATCCACGCAAATCCAGAAAGTTCTCAAGAAATTTTCAGACAGAAGGGAGTGTGAAGTCTGGTACTTCATCTTGACCAATGTCCGAAGGGTTTCAAGAGGTCTGGGGTTAGCTCTGACCCTAAACGAACTTTGTCTCAGGCGCCATACAGATGACTTTATTACCAACAGAAGTAATCTAATTTGGTCAGATAGTAACGGAGTGAAAAAATATCTTAAAAAGAAGACAGTTTCGAACTGGACCTAAATGTCCTTTTTTCTTATAACCTTAGGACCAAATTAATGTCCTTATTGTTATAAGTTTTAGGATCTATCTAATGTTGTTCTTATAACTTAGGATCTAGCTAATGTCCTTATTCTTACAACCTTAAGACCTAGCTAATGTCCTTAATCCTATAAATGTGTAATTGTGGACTTCTTTTTTCAGAAATAAAGTTTATTGCTGCTTAGTTGAAACCTAATGCACGCAAGGAACGGAATGGGGCAAGGTTCAAACTCAGCACGTCGTGACGACTGTCCGAAATGCATACCACACGACCCGACTAGTTTGTCTCCTATATCTCTTTCACAAGTTCATCTCCTATATCTCTTTCACAAGTTCATCTCCTATATCTCTTTCACAAGTTCATCTCCTAAATCTCTTTCACAAGTTCATCTCCTATATCTCTTTCACAAGTTCATCTCCTATATCTCTTTCACAAGCTCATCTCCTATATCTCTTTCACAAGTTCATCTCCTAAATCTCTTTCACAAGTTCATCTCCTATATCTCTTTCACAAGTTCATCTCCTATATTTCTTTCACAAGTTCATCTCCTATATCTCTTTCACAAGTTCATCTCCTATACCTCTATACTTCGTCTGTTTGCTTCTTGAGAACAAATAAAAAAAAAAAATAGAGCTATGTCACTCGTTTGAAACTCTAACACGGAGAGATGCCTATACCGTGTACGTACTGTGTTATATCACTATGTTGCACCTGTTACGTTTTTTAAGAATTCAAAGTTGAACTCACTTATCCACTTTCTACTGATGTTCAAGCATTTTAAGATAAGTAAAGTTAAGATACCCCCTTCTTCCCTGCCTTTTTCACAACTGGTCCAGACAAGTGATATAGCACATTCACAAAGCTAGAAGCTAAACAAAAACAATTGGTAGAAGTATATCTAACTGCACAAATTTATTATGTGTGAGTACAATATAGTGACAACGACATAACTAATCCAAACTAATTAATATAATGACACTTAATATAAGCCTTTTTAAAAAGTATCTCTTAACTTTTTCTTCTTGCTTGTTTATCAAGTGAAACTATAGTTGTGTTTTTTTTAAATTTCTTACACAAAGAGAAAACAAACTTTTACAAGGATTCCATTTATGTACTGTGCTTTGTATGTCTGGTTCAAATATTAAACACTTCTTTCCTCCATTTTCTAGTTCTCGGATCAAGTTGAAACTTTGTTCAATAATTCATTATTCCTAACAAAACATGAATCAATTAAAAAAAAAGATAATGAGCTAATTTAATAGTGGTAATTAATTAATTTCCTTTGATGTCAAAAAGGGAAAAAAATCTTACAGTATTGAGACATAAGAGTGTGTTTGTGAAGTCCTTCATTTTTGATGAAGTTTGACTTTTTAAAAAGAGTATTTTAAAAACATTTTGCTTTTTTTTTTACTTTGACAGTACCCCGGAAGCAAGGAGCCAACTGATACTTTCTAACCAAGGTACTTCTAAATCAACTGTTGAGCGGAGGTATCTCTGAAACAAATTCTGAACCCTGATAGTCAATACATTTCTGAATACACCTATAAGCCTGGATAGTCAGATACAATTCTTAAACCACTTCTTAACCCGGATAGTCAGATACTTCAAAACCTTGTTTTGTGACAGTCAACAGTAAAACAACAATAACAACAGAATAACTTAGCAAACTCAATCCCAACCCGCCCGTTGTGGAGGTGCATCTCAGGCCGCCGCTGCTACTAGTGCTACATTGATCTGTGATCTCCCTGCATCATATTTATGTAAAAAGTCACGAGACACCCACGTCAAGGCGGTTGATTTATCGACTCAACAACCTGACATCAAACCTTCGATAATTTCGATTTCTCGGCATCAGAAATGAAGACGCACAAACACTTCTTGTATTGCCTAGTCAGAAAAAAAAAGTTTCCTATACCATGAGATCTTGAATGTTGGGAATGCAGTCACGTGATAGACCTGGAGAGAGGCTGAAAGTGTACACACGGAAAGTTCATTATAGCACCCTCAGCTACGGTGGAAGTTAACCGACATGTCTTCGCTGACGTGCACGCCCTATTAGAACTTTGAACGAAACAGATAATTGTCTTTATGTATTTTGTCTGTTTGTTGCCTAGCGAAATTGAAGAAACATTTGCCATGATTGCGATGATTGTGTCTTGAAGTATGGGGGTGATTGTGTCGTGAAGGATACGATAATTGTGTGTTGAAGTATGCAATGCTTGTGTCTTAAGGTATACAATGATTGTGTGTTGAAGTATGCAATGATTGTGTCTTAAAGTATGCAATGAATGTGTGTTAAAGTATGCAATGATTGTATCTTGAAGTATGCAATGATTGTGTTATGAAGTATGGGGTGGTTGTGTCTTGAAGTATGCAATGATTGTGTCTTGAAGTATGCAATGATTGTGTCTTGAAGTATGCAATGAATGTGTCTTGAAGTATGCAATGATTGTGTCTTGAAGTATGCAATGATTGTGTCTTGAAGTATGCAATGACTATATCTTGAAATATGCAATGATTGTGTTTTGAAGTATGCAATGACTATGCCTTGAAATATGCAATGATTGTGTTTTGAAGTATGCAATGACTATGCCTTGAAGAATACGATGGCGTAAGGCTATGAGTCTCGGAGTCTCGAGATTTAAAGCAAGAAGAGTGGCCAGCGTGAAAGAGCGCCGAACCAACAAAAAGCTGAGAGAAGAAGCAGGCACATCTGCAACTGACCTAACCCTCCCATGGCACGTATTCGGCCGGCTTTTTAAAGCGAGGATTGGACTTTACAGCCATCTTCGTGTTTATAGGAAATGAGAAATGTGCTCATCTTCGACCACGAAGGAGGATATATATATATACGATGATTGCGTCTTCAAGTATGGTATCATTGTGTCTTCAAGTATGGTATCATTGTGTCTTCAAGTATGGTATCATCTTCTTATCTTATATAATACAGACGTTACTTCAAAAAAGAAGATGATTACGTCCTACGCGTCATGCATTTAGTCATGCATATTAACCAATGACTTAAATTCTGCCAAGTCACTGGTTTTTCTGGCTAGCTCAGGCAACCCATTCCATGCTCTAATAGCACTAGGGAAGAAGGAGTATTTGTACAAATTTGTCCTAGCATATGGGACGAGGAATGTGCCTTTATTTTTGTGTCTTTCAGAGTATTTTATTAAATTTTGTTTTTGTATTTGAAGATTATGGTTCAGTGTTTTATGTATAATTGCTATTTTACTTTTGAGTCTTCTGTCCTGAAGGCTTTCTAAATTTAGTGATTTTACTAATGGTGTTACCCTAGTCAAATGTGAATATTCGTTTGTTATGAATCTCACTGCTCTATTTTGTGTTTGTTCCAGTTTCTTAATGTTTTCTTGAGTTGAGGGGTCCCACACGGTGGATGCATATTCTATTATTGGCCTAACCAAGGTTAAATAACATTTTAGTTTTATGTTCTTATTTGATTTATAGAAATTTCTTTTAATAAACCCTAATGCTTTGTTGGATTTTTTTATAGTTTCATCAATATGTGGATTCCATGACAGTTTTTCATTTATTATAACACCTAGGTATTTTGAGTTTTGTGTCTTCAAGTATGGTATCATTGTGTCTTCAAGTATGGTATCATTGTGTCTTCAAGTATGGTATCATTGTGTCTTCAAGTATGGTATCATTGTGTCTTCAAGTATGGTATCATTGTGTCTTCAAGTATGGTATCATTGTGTCTTCAAGTATGGTATCATTGAGTCTTCAAGTATGGTATCATTGTGTCTTCATGTATGGTATCATTGTGTCTTCAAGTATGTTATCTAGTAAATCATGTACAGAATTTTTTTATCCTCTAGAAATGGCTATCATATTACTTTCAGTTCAGAATATTCTCTGAATGAACCTCATTCACCAATCGTAAGCAAATACCTCTAAATATAACAAGGTAAAATAAACTCCAAACCTGTAATAATTATTAACTAAAAAAAATTATACATGTAAGTAGTTATAGCCATCTGACAAAATACTAAACTAAATGTCTTTGTTTTGGTGGATGCTAAAAAAGCTTCGATTTGGAGTTTTGGGTTGAACATTACGCCTCTGGGAGATATCTGTACTTTGATGGAGTCCCTAAGTAATAGTCTAGCCTCGACTTCAAGAAGACTAGTCTATAATGAGGGGAAACCTTTCAAGAAATCACAGACACATAAATCACACGAACTCACACACAATCAGAAACATACACATCTACATTCACTCAGGGGAAAACAACTCTTGCCCCTGTCGTTACAGTTGTATGATTGTAAGATTGTTCTTAAGCCCCCGAGAAAAATGGTATCTGTTTGTTGTCGCCCTTGTGGGACACAAAATTACAGCTCAGCTCTGAGTTAACAAGCCTGGTGAGGTGTGAGGGAGTGTGTGTGAAGCTGAAATGGGAAAAATGAAATAGAGGAAATGTGAACCAGTTAGTTGTGGGGAGGGGGGTCAGAGTATTATTCCAGTTCGTGTCACAGAGTGCCAAATGACAGTGTCACAGAGTTTCAATTGACAATGCTACAGAGTGCCAAATGACAGTGTTACGAGTGCCAATTAACAATGCTACAGAGTGCCAAATGACAGTGTTACGAGTGCCAATTGACAATGAAGCAGAGTGCCAAATGGCAGTGTCACAGAGGGCTAATTGACAATATGACTGTGTCGAATGGCAGTGTTACAGAGTGCTAATTGACAATGTCACAGAGTGCCAAATGGTAGTGTGATAGTATGCTAACTGACAGTGTCACGGAATTGCTATATTAAAGTCTCACAGACTGTCAGTGTCAATAAGTAATTATCTTATCTTATCTTATCTTATATAATACAGACGTTACTTCAAAAAAGAAGATGATTACGTCCTACGCGTTATGCAATTAGTCATGCATATTAACCAATGACTTAAATTCTGCCAAGTCACTGGTTTTCCTGGCTAGCTCAGGCAACCCATTCCATGCTCTAATAGCACTAGGGAAGAATGAGTATTTGTACAAAGTTGTCCTAGCATATGGGATGAGGAATGTGCCTTTATCTTTGTGTCTTTCTGAGTATTTTATTAAATTTTGTTTTTGTATTTGAAGATTATGGTTCAGTGTTTTATGTATAATTGCTACTTTACTTTTGAGTCTTCTATCCTGAAGGCTTTCTAAATTTAGAGATTTTACTAAAGGTGTTACACTAGTTAAGTGTGAATATTTGTTTGTTATGAATCTCACTGCTCTATTTTGTGTCTGTTCCAGTTTCTTAATGTTATCTATGAGGGGTCCCAAACGGAGGATGCATATTCTATTATTGGCCTAACCAAAGTTAAATAACATTTTAGTTTTATGTTCTTATTTGATTTATAGAAATTTCTTTTAATAAACCCTAATGCTTTGTTTGATTTTTTTATAGTTTCATCAATATGTGGATTCCATGACAGTTTTTCATTTGTTATAACACCTAGGTATTTTGAGTTTTTAGTCTGTGTTACTGGTTTACCATGAATAAGATAAGTGGAATTAATTTGTTTTAGTTTTTTTGTTACTCTTAACAACTGACATTTTTCTGGGTGGAAAGACATGCTCCAATTTGATTCCCATTTCTGTAATTCATCTAATTCTCTTTGTAAAATATCTGTGTCTTGTGTTGTTTTTATTGTTCTATATATTATGCAATCGTCTGCAAATAATCTGACTTTTGTAGTGGACCCAAGACTGTACACCTGAGTTTACTGTTATCAGTGTTGATTTAGAGCCATTTATTATTACAGTTTGTTCTCTCCCTATCAGAAAATCTTTAATCCACTGATGCAGTGGACCATTAATGCCAAAATATTTTAATTTTTTAAGCAAACTATGGTGGTGAACTTATTCAAAAGCCTTAGAAAAATCTAGTAAGATAGCATCTATTTGTTCACTATTATAAAAACCTTTAGAAAAATCATCAATTAGTCCTATTAGTTGTGTTTCACATGATCTATATTTCCTAAAGCCATGTTGGTATGGTGTGAGGACATTTTGTTAGTCTAAGTGGTTTATGATGTTGCTACATATTATGTGTTCTAGGATTTTACAAGTGATGCTGGTAAGTGATACTGGTCTGTAGTTTCCTGGGTCAGATTTTTCTCCTTTTTTAAATAGGGGGGTGACATTAGCTTCTTTCCAGTCCTTTGGTACTCTGCCTTGGTTAAGCGATGCCTGAAAGAGTATTTTGTACACTAGGGCTAGCTCATTGCTTAGTTCTTTGAGTAATCTAGCTGGAATACCATCAGGTCCAGACGCTTTATTTGGTTTGGTGTTGGCTAATAGTTTTTGAATTCCATTTTCTTGTACTACTATATCTTCTATGTTGTCTACTTGGTTCAAATTCAGTAATATGTCTTTGTCTCCTGGGGCTGAAAATGCTGAATTTGCTGATGCAAAGTATTTGTTTAGGATGTTTGCTTTAGTTTCATTATCATTATGTATTATGTTATGTTCATCTTTTAATGGTGCTATGCCTGTTGTTTCCATTTTCTTAGACTTAATGTATGACCATAGGTTTTTGTTGTTATCTTTAGATATTACATTGTTTATGTATTCACTCTGCAGCTGTCTGCTTACTTTTTGGGTTAAGTGTTTAATTTTTATATACTTTTTGTAAACTCTTTCTGCCTTAGTTTCTTAAAATTTTCTATATAGGTTTTCCTTCTGTTTACAAAGCTTCTTTAGTCTATTATTAAACCAGCATTTATTTATTTTGTTTGTTGGTATATGATTTTCTAAAATATTTTAAGATGGTTTTTAATGAAATTCCAGAGGTCATCGACTGGTTGGTTAATGTCTTTTTCTAATAAGAATGTTTGTTGAAAGTTTAATGCAGCTTGGTGTAGTTGTGTTAGGTTACATTTATTCCAGAGTAAGATGTTTCTTTTTTTTTTTAATACACTTGCTACTACTACTTTGAGTTGATTATACGTAACCATGTCTATCTATCTATCTATCTATCTATCTATCTATCTATCTATCTATCTATCTATCTATCTATCTATCTATCTATCTATCTATTTATTTATCTATCTATCTATCTATCTATCTATCTATCTATCTATCTATCTATCTATCTATCTATCTATCTAATATATAGAACAATAAAAACAATACAAGACACAGATATTTTACAAAGAGAATTAGATGAATTACAGAAATGGGAATCAAATTGTAGCATGTCTTTCCACCCAGAAAAATGCCAGTTGTTAAGAGTAACAAAAAAACTAAAACAAATTAATTCCACTTATCTTATTCATGGCAAACCAGTAACACAGACTAAAAACGCAAAATACCTAGGTATTATAATCAATGAAAAACTGTCATGGAATCCACATATTGATGAAACTAAAAAAAAAATCAAACAAAGCATTAGGGTTTATTAAAAGAAATTTCTATAAATCAAATAAGAACAAAAAACTAAAATGTTATTTAACTTTGGTTAGGCCAATAATAGAATATGCATCCACCGTTTGGGACACCTCAACTCAAGAAAACATTAAGAAACTGGAACAAACACAAAATAGAGCAGTGAGATTCATAACAAACGAATATTCACATTTGAGTAGAATTACACCATTAGTGAAATCACTAAATTTAGGAAGCCTTCAGGACAGAAGACTCAAAAGTAAAGTAGCAATTATACATAAAACACTGAACCATAATCTTCAAATACAAAAACAAAATCTAATAAAATACTCTGAAAGACACAAAGACAAAGGCACATTCCTTGTCCCATATGCTAGGACAAATTTGTACAAATACTCCTTCTTCCCTAGTGCTATTAGAGCATGGAATGGGTTGCCTGAGCTAGCCAGAAAAACCAGTGACTTGGCAGAATTTAAGTCATTGGTTAATATGCATGATTAAATGCATGACGCGTAGGACGTAATCATCTTCTTTTTTGAAGTAACGTCTGTATTATATAAGATAAGATAAGATCTATCTATTATCTATCTATCTATCTATCTATCTATCTATCTATCTATCTATCTATCTATCTATCTATCTATCTATCTATCTATCTATGTCTGTCTGTCTGACTGTCCATCAAGATAGATAGAACTAATAAGCATATACTAAAGAGGAAGATCTTGAAATAAATGGATTATGGGTATCAAAGCAACAAAAAGTTTTCAAGCACCGAAAATCCTCCGACTTAGCTACGTCACTTCCGGTATAACATGTATAACAGAAGGAAAAGTAGAAATAAGTTTGTATGGGATTGTGTTTTGATGCGAGGAAATCCAAAGACTTAGCAGAGTTTAAGTCATTAACATGCATGACTAGATAAGTTTGTATGGGCTTGTGTTTTGGTGCGAGGAAATCCAAAGACTTAGCAGAGTTTAAGTCATTAACATGCATGACTAGATTCACACGTGAAATGCGTAGGGCGTTGTTATCTTGTTTTTTTTTATAAGTAACGTCTGTAATATATAAGATAAGTAACTAACACAAAATTTTAAAATAATTTCATATGTAAAAATAAAAATTATCAATACAAATGTTTCAGATGACAGGCAAGAATTATAATCGAAGCTCGAGGTTAATCTTAGCATTAATTTTGCGTTAGGACGCAGCGAGAACTTTCCTCATACCCAAGCCAAGAACAACTAAGAATGACCTTGTTAGAAAACAGACGTGACATTGATTCTTCTCCAGATGTGGAATGACTTACTAACTATGTAGATTTATTCCAGCCAAGATGAATTCCGTTGTACTGGTTCCCATATGTTGATAATAAGGTCAAAGTACTTAGAACCATTACTCTATAAAGAGGATAAGCGAGGTTCTCAAAACTATGAAGGAAAATATCCTTGGGGTATGCATGTATGCGAAAAAAAACATGTAACAAAAAAAAAAGTTTTTTTTTTTCTAAAAATCAAATTCTCCTTAATGAAGCCAATGGAGGTCTATAACATTCATTCTAATTATGTCTTGTACAAACAACTATGTTCAGCTGGTAGCCGGTTTGGACTGTATAGAAGCACTATTCGACATTCGACAGCTGCGCTGGGTCGGACACTTATCCTGTATGAGATACGATCGCACGTCAAAGGCGATCTTCATTGGCGTACTTCAAGGAGAATGCCGTAACAAAGGCACCTCCCTTTAGCGCCATAAAAATAAACTCATGCGCAATTTCACTGGCATAGCGGAAAGTATCTGGCAGCAGATGGCCAGACAGTTGGAGAGCTGTCACAAAGGCTGCTGGACAAACATTTGAGACTCAAAGAAAAAGCCATTCTTGAAGACAGGGGCAGAAGACGAACGAAAACTTAAATAATCCGCTAAGCGAACATCGGCTTTGTCTGAACGAAATGCAGGAAAATATACTAATCGCAACTGGGAAGCGTGGTCGAAAGGCCAAGTGCGCTTGAACTTGGCTTGGCTTGGCTACCTAGAAGGGGGCTCGAGGTTCGACACCCGATTTGAGCGCCCAAAGGCAGCACGGAAAACCAACTCCTAAATACCACCTCCCCCCCACCGGTCCACAAATGAGATTGGACCAAAAGCGCTCTGAGCATGCTATAAGCATGAAAGTAGCGCTATATAAAAGGTATAATAATAATAATAATAATAATAATAAACACTGCATTCATCCTTAATTTTCGGAGTCGAAAACACTGCCATTGCCATCATTGTTATTGTAATGCTTCAATATTGCAAGGAATCTGTTCAATGAGCTTCGAACAATTAGCATTCTTCTCTTAACAGTCCAGCCAATGATTTCTAAATAAGGCAGTGCGCAAAATGTTCACGCACATCTATTTACCTCAAAATATTTGGCTAGTCATCGAGTCTAAAGATTAATGAGGAATGCAATGATCTACGTGGCTAAGCAGCTCCAGCCACACCTCGCCACACCCAACGCAGACACAACCATTGTCCACCGAAGGTCTAGATTCTTTTTTTGCTGTCTACGTGTATCCTCGGCAGTAATTATATAAAAGTGTAGAAATTATACTTAGAGCATGCCTAAAACGAAATAAATGGCATATAAAGTAAAGAAATTAGGCTATATCTAGAGTGTGCCTAAAATGAAATAAATGGTATATAAAGTAAAGAAATTAGGCTATATCTAGAGTGTGCCTAAAACGAAATAAATGGTATATAAAGTAAAGAAATTAGGCTATATATCTAGAGTGTGCCTAAAACGAAATAAATTGCATATCAAGTAAAGAAATTATATGAAGAGTGTGCCTAAAACGAAATACATTGCATATAAAGTAAAGAAATTAAACTATATCTAGAGTGTGCCTAAAACGAAATAAATTGCATATACAGTAAAAAAATTATATCTATAGTGTGCCTCAAGTCCAAGACTTTATATCTAGAGTGGGCTTAAAGTTATAGAAATTATAGTCTAAAATTGTAGATATTATATCTTGCGTGTGCCTCAAGTTTGCAAGTTGATAGCTGTTAACAGCGCTTGTATTCTAACTCTACTTGTTCCCGTTTCATATTTTAAACATGTTCCTGTTCCCTGTTCCCGTTGACGTTTTTCATGTTTCATCTCTATATTTATATATACTTTTATGTAACATCTGGCGATGTTGGTAATGCAAAGGGAGATAATAAAAGAGAGGGCTTCGCAGGAAATGACATCCACTTGAGTCGCTAAGAGAGATGCACAGCTGGGAAGATCCGGTTTCTTACGCCTGCTCGCGATAATCATTCCAGGCTTGCCAATCACGCGCCCAGCAGACGCAAGAAAAATATACAACAAGACGCTGCAAAAATGCTCTAAATTATGGACTGCGGGGTGATTTGAGGAGGTTTATAATTTGGTAAACAAGGACAGCAGAAAGCTTTGTAAGGCAACTGACCTGGCAACCCCACGTCTCACACTTTTTATATTTTATGCGCCTAAATATTTTAGTGCAACTTACCAGAGGCGTCGCTAGGGGTGGTGACACACGGTGCGATTAGTTAATGATGCCATCCCCAATACTCAACCTCTGCATCTCGAATTTTTTTTTTCTTACAAAATCTATCTCTTATTTAGCATGCAGAAACTTGCTTAGAATGTAGGGTTGGGTTTATGCTTTAAATCTATAACATTGTCAACATTGAAAAAAATAAAATAAAACAACAACAACAAATAACATTGTTTTCCCACGTTGTTGTTATATAGTGAGGTCCGCACACCTCGTACCCCCATAGCGACATCACTGCTGACACTTCTAGATTTATTCACTGAGGATTACACAATGTCAAGGACACTCAACGGAAGAGCTGACAATTTTACAAAAAAAAAACAAACTTTTTTTAAATAACAAAGCGTCTCAACGTTTTCTTTATTTCGAACACCGGATACACCAAAAAGCTAGCTATTTATCTTTTTTTCCGCCATAGTTAGAAATCAATGATACTTAGAGAATGGTATCCAGAGTGTATAAAAAATAACAAGCATAACAAAACAAATTATAGAAGAAACTCTAGCAGGGTCTTACAAAGAAAGTCTGGCAGGGTTTTCCAAAGAAAGTCTGGCAGGGTTTTCCAAAGAAAGTCTGGCAAAGGTTTTCCAAAGAAAGTCTGGCAAGGTTTTCCAAAGAAAGTCTGGCAGGGTTTTCCAAAGAAAGTCTGGCAGGGTTTTACAAAGAAAGTCTGGCAGGGTTTTACAAAGAAAGTCTGGCAGGGTTTTACAAAGAAAGTCTGGCAGTGTTTTCCAAAGAAAGCATGGCAGGGTTTTCCAAAGAAAGTCTGGCAGGGTTTTCCAAAGAAAGTCTGGCAGGGTTTTCCAAAGAAAGTCTGGCAGGGTTTTCCAAATAAAGTCTGGCAGGGTTTTCCAAAGAAATTCTGGCAGGGTTTTCCAAAGAAAGTCTGGCAGTGTTTTCCAAAGAAAGTCTGGCAGTGTTTACAAAGAAAAGCTGGCAGTGTTTGCCAAAGAAAGTCTGGCAGTGTTTTCCAAAGAAAGTCTGGCAGTGTTTTCCAAAGAAAAGCTGGCAGTGTTTTCAAAAGAAAGTCTGGCAGTGTTTTCCAAAGAAAGTATGGCAGTGTTTTCCAAAGAAAGTCTGGCAGTGTTTTCCAAAGAAAAGCTGGCAGTGTTTTCCAAAGAAAGTCTGGCAGGGTTTTCCAAATTAAATATGGCAGTGTTTTCCAAATAAAGTCTGGTTGTGTTTTCCAAATAAAGTCTGGCAGTGTTTTCCAAATAAAGTCTGGCAGGGTCTTCCAAAGAAAGTCTGGCAGGGTCTTCCAAAGAAAAGCTGGCATTGTTTTCCAAAGAAAGTCTGGCAGTGTTTTCCAAAGAAAAGCTGGCAGTGTTTTCCAAAGAAAAGCTGGCATTGTTTTCCAAAGAAAGTCTGGCAGTGTTTTCCAAAGAAAAGCTGGCAGTGTTTTCCAAAGAAAAGCTGGCAGTGTTTTCAAAAGAAAGTCTGGCAGTGTTTTCCAAAGAAAGTATGGCAGTGTTTTCCAAAGAAAGTCTGGCAGTGTTTTCCAAAGAAAAGCTGGCAGTGTTTTCCAAAGAAAGTCTGGCAGGGTTTTCCAAATTAAGTATGGCAGTGTTTTCCAAATAAAGTCTGGTTGTGTTTTCCAAATAAAGTCTGGCAGTGTTTTCCAAATAAAGTCTGGCAGGGTCTTCCAAAGAAAGTCTGGCAGTGTTTTCCAAAGAAAAGCTGGCATTGTTTTCCAAAGAAAGTCTGGCAGTGTTTTCCAAAGAAAAGCTGGCAGTGTTTTCCAAAGAAAAGCTGGCAGTGTTTTCCAAATAAAGTCTGGTTGTGTTTTCCAAATAAAGTCTGGCAGTGTTTTCCAAAGAAAAGATGGCTTGACAAGACTGGACCAGTCGCTCTCTTGATATTTTGTAAAAACAGCCGTGGAGGGCTTTGGTTAGGCGAACTGCTAGAGCGACTGAGTGGTTAAGAGCTGTGTTTCCGAACATGGGGTCCTGAGTTCGAATCTCGTTAACCGTTAGCCAAATAAACAGATGACCATTAATAAAATCTGCCCTAAAGATCGCAAGGTCTGAAAGGGAAACACTGTCAGACAAAACGTCAATAGACAGATGAGATGAGACGTTGATGCAATAACATTCTAATTGTACCCTCTATGACGTACTGATGATCATCACTTCTTTAATTCAATTTTGTGATACTTTTTTAAAATAGTTTACCTTTGTCTTGCTTTGCGTTTGTCCTCCTTTGTGGCTTTTGTATAGCGCTACTTTCATGCTTATAGCATGCTCAGAGCGCTTTGGTCCAATCTCATTTGTGGACCAGTAGGGGGGGGGGGAGGGGGTATCTGGGAGTTGGTTTTCCGTGCTGCCTTTGGGCGCTGAGTAAACCCAACTTTGATCGAGTCGGGTGTCGAACCTCGAGCCCCCTTCACAGGTAGCCAAGCCAAGCCAAGTTCAAGCGTGCTTGGCCTCTCGACCACGCTTCCCTCTTTTGTGAGGCTTGGTCTTCTTTTTTGTCCTCCTTTCTGAGACTTTGCCTTTCTTTCCTCCTTTACGAGTTTTTGTCCTCCTTTCTGTCCTCCTTTGAGAGACTTTGTCCTCTTTTATGTCCTTCTTTTTGGGCTTTAAGGTGCATAGAAACCTTATATAAATTGGATACATTTGTTATTGATCACAAAAAGGACCTTGTAATTTTCAGAGATAGTATCCTCCAAAACAATACGGCCATTAGAAAACACAATTATTCTGTCTCCACCTGAACAAGAAAAAGAAGAGTGCCAATTACTACGTCACCGGCTGAGGTCTTTTATTAGATCAACTCCGCGGAGTAGTTCTTGAGTGACAAGCTTCCCTCACCGAGGTAGCCAATCAGTACCCTGTTTTTTTTTAAAGCCAAAGTCACGTGTTAATCATGTAAGAAGACGATTGGTTCATGTGACTAAAAGAAAGAAAGCAGAAAAACAAAGAGGAAAAAAAAAACTATCAAGGAGGTTGGGAAAGTGGGGGGGGGGGCTGTGATGGGGAGGAATTTTCCCCCAGCTTCTCAGCCCTCTTCCTGAAGCCCCTCTAATGACCTCTAATGGAACCTTGAACCCCAAAGCGTTGACCCTCTTATATTGCGTTGTTTATTTTTACTTTGGTAGGCGTAGGGTGAGAAAGGCAAAAAAAACAACAACGAAATTTGTCTTCGCTGTGATAGAGAATATAACTTTACTTT
Source organism: Biomphalaria sudanica (assembly GCA_036873155.1). Lineage (NCBI taxonomy): Eukaryota > Metazoa > Mollusca > Gastropoda > Planorbidae > Biomphalaria > Biomphalaria sudanica. The sequence goes on along the minus strand of JAZGLO010005427.1, from coordinate 212,667 downwards.
AAAAGCGTCCATGGCAACCGAGCACTTTGCAAGGAGAATACAAAAAATTAGGACGAGGATTAACTTCGTTTTTTTTTAGGGAACAAAAAATGTTTTAGTTTTAACTTGTATTCCTCGATGCCCAGTATCTAGTGTGACAACACCGCGTGGCTATTATGTATTGGAGTGTTGATAGCCTGGTGCGAGGCTGGGTAGCGTAGCGTAGCGAAACCATTTAAATATTGTCAGGGCCGGTCTTTGGAGGCCCAAGGCGAAATGAATTAAGGGGGGAGGGGCATCATATAAAATAGACAAATAAAACAACGAAAAATAAAATGACGCAATGAATTAAAACCTTCCAGCATCTATATCTAAATCAACAAATAAAAAAAATCTTATAGCACTCGTCCCGTAGCGTCCCTTGTGGCATCTTGAATTATAATAGGCCCTACGGACTTAGAGCTAGGCTAGTAGACGAGTCATAGAGTTCTGCTATGTTTGACATTTGATCCATGTTTCGCATTTTTTTCTCCAAAAAATGTTTAAACTTACTCCTGTGCGAGGCCTAACCAATCGGAGGCCCTATGTAGATGCCTAGTTATCTTATGTCTATGGCCGCCCTGGCATTGTGTAGTGGTTTGTAAAAATGTTTGTGAAATGTTTTCTGGTGTTTCTTCAGACTGTGAATATAACTACATCCTAGCCAAGACCTCCCGAAGCACGATGGGGGGGGATGACAGTGGTAAGAGTACTAACCTGGGACAATCGAGACCTATAAATAACATCTCAGAGCGCATACCCCTGGAGCAGGCAGCCCTCCTGTTGATAAGATGCTACGGTTGTGTCGTGAATTAAATTATTGTTTTTTTTAGTGCTACTTTGTTGTCAACATGTGGATGTGGAGATGGAGGCACGGTGGCTGAGCGGTAAAGCGCTTGGCTTCCGAACCAGGGGGTCCCGGGTTCGAATCCTGGTGAAGTTTTTTTAAATTTCGGGATATTTGGGCGTCTCTGATTCACCCAGCTCAATGGGTACCTGACATGGGGAAAAGTAAAGGTTGGTGGTTGGCCGCTGTGCTGTCAACATGACACCCACATTAACCTAGGCCTCAGAAACAGATGACCTTTACATCATCTGCCTTATAGACCATAAGGTCTGAAAGTAGAACTTTGTTGTTGTAGATGTTGGAGTGAGAAGAGAGAGTAAGAAGAGAGAGGATAGAGAGACAGAGACAGAAAAAGAAATAAATAGAGGAGATAAGAGAAAGAAGGAATATGCGAAACATTTTTTTATAGCTTTTATACAGCGCTTTTATACAGCGCTTCTTTCAAGTTTATAGCATGCTCAGAGCGTCCAATCTCATTTGTAGGCCAGTGAGAGGGGGGAAGGGGGTATCTGGAAGAATGTTTTCCGTGTTTGGTGTCGAACCTTGAGCTCCTTCATAGGTAGCCAAGCCAAGCCAAGTTCTAGCGTACTTAGCCTCTCGACCCCTCTTACCTCCATGTTGTGTATCTTGTTTACATTTGAAACTTTGGCTGCCTTTGTAGCGTTTATGATTTGGAACAAAACTAAAGATTGTAGAGAAATGGTTAGAACCGTTAAGTGTTCAAACATTTTTAAAAAATTGTGGGTATTTTTTTTTTTTTCCCACAGTAATTTGCTCTTTCTTTACATTTGATTTTAATGATCATGTTTATGTAATGAGAGTTTTTATGAGGGACAAAGAAGACAAGGCGATATGAAGAAATGTGGTAGCCACATAATGCAACTTGAGAGAAAAACGTAAGAAAACATCAAGTTTAGGAGAGATTTGAAAAAATACAAAAAAATAAACAATGTCAAGGACACTAGATTTAAGATGATTTTAGACAACTAAAGAATAAAATCACTTTTTTTTTGTTAAACAATAGACTTCCACAATGCTACAAAAATCAAAATATTACTATTATATTCGTTTACAAACTCAAAGTTTATACTTTCTTATTCTATACACCGGATACACCAAATAGTTATGTATTTACAGATTTGTCTCCATTTATGAAAATCCCCATATACTTTTTCTAAAGTTTCAGGCGCCTTCGCGCTGTGTCTGTGCAGACTGCAGACCAATCTAAACGGAGGTAACACTCCATTAACCAAATAACAGTCGAAATGCCAGCAATAAGACGCTAGTCGACGCTGATGAACGAAGTCGAAAAGAAGTCGAAATGTAGTGAATGGAACTGTCGAATGTCGCTAAGTTAAATATCTACTAAAACAAAAAAATTAAGCCGACCTTACCCTAGAGTCGCCAAAAGTCTTCTGTTTATTTTTCGCTACACTTCCTAAAAATCCTAGTTTTGTTTTTAATAGTCACGTCAGAGCAAAACTTTCCTTTTTTACGAAACAAATAACTTTTTCCCGTCAAATTTCTTACTGTGCCATAATATAGAAAAGGATATTTGTTTATTTCAATGTATGAAGGCAGGTCTCTTTTGTGATATTTCAAAACGAATTCTTTAGACTACTCTAGCGATCTGGCCTTACCAAAGTGTAGAACTAATCTCGTCTTAACAGTATGTAGAACTAATCTTGTCTTACCAAAGTGTAGAACTAATCTCGCCTTACCAAAGTGTAGAACTAATCTCGCCTTACCAAAGTGTAGAACTAATCTCGTCTTACCAACGTGTAGAACTAATCTCGTTTTACTAACATGTATAACTAATCTCGTCTTACCAAAGTGTAGAACTAATCTCGCCTTACCAAAGTGTAGAACTAATATCGTCTTACCAACATGTAGAACTAACCTCGTCTTACCAAATATAGAACTAATATCGTCTTACCAACATGTAGAACTAATCTCGTCTTATGAAAGTGTAGAACTAATCTCGTCTTACCAAAGTGTAGAACTAATATCGTCTTACCAACATGTAAAACAAATCTCACCTTACCAAAGTGTAGAACTAATCTCGCCTTACCAAAGTGTAGAACTAATCTCGCCTTACAAACATGTAGAACTAATCTCGCCTTACCAAAGTGTAGAACTAATATCATCTTACCAACATGTAGAACTAACCTCGTCTTACCAAATATAGAACTAATATCGTCTTACCAACATGTAGAACTAATCTCGTCTTACCAAAGTATAGAACTAATCTCGTCTTACCAAAGTGTAGAACTAATATCGTCTTACCAACATGTAAAACTAATCTCACCTTACCAAAGTGTAGAACAAATCTCACCTTACCAAAGTGTAGAACTAATCTCACCTTACCAAAGTGTAGAACCAACTTTTCCTTAAAAATGTAGATCAATATGTGTTAATAGGTAGGGTCATTGACCATATCGACTAAACCACTGCACTAGTCACTCGTACTTTTATCATCAACAGTAAGTACGTAGAGGTTTTTAGATGAGGGAGACGCAACTCCAGAATTAAGCCAAACTTGTATTTTTGTGTAGACTGATTGATAGACTTGGGATGAATTGATTAAAGCCGCACTCAGTAATGGGTAGAGAACTCGAGAGGCCTGAGGCAAAAGTTCAGAGTTGTTCCCCGTTTCCTCACTCCATTAAGACAAATAGAGTCAGTCCTCTTCGTGTGAAATGAAAAACAGTCAAAACGAAAAGGACCCAGGGGAAATGGGGGGGGGGGGGGGGTTGAAGTAATCACTGTAAAAAACAAAAGGGCCATGGAAAACCAAAAACTTTATTTTTGTAAACTGTAGTTCTATTTATAAAGCTTCACTTGACTATATTTTGTGTTTGCCATTAAATAAAACTCCATGCTCTGAATTTTCTTTTTTTATAATCAAAAGTTATTATAATATTTCCAAAATTTTATAATACAGCCAAAATTGAGAAAAGACTACATGTGGGCTCAACCAAAACGGATTTTGGGAGTCAGTTATACAGATCGTGTCTCAAACAAGGAAATCCTATGCCGAACTGGGAGTCGAACACTTTGTGAGGTTGTGACAGAGCGTCGCATGAGGTTTGCGTGACATGTTCTCCGACAAAATAAATTACGCATACCAAGAATTGCGATGACATGGAGGCCAATACGAGGAAAGCGCAAACAGGGACGTCCTCGTATTACTCGGCGCCACACTTTCATGGAGGGCCTCAGAACAGTGGACAATGGGAGAATGCCTCATACATTGCCAGTGACAGATCTCTGTGGAGACTGCCACCCAAGTCTAAGTCTAAGTAAGTCTTATAATATAATTTTAAAGAGGCTTTAAGGATGTCACAGTGCAATGAAGAAAAGCCTCAGATGACTAAAATCTCGGAACGCATTCAAAAGCTTTCTAAATAAAATACATAATATATAGCTTTATATTTACATGCTTATAGCATGCTCAGATCGCTATGATCCAATCTAATTTCTGGACCAGTGGGTGAAAGGGGTATCTGGGAGAAGGTTTTCCGTGCTGCCTTTAGGCGCTCAGTAAACACAATTCTGCTCGAGTCTGGTGTCGAACCTCGAGCCCTCTTCATAGGTGGCCAAGCCAATTTCAAGCTTCCCTTTATCTCAACTTCAAATGACCAAAAACAAAAACAACAAAACAAAACAAAGAAAAAAAAAACCTACAATACCATCATCAACAACAGTATGTTATGCAGACAGTTGAACAAGATAAAACAAGTTAATTATAAAAATGTCTTTGAAAAAAACCTAGCTTACATTGTGAGGCTTTGGCGAGGGGGAGAGGACCGTCCACACGCTGCCGTATTTCTCGTTAGATTAGGTTTATCTCCCGCTACCTTAGTATCATCTAGCTCTTTTATTTGGAAAGTAATTGAAAAAAAAGTAAAGTTCCCCTTTTTAGACCTTGTGGCCTATAGGGCAGCTGATGTTAAGGCCAAAAGGATTATGTGGCCTCTACTTTTCCCCAACTAATGTCAAGGGCGCCCAAAGATCCCGAAATTAAAAATCCCAGTCTTCACCAGAATTCGAACCCTGGACCTTCGATTTCAGAAGCCAAGCGCTTTACCGCTCAGCCACCGAGCCTTTAACTAATTAACTAATTACGACTAATTGATTCTTGGTTAATTTATGGATTTACGTGTTGACTTCGTCAATAAATAATTGTGCAAAGATCACTTTGACCCGAGAATTGCAAATGGCAAAACAAACAAAAAAAAAAACCTGTAAAAGATTTTGACAGACAAACGGAATGAGTTGATATAAGTTTGATAACAAAAATTTTTCCCTCCAGCATAAAATTAGTTTCCAAATCTAATTCCACACTAGGTGTATGTTTTCCACAAAACGAGAACAATGTTTTACTCATTCTGAAACTGTCTTACTTCTGCATTTGTATCCTTCTGAAATTTCTGACTTCTGAATTTGTATCCTTCTGAAATTTCTGACTTCTGAATTAGTATCCTTCTGAAATTTCTGACTTCTGAATTAGTATCCTTCTGAAATTTCTGACTTCTGAATTTGTATCCTTCTGAAATTTCTGACTCCTGCATTTGTATCCTTCTGAAATTTCTGACTTCTGAATTTGTATCCTTCTGAAATTTCTGACTCCTGCATTTGTATCCTTCTGAAATTTCTGACTTCTGAATTTGTATTCTTCTGAAATTTCTGACTTCTGAATTTGTATTCTTTTGAAATTTCTGACTCCTGAATTTGTATCCTTCTGAAATTTCTGACTTCTGAATTTGTATCGTTCTGAAATTTCTGACTTCTGAATTTGTATCCTTCTGAAATTTCTGACTTCTGAATTTGTATCCTTCTGAAATTTCTGACTTCTGAATTTGTATCCTTCTAAAATTTCTGACTCCTGAATTAGTATGTGATCTCCAATACACTGTGGCGCGGGACATTAGGGTGGCATTAATAGGGGCAGCTGTACCCCGAAACAGTGGCACCGGAAGTTTGAATACTACCGGAACAATTTAAAGTAGAGGATGTCTCTGTCTTTGGACTTGGATAGAATTTCTTTTAAAGACAGGTCTGTGTCATTGCTTGTCTTCCATTACTATTTTTATGATTCCCTACTTATTCTTATTAAAAATTCATCCTACTAGCTTGCCAAAATCTTCACGGTTTCAAAAAGCTAAACACTTGTTTAAAAACTAGACGCTTAGACATTTCGAAAACACCTCTATCGATTTTCGTACAAATTTGACGGTTTATATATATATATCTTTGGAAAAGAAAACAACAGATTGGGAAAAATCTGGTGCGACAGTTATAATTATTCAAAATACGATATCTTTAAATTAAATTAGACTATTTTGAACTCGCTATTAGTGGGAATTCCCGCACTCAACTCGTACGTTTTTTTGTATTTATTAATGTTTTTTTCCACTTATGCGAAGATATGAAAAGCTTGAATTTGATGGTATCTTGAATTATTTGTTTCGGAATAATGGTTCATGCTCAATTTACATTAATTAATAAAAAAAATAAAGTGTCTATTGGGAGCCAGTTTTGATGCTGCCACACGGAGTTGCTGTCTATTGGGAATCTGTTTTGTTGTTACCATATAGAGCTGCTGTCTGGTGTTAATTAAGGTTGATGTAAACAATGTCTCAACCCTAGCACTTAATTGTAACTGACATTTATGTTGTATGAAAGCTCTCGCCTTAATTTTAAAAGTAATCTTATCGCAGTGTGAACACGTCATTACATAGATGTGTATTTTACCTGCGTGTCAACAGGAAGTGAGGAGCATGAATCTATCATTATTTATCTAAGTACACATTAGAGGTATCTGTCTGTCCGTCTGTCTGTCACGTTTGGTGATATTTGTATACGCCTATATGCCATTTGCTACAAGAGGGGAATAGAATGCAACATTATGTATCATGATAGATAAAATAACTGTCTGTCTGTCCGTCTGTCTGTCACGTTTGGTGATATTTGTATGCACCTATATGTCTTTCGTTACAACAGGAGATTCGAATGCAGCATTATTTATCATGACAGATAAAAATGGCTGTCTGTCATTCCATCTGTCTGTATGAAACCATTAGCTACAGAAGGAACCTTGTATGAAACATAATAATAATATGTAATATGCTACCTGTCTTGTATGTTTTTTTTTTAAACCTTTAATGAAGGCATTTGTCTTTTTAAAAATATCAAAGTTTATGTTAGATTTAAGGTTACTGAAAGATCTTTAATCTTTAACATTTTATGTGGGTTTTTTTTGTGTAAACTACAAATTGTATCCGATAATTCTCATGTTTTATTTTATCCTTTTTTTTGTGCCCAACGATCCAAATGGAATGCATGAGTTGATGTGTTTTTTTTAAACGATGGCTTGCATTTGGTTTTCGTTAAGGTTAAAAACAAACTCTTTCTGAAAAGAGAAAAGACTTAAGAAGTTTGTGCTAATGGAAAAGGTAAGACAAGGTAGATGTTAGGCCGTCTCAGGTAGTGTTAAAGCATACTTGATATTGATGCTAATAAGATGGAGTCTTCTGATGAGTTTTATGTTTCCTCCTCAAAATCGTGTCGTTAAGCAGGCCATTAGAGTCAGCCCAACTTCACGCTTGGCCAGAGATGTTACAATAACACCTGACATGCCAGATAAGCCACATGTTCGCTGCGTTTTAACATTTTAAAATGTTTCTTTTTATTTATCAAAGGAGGCCAGTTGGTATTATCTCAATTGCAAAACAAAAAGAGAGAGAGTGTTCCTTAAAAACAGGAAACACTTTTGTTATATATATATAGTCCAGTGAGACTTTGTTCGTTCTTAGGGAAGGATTCGCCATTTTCGTAAAGCGAGCAAAGAACCATAATCCACCTCCTTTAGTTTATCTCTGACGTCTTATTCGACTAGGTTGCAGCCCTTGCCTTTCCTTTGATTCAGAGGTGAATGTTACCATGAAATTAAGCCATGAATCTGGCAATTATGATAATTATGTCATTAAGTGTATGTTTGTGTGTGTGTTTGTTACTGTTAGTGTGTGTGTATGTGTGTGTGAGAGAGAGAGAGGGGACATCATGGGTGCCATTAACCATGCTATTTTTTTTCGTGGGGTTATTAGGTGTGTAAATTACTATCAAGGTATATTATATTATTATAAGACTAGTATCAATGATTTTTTCAATGCAATATTGTAGAGCAAATAAACACTCTGTATCAAAGCAAACGCCAATAGCAAAACAATTATGGATAAAGCTCAAAACCATTTTTCTGAAACAAACTAAAACTTTTTAGTTGCCTTTAGTTTAAAAATCTCTATATCGCGTGTTCAAGCAAAATGGAACAGAGAATTTAGTTGCAAGTCCCCCTAAACTCCTCATGAGCTCACGGCTATGTTTTGGCCTCAGTCTTGGGTTGACAAGTTAACAACGGAAACCGTACCAATCTGTCCACGTGTGGAGGCTTCTCTACTAGTGATCAAGGGAAAAGGGTCATATTAGTACAAGTTCCTTCGGACCATGGGCAGACTGGGCTTGGAATCAAAATCGGCCCAGACATTACCATATAAACCAGCCCACAAAATGGTATGTTATATCATTGGCGTAGCCATGATTTTTTCCGTGGGGGGTGTTTTTTTTTTACATTTATATATATATATATATATATATGAGTGTGTGTGTGTGTATGTAATTAATCATTCTGACCTTTCACTCTTTCAAACGTTTTTTTCTACCCTAGACTAGTCTCTTTCTTTAATTAGTGGAAAGACAGTACACATCTCTAAGGACAGTCAGGGAGACTGGGGGAGTGCTGTAAGGCCACCCACCCCCGACCCCGGATCCAAGCATTATTTCCGTTATTTTAAGCTTTAAAAAATGCATATTCTGAGGTATCTACAGTGCCTGCTACTTTTCCGCTAAAAAAAACAACAACAACAAAACAGCTAAATCTGCTATTCATTGCAGTTAATTAATGGAGTCCAGCTACTAGTAGAAAATGGTAACTATAGTTTTGCTTTAGTTTTTGTATTGGAGGGGGGAAGGTAACCATAAAACCCCTTTTGGCTACGCTCATGAAATTTAGTGACTGTAGTTTGCTTAAGTTGGCTGCACTGGGGCAGTATGTAAAGTTTTCCTTTCAGGCAATGAGGTCTGAGGCAAGTGATGCTTTGAATCTCCCCCACCCCTTCCCTGCTACGCCCTTATGTCATATTATACGTGTAAGCCTAATTCTCTTCAAAGTATATAAAGTTTGATAACGCATCGAAAACTGGATGTATGCTTGCGTGGGATTACGTAATGTATTTATACATGCATGTAGTCTGAAAACTATAAACACTACAATAGCAGCCTTTAAGAGTTTAAAACTTTTTTGGTATTACTTAGAGATTACAGACGTTTCTTCAAAAAAAATAAGAGAGTTACGTCCAATGCATTTCATGTGTCAATCTAGTCATGCATGTTAATTTGTGACTTAGGATATGCTAAGTCATTGGTTTTCCTGCCTGACCCAGGCAACCCATTTCATTAAAAGATTAGAGAATGTAGAACAGTTAGATAGGCACTTACTTAATGTGAAAAGCTCTTGCTTCGTCCTAGTACATTCTCAAAAAAAAAACGCCAATTGTATATGAATATATCATGACCCATTATTTAAAATATGAATATAAATCTCATTTCATTACATATCTGACAGCGCTATATAAATTATTTAATTAGTATAGGAATTTTCGTCATTAATGACTTCATTCTAAGCATAAATTCGCCTTTGCCATTAATTATAGAAGTAAAGAAAGATGATGTAGATCTAGATTTTTTAAAAATTAAATAATATTTTTGTAAGCCTTAAGTGTAATATTTTTAGATCTATGTTATTAAAAATAAACAAAAAAAAAACAACTTAATATTTCTTTACAAATCGCAGAAAGTAGAACTCTGTACCCATATAAAGCTGTGAATAAGTTGGGTGGTTTGCAATTTCGCGGCTGTGTGTGTGTGTGTGTTAAAATTAATCTCTATTAAGAATTATTAAAAGCTAGATCTAATTGTCGGCCGTATGTTTATTTTTTTTTTGCTGCGTTATATCAATGTTTTCTAGCTTTACCTCTCTAATCCCTCTTTTTCGGTAACGGTCAATGGGACCATCAAAAGACGGGGGAGGGAAGGGGCAAAAACAAATGGGAGTGCCATCAAACGTCCATGCCGACCAGCAAAATGATTAGGCCAAAAACACAACCTCGAAGACTTCAAAGCAGTGTTGATGTCCATGCCGCTCGTACATAGCAAAAGGTACGGTCTAACATTTTGTAAATGATAATATGTACAGTGTATAGTATACATTTTTTCATATTCTTGTTGAATTTTAAACAAAATTAATTGTAATTAGCAAACAATGACAAAACTTGAAAACGTGTTCGGGCATCTGTGTCTTGCTTCTGTTTTTTTTTTTTTTTAAAGTTGTCTGCATTTGAAAAAAAAATTCTTTGGTCGCGACCAGACCGGCCCATTTGGTGCAGGCCCATCGGGAATTTGCCCGTTTGCCCATATAGGCTGCTTCGGATCTTTCAGCTTGTATACAATGGCGTGGGACTTAATGACTGAGTGATGTTCAGGAAATTTTTTGTGTTGATTAGCCCACTTTGTGGACATAAAAAACAGTTAAACGCACCAACAAAATCATCTATGTTTCTAGAAACCTTTGGGCTTCCATAGGAAATAAAGACTTTGCCAATGTCAAGGACTTCGTTCGTGTACGTAAATGTGTCTACATCAGAGGACAATTGACAACCTAATTATCGTCAAGTTTGGATAGTTTCTGAACAATATTAACATTAATTATTGAGTAAACCAGGAACTTGCGTTTTTTTTTGTCTTATGTGCTGTTGGCAGTGTAATCTCTTCTACTGAATAAAAAAAAACCCCATTAGTTGCGAGTTGGTGTCTGTTCATGAGAATGTTTGAAACAGGCAGCCATCCCGACCCAGGCATAAATTGGTGTAAAAAGTAGCCCTTTAAAAACATCAAATCATTGACTAACAAGCAGTCGGTACAAACTCACATTAACCAATGAGTTGTGTAAAAATTGCTTATGGGAAATTATTTTTAGCTGTTTCTGTGAAAGAAAACTTGTTTATTATGTTACCAATTGTGTTCGCTTACTTTAATCTTCACTAGTCGGGGGTATGAGGCTTAATATTGACAGTTAGAGATTATGTTTACTTTTGCGAAATTTTGTGTTTTTCAAGTTTGGACGTGTTTTTGATAGTGTTCTAGTTCGTGAAACAGAACAAAAATGTAATTAATTAATTTTTCATTTTTTTTTAAATTGATATTTTAAAATAGTTTCCAATAGGGTTGTGTTATGTTTGAGGTCAGGTTGAGCCAGGTCAGGTGTTGATTCATGACCTGGTTCATGGTGGCGTTGATAGTGTTGATATTGTCCATTAATATTCCTGCACAGTAAACAATTTTTTTTTCTAGAAACAAGATCACGTGGTCGAGTTATGATAAGGTGCATTTAAAAGTATGGATGACTGGTCAAGTGGTGTGCGGTCTGAACTGTCGTCTTTATGTTCCCGGATTCAAACCCCGATATCGTACGCTGTCCCCCTGAGGTAAGGATGCAATTATCTTCAATTCTTAAGAACATTCGAAACATAAAAAAAAACAATATAAGTACTTGAGTGCAATAGATAGTATGGCCTTTAGTCTATGTTCCAATAGGACTGATCTTAGGACTTTAGTCTATCTTCCAATGGGACTGATCTTATCCTTCAGTCTATCTTCCAATGGGACTGATCTTAGGCCTTTAGTCTATCTTCCAATGGGACTGATCTGAAATATATATTTCATTTTTTTCCTTGTTTATTTATATTTTCTTTCTTTCTATTTTTCTTTCTTTCTATTCATATTTTTATTACTTTTTTTCTTTCTTTTTCTTAAATTTATTCTTTTCTCCGTCTGCATTCATTTTCTCTCTCTCTCAGTTTCTGAATGTTTTTTTTTGTTCCATTCGTTGTTGTGTTTTTCTTGTATTTATTTCTTCTCTAACTCTGTTTGTTCAAAAATCATTTCCTTATTTTATTTTACTTTCTTCTGCTTTTTTTTTTAAATATAGGAAACCTCATAATTTGCGCAATTCAATTTTAGCTTTATCATCATAGGAATCCTTGGGCCTCTTCTGCATTCTTACATTCTTTCCGGCTACGCCTTGCTCTTAAAAAAGTATACGCTCACATTTTTATAGAGAAATATACTTCGTTTAATTTAGCTGAGTGTAGTTTGAATAAAAACAAATATCACCGGATATTCCCCATCTCCCTCCTCCCGGTCTATTTCAACTCTTCACATGAACAGACATCAACTGTTCCATCGCTAAGATGTTTAAGGGGGAAAAATAATTTTTTGATGGTTTTAATTCGAAAGTAAAGAAAATAAAATAAATATTTTAAAAAAGTTTTTAGCTGTCCCCTTTTCCCTGGCTCACCTTACACTCAAGCTGCACGTAATATGAGTACATGATTTTTTCACGTGAAATAATAATAATAATAATAATAATAATAATAATAATAATAATAATAATAATAATACTTCCTACTCAAATACGATTATGATGAAACCCCTCTGAACCTAAACAATGTTGATGTTAATGTCGGTTTGGGCGACGTAGGGCGTGAGATTCGCCAATGGGGGAGAACAAACACTCCTCGGAAAATTCCCAACTTTATTACATGGGGACAACCTTAACAAGGCTGCTTCCTTAGCATGGCTCAAAGCAGGTCATCCCTACCCTGAAACTGAAGGCTTTGTCACAGCAAAACAGGACAGAGTAACTAGGACCACAAAATTACGAGAAACTTATCCTAAAACTCAATATTGTTGACAAATGCTGAAAATGTGGAAATGTGGGCGAGTCAATTGAACACATTATGGCAGGATGTCCAGCCCGATCAGAATCAGCCTACCTAGGTCGCCATAACAAAGTTAATACACCAGCACTTGACTTTGACACACAATTTGATCAGTCGGGATACTCCTCCTTATTACAAATACTCACCACAAGAGGTTCTCGAGTCTACGGATCATCTGCTGTACTGGGATAGGCCTATTTTGACCGACAAAACGGTCGATTTTAATCGCCCTAATCTGCTGTTCTTTGACAAATAAGAAAAAAAAAACGATGCCATTATTTACATCGCGGTACCACTGTGTATAGGTATAATTAAAGAAAAACTGAAATGGAAAAAATAAAAAATAAAAATATGTGAACCTTGTCTTGAAGATTTAGCGTTAATGGAAGTTGTCTTAAAAAACAATATACCCCATTGTTATATCAACCGAGGGGATAATAACAACTGACCTCACAGACACCTTCAATGGCCCTTAACATTCCTTGGAATATTCTCGATGCCTGTCAGAGGGCGGTACTGCTGCAGACCTGCCACATCACCAGAAAATTCCTCAGTGGATACTGATAAAGGGACTACGATGAATTTTGTTTCTTTTTAGCGAAACTCGACCCGGGCAGCGCCATAGAATAAAAACCCTTTCGTTTCTAGCATAATAATAAATAACTCAATTTATAGGGCGCTGTTAACAGACATGATGTAGGCTCCAGGCGTTGTGATAACATTACAAACATGATTACGACAACTAAAATGACAAACTAATCTAAAAAAAGTTTTGTAAAGAGACTGCGCCAAACTAGTGAATTGTTTTTTTTTTTTTTATTGTATTCGAGGGAAAGATAACTGATTTCCTCGTCCATACTTATCGTTCTTGTGCGTCAAAACTATTGCATATTAATGTGGTTGGAATAAGAGGGTAGGCATACAAGAGAATTTGTTTATTTCATTATGAAATCTATTAAGAGAAAACCAAACTGGTGGAAAACGTGATAACCACTCCTGGGATATGGATGAGGAAATGTCTAGTAGTGGAACTAGATAGATCGAGAACGGGAAGCGATCAAACCCCGGCAGGATACCATCTGTGACCTTTTTTTTATATCTCACTCGGGGTGGGGATGGATCAAACAGCCCGTGGACCCCAGTCCAAAAAGTCCGCCACACCTTTCCACAAAGGGGGTCGACATAAGTGTCCCGCTCTGGGAGCTATGAAGTTTTTATGATGTGTGTGTGTGTTTGTGTGTGTGTTTGTTGTGGGATTTAATTTTGAGAAGTACAGAGCGTATTGGAATGTATAAAAAGAGCCCACAGGCTGAGGATAGGAAACAAAAGCCGGAAAGACGTTTGAATTTTTAGTGAAGAGAACAAGTATTTCTTAAGTGGGCTGACAGAGGAGATAGGTAACTTAGATGTGGAGCCATATCGCCATAAATAAGTGGATGTGAAGTCATATCGCCATAGGTAAGTTAGATGTGGTGCCATATACTCATAGGTAAGTTAGATGTGGAGCCATATCGCCAAAGGGAAGTTGGATATGGAGCCATATTGCCATAGGAAAGTTGGATGTGGAGCCATATCGCCATAGGGAAGTTGTATGTGGAGCCATATCGCCATAGGGAAGTTGGATGTGGAGCCTTATTGCCATAGGGAAGTTGGATGTGGAGCCATATCCTCATAGGTAAGTTAGATGTGAAGCCATATCCCCATAGGGAAGTTGGATGTGGAGCCATATCGCCATAAATAAGTGAATGTGGAGTCATATCGCCATAGGGAAGTTGGATGTGGAGCCATATCGCCATAGGGAAGTTGGATGTGGAGCCATATCGCCATAAGGAAGATGGATATGGAGCCATATTGCCATAGGGAAGTTGGATGTGTAGCCATATCGCCATAGGGAAGTTGGATGTGGAGCCATATCGCCATAGGGAAGTTGGAGCTGGAGCCATATTGCCATAGGAAAGTTGGGTGTGGAGCCATATTGCCATAGGGAAGTTGGATTTGGAGCCATATCGCCATAGGGAAGTTGGATGTGGAGCCATATCCTCATAGGTAAGTTAGGTGTGGAGCCATATCGCCATAGGGAAGTTGGATGTGGAGCCATATCGCCATAGGGAAGTTGGATGTGGAGCCATATTACCATTGGGAAGTTGGATATGGAGCCATATCGCCATAGGGAAGTTGGATGTGGAGCCATATTGCCATAGGGAAGTTGGATGTGGAGCCATATTGCCATAGGGAAGTTGGATATGGAGCCATATCGCCATAGGGAAGTTGGATGTGGAGCCATATCCTCATAGGTAAGTTAGATGTGGAGCCATATAGCCATAGGGAAGTTGGATGTGGAGCCATATCGCCATAAGGAAGATGGATGTGGAGCCATATCCTCATTGGTAAGTTAGATGTGGAGCCATATCGCCATAGGGAATTTTTAGATGGAGCCATATTGCCATAGGGAAGTTGGATGAGGAGCCATATTGCCATTTGGAAGTTGGATATGGAGCCATATCGCCATAGGGAAGTTGGATGTGGAGCCATATTGCCATAGGGAAGTTGGATGTGGAGCCATATAGCCATAGGTAAGTTAGATGTGGAGCCACATCGCCATAGGGAAGCTAGATGTGGAGCCATATCGCCATAGGGAAGTTAAATGTGGAGCCATATCGCCATATGGAAGTTGGATATGGAGACATATTGCCATAGAGAAGTTGGATGTGGAGCCATATCGCCATAGGGAAGTTGGATATGGAGACATATTGCCATAGAGAAGTTGGATGTGGAGCCATATCGCCATATGGAAGTTGGATATGGAGACATATTGCCATAGGGAAGTTGGATGTGGAGCCATATCGCCATATGGAAGTTGGATATGGAGACATATTGCCATAGAGAAGTTGGATGTGGAGCCATATCGCCATATGGAAGTTGGATATGGAGACATATTGCCATAGAGAAGTTGGATGTGGAGCCATATCGCCATATGGAAGTTGGATATGGAGACATATCGCCATAGGGAAGTTGGATGTGGAGCCATATCGCCATATGGAAGTTGGATATGGAGACATATTGCCATAGAGAAGTTGGATGTGGAGCCATATCGCCATATGGAAGTTGGATATGGAGACATATTGCCATAGAGAAGTTGGATGTGGAGCCATATCGCCATATGGAAGTTGGATATGGAGACATATTGCCATAGGGAAGTTGGATGTGGAGCCATATCGCCATAGGGAAGTTGAATTATTGAGTTGGAGCCAGATCATCATAGATATGTTATATATTTATCGCAGTGCAAAGCTAGGCCATTTCTTTGTATTATGGAGTAGTAAAACGGGTCATGGTCAACAATTTATGCAGAATACTTTTTTTTAGAATAGGTGATAGGGGGAATGCTTACAGTGTTTACTGACCTATGTTTGACCCACACCGAAAATCGGTTTACTACGCGACTTAGGAACGAATGAACATGTAACTCGCTGAAAGCTATTTAGAGAAACCTTTTTTCATTTATCTACTGTTTCAGAAATCGACTGCTATAATTTAACATAAGTCCCTTTCTCAAACGTCTAGAGATTCAGATTTCCATTAAACATTCTATAATACGGTTACAGACTGGTATTATTTGCGGAAGAAAAAAAAAAGAGTTTATAGGCTAATCATGAACTCTTCATCCCCCCCCCCCAAAAAAAAAAAAAAATTCTGGAAAATGCAAAAATAATGACCTAGAGATAAAGTTTGTCGTATGCAAAAGAATTTGATTGCATATAATTTGAATATCGCCTCGGATAACCCAGACATGTAAAATACGTGACCCAGCACTTTTATCCAGCTATTAGGAATTTACACGCCTGCTTACATCCTGGGCAACTTGTGGGGTTCTGGACAATTTGTAGGGCTTCTGCAGACGACGTAACAATGGCTGCAAACAGCGTACCAATGTCCAGCCCCGGGCTACAGCAGTGAGCAAAGCAAAAGACAGCAGACGACAGCGGTTCTAGAACATGTTTTCTTAATTATGTTTCTGCCACGTTTTTTTTTAATTGGTGGAGTAGAGATTACTGCCCCGATGACGTCATTGGGCGATTTTTTTTTCTTTTTTCCCGTTTCATTAACAAGTGTCGACAAGGAGACACCAAGATGGGGGGGGGGGGAACTCTAGTTTTAAACGCTCGCATGCCTACATATATTGTGTACTGCTAACATACCTACATACTGTGTACTGTGCAGTGGCGTTGCTATGGGGAGTGGATGGGGGGGGGGAGAATTAGAAAATCACCACACGTGAGGGGGCCCACAAATGAGTGTTCAATTTTTTTTACATTAAATATAAAATATTACGCTATTATCTCGTCATAATGTCAAAATACAGGAGCCCTTAAATTCCTAGCTAAGCCACTGGTACTGTAATAGGCCTTGATCTTGTAGTTGTATGATGGCTGTCTGACTTCGACTGAGTACTAAGAAGATGTTTGAGTTCCTTGTACAGGTGTATTAGATGCGTTTAAACTATTTATGAACAAGACCTACACATTAACAAGATGTAATGACTTACACATTAACAAGATGTAAGGACTTACACATTAAAAAGAGGTAAGGACCTACACATTAACAAGATGTAAGGACTTACACATTAACAAGATGTAAGGACTTACACATTAACAAGATGTTAGGACCTACACAGTGGCGAAGCTAGGAATTTGACATCATTGAGGGGCCCGGTGGGGCTTGACTTCTTATGGGTCCTCTGCATTTTGCGTAATATTTAATGTAGAAACAGTGGCGTAGCTAGGAATTTGACATCATTTGGGGCCAGGTGGGGCTTGACTTCTTATGGGTCCTCTGCATTTTGCGTAATATTTAATGTAGAAACAGTGGCGTAGCTAGGAATTTGACATCATTTGGGGCCAGGTGGGGCTTGACTTCTTATGGGTCCTCTGCATTTTGCGTAATATTTAATGTAGAAACAGTGGCGTAGCTAGAAATTTGACATCATTTGGGGCCAGGTGGGGCTTAACTTCTTATGGGTCCTCTGCATTTTGCGTAATATTTAATGTAGAAACAGTGGCGTAGCTAGGAATTTGACATCATTTGGGGCCAGGTTGTGCTTGACCTCTTATGGGTCCTCTGCATTTTGCGTAATATTTAATGTAGAAACAGTGGCGTAGCTAGGAATTTGACATCATTTGGGGCCAGGTGGGGCTTGACCTCTTATGAGTCCTCTGCATTTTGCGTAATATTTTACATTCTCCACCTCTCCCCACCACCCTAGCTACGACTTGTTGCAGAAAGGCCACAGTTGCCACAGTCGAGTCTCTGTCCGTACTAAGATGTCACCCTGAATTCCTAACACCAACAGACTAATAATAACATATACAATCTAGAATCCACTAATCTGTGGCGTCACTTAATGTCGCGTTCAAGGTCAGTCAACACTAATGCGTCTCTATACTGACATACTGTCTTATAGTACTGCTCACATATCTATGTAATGCTTGTTGCACGCGGCAGAGAGAGGCCATAGATCTAAATTTAGAATGGTCTGCGCTAGTAGACTTTAATACAAATTAGTTCCAATACACCTGAAGCCATAAAACTTCATTGATATATTTTTATTTGAATTTATTGTAGAGCTCTAAAAATATATCAAGACTAGATAGTCAAAGTCTAGTTCTCATCTAGTCAAACCCTACTAGTCTAGAACTAGAACTAGATTTTGACCATATTTCGATGTATAATTTCTTCTATAGGTCTGTGATTTTAAAATAGTATCTAAATTTTTGCCGAAGCGAACCGATAATGGAATGGGTTGCCTGAATCAGACAGGAAAACAAACGATTTAACAGAGTTTAGGTCATTGATTAACATGCAGGACTAGATATTATTAACATTTGAGTCAAAACCAATGAACAAAACCAAAAATCTTTTAGTATAATTATTTGTCATAAAAACATTTTTGAATAGGCCTTTTTAAGCGGCCCCCGAAAGGGAAACAGACGCTATTAGTTTTGTGTGGTTTGTCTGACCGTCCGTCCGTTCCGTTTAGATCTCGTAAACTAGAAAAGATAGTTAAAATCCGACATCTATTCAAAGTTTTGATAAAATAAATAAAATAAATAAATAAATTATGGCTTTTATATAGCGTTATTTTCATGCTTATAGCATGCTCAGAGCGCTTTGGTCCAATCTCAGTAGTGGACTAGTGTGTGTGGGGGGTATCCGACAGACAGATACACAGGCATACAGAGTGAGTTAATATAAGCTTAGTAAAAAGAAACATTTGTATTCACATTTGACTAGAGTAACACCTTTAGTAAAATCACTAAATTTAGAAAGCCTTCAGGACAGAAGACTCAAAAGTAAAGTAGCAATTATACATAAAACACTGAACCATAATCTTCAAATACAAAAACAAAATTTAATAAAATAATCTGAAAGACACAAAGAAAAAGGCACATTCTTCGTCCCATATGCTAGGACAAATGTGTACACATACTCCTTCTTCCCTAGTGCTATTAGAGCATGGAATGAGTTTCCTGAGCTAGCCAGGAAAACAAGTGACTTGGCATAATTTAACCATTGGTCAATATGCATGACTAAATGCATGACGCGTAGGACGTAATCATCTTCTTTTTTGAAGTAACGTCTGTATTACACAAGATAAGATAAGATAAAGCCATTCTGGCAAATGACCAGCCGCTAACAGTGTCAATCACAGAAAATCTTTATTTTGTCTATTAATAATTTAAAACACTTCATACAGATTGTTAGAAAATTGCCACGTAGCTTATGACATTAAGAAACCAGCTACCGGGTCAGACTGACACCATATTTCCCCCTCTTAACCAAATTTGAAATAAAAAAAAACCAACAGACAGGAAGTGGCGTAGTTTCATCTATTCTAGGGCCGGACTTAAGAAAGTTCACTGTTCAATCTCACGCCACGCCTTTATTTTTCAACACAATATGCGTATTAAATATGAAACAAAAAAAAATTTAATTAGGCAAGTACTCTGTTTCTTTATGCACAAATGACATGCTTTTAGATGTATTAATAATCAATTTATTTTTTAGAGAGCTTGTTGGTTGTCGCCATAATCATTTGAAACTAGGAGGCGCCTATACATTTATTCAACACTTTACTTGGATACATTGAAACAAAGTGATTCAGAAGCTTCATTTTACTAGCACTGATACAGCTTTATTCAATGCTCAGAGACTTAAGGCAAGGACCAAAGTAAACTACGACTGCATCAGAGACCTGCTATTCGCAGACGACTGTGCCCTAAATGCCTTCAACGAAGAAGATCTTCAAAAGAGCATGTCCCTCTTCGCCAACGCCTGAAACAAATTTTGGCCTCACCATAAATGTAAAAAAGACAGAAGTGCTGCACCAACTTTCCTCCAAATAAATCTGTCACAGAACCAGACATTCTTATAGATGGCCAGAAACTAGCTAATGTTAAAAAGTTTGTCTCATCTGGTAAGCACCATATCAGCAAACGCCAACCTAGATAATAATAATAATAATAATCTTTATTGTTCGAATGGAGATTTGTCTTACAATTTGTGCATTACACCAAACAATAAACATTATAACTATAAGAAACCAAAGTGTACACCAGACTCACTCATAATTTACATGGGACAAAGTTTATAGCAGATTGTTCTTATTTAATGATTTGATTGCCAGGGGAACAAAAGAGTGTTTGTGTCTGTTTGTCTTTGCTATCGGTGATAGACTTACTTGTTGCTCGTGCCAGAGCTGCTTTCGGCAGACTTCATGAACAAGTGCTGCAAACAGAGAGGACTCAGCATATCCATGAAACTGAAAGTCTGCAGTGCTGTAGTCCTCCCGTCACTCCTATATGCATCAGAGCCCTGGACCCTATATTCCCGTCACACTTAAAAGTTAAACTCCTTCCACCAACGCTATCTAAATTGGTCTGACCACTTAACAGATACAGAAATCCTACAACTGTCCAACATGTACAGTATCAATGCCAGAGTAAAAATGTCCATATTTTGATGGGCGGGACATGTAGTCCGTATGCAAGACAATCGCCTTTCAAAACGACTTCTGTACGGGGTACTAGTGTATCTATCTATCTAATCTATCTAATCTATCTATCTATCTATCTATCTATCTATCTATCTATCTATCTATCTATCTATCTATCTATCTATCTATCTATCTATCTATCTATCTCTTTATCTAATCTAACTATCTCTCTATCTCTCTCTCTCTCTCTCTCTATCTAATCTATCTAATCTATCTATCTATCTATCTATCTATCTATCTATCTATCTATCTATCTATGTATCTAATCTATCTAATCTATCTAATCTATCTAATCTATCTATCTATCTATCTATCTATCTATCTATCTAATCTCTCTATCTCTCTATCTAATCTATCTATCTCTCTATCTCTCTATCTAATCTAACTATCTCTCTATCTCTCTATCTAATCTAACTATCTCTCTATCTCTCTCTCTCTCTCTCTCTCTATCTATCTATCCAGCTATCTATCTATCTAACGGTCCATCTATCTATCAAAGTATCCATCCATCTATCTATCTATATATCTATGAAGTGTTGTATTTTATTAGATCTAGTATTCATTTGAATATATTTTATTAGTGAGCTTTAAAAAAAAAGATATTTTTTTGATACAGTCTATTTTGTATTTTCTGTACATACAGTGATTCCTAGTTATTGAATTAAAGTTCTGTATTTGAATGAAAAGGATCTTCATTAATCGAATCTCTAAGACTTATTTAGATCTAGACAGAATCCCCGGCATGTCATCGTCAACCTTTTTCAAAATATATATATTTTGCGGCCCTTGACATTCGTCTGATCTTCCAAATGCGACCCAAGTGGTAGAAACGGTCGGTCAAGATGACGTCTGACAGTCTGCTCCAGATAAATGCAGGTCTAAGAAATCTTTAAACTTGCACAAGACTCCTCTTTATTACGTATTCAGTAAACACCGTTATTGTTTAGCATTCGCAAATTAACAAAATTCATGAATGAAAAAAAAAAAATGAATTTAAAAAAAAGTAAAAGAAAAGAAAGGAAGAATAGATTGAATGTAAGACATAAAAACCTTACGAAAGAAAAACAAAATGGAATAAAAAAAGGAAGAATGGGATCTTATGACGAAATACAAAGAAGTTAATAATAAAAGGGAACTTAGAACCAAAAAAAAAAAAAAAAAAAAACGAAACGCCGACACGCTAACCATTTTACGTGTTCTCGTCTGCAAATTAATGGCTTTTAGATTGATTAAAAAAAACAGGGCGGTTGTGGGGCGGGGGTGCTTTTTTTTTTTTTTTGAAGAGTCGCCATGGAAGATAACTTGATCAAGATACAAGAAAGTTATTTCCCCTATGAAAGCGCTTTCCATGTCATGAGCATTCAACGGAGATCTAGATACAGATGGCAGTCTGTCGTCCAATTTTATTTCTCTGATGTCATGTTTATAGTGTAGATGTTTGTATGGGTACGTGCATGAGAGAGATAGAGAGAGAGAGAGAGAAAGAGAGAGAGAGAGAGAGAAAGGGAGAGAGAGAGAGAGAGATTGAAAGAAGGTCACAAACATACAGAAAGAGAGAGAAAGAGAGAGAGAATAAAAGAGAAAGAACGAGAATGAAAGAGAGAGAAAGAGAAAAAAAGAAAAATAGAGAGAGAAAGAGAATGAAAATATAGAGAAAGAAAGAGAAAGAGAGAGAGAGAGAGAATGAGAGAAAGAATACAAATAGAGAGAGAGAGAAACAGAGAGAGAAAGAGAGAGAGAAAGAGTTATTGTAAAAAAAAACTTTGTAAAATATCAATGCTTATACAAGGAAAGAATTGCACATTTTAACAGCCACACCTCTCAATACTGTAAGATTTATTTCCTTGCCTATGTCAAACACAACTTATTAACTATTACTAATCAATTAATTAATAGTTTAATTTATTTTTTTCCTTATTGATTCAAGTTTTGTCAGGGACAATGAGTAATTTTGCAAAGTCTCAACTTGATCCGAGAATGGAACTGGGAGAAATAACGTGTACAAAATTTGTACCTGACAGACAGACAGACAGACCAAGTTGATATAAGCTTGGTAATAAATAAAGACATTTACTTAATTCAATGATAAAACATTCTCTTCCAAAACACTACATCTTAAGAATACAGATCATAAAAGGTGCTGTTGAAACAGATAAGTGCCTACAACTACCCATGGGCGCCCGCAAGTAGCCGAATTCTAGCCAATTTTTGCACCTTCAACTTCAGTAACTTCTCCTACGTAGCAATTGTAGTGCTTCCACTGGAGTACAGTTTTGCACCTTCAAATCCATTAACTTCTCCTAAGTAGCAATTGTAGTGCTTCCACTGGAGTACAGTTAACTTCTTGAAAGAGGCAACTTAACCAACAATGCTTCCACTTAAGAACAGTTATAAGGATAAGCTATTATTGTAATAAACTAGAATTAGCTAATCATGAGTTAATGGCCAACCATGTATATGGCATTTTCTTCTAGAGAGACGAATTTTTTTCTTTGCAACTTGAGATGGAGTGACCTCTCCATTGCTGGGGGAAAGCCTGGGAGGTAAATTTGCGAAAGCTAGGCTGCCAACGCGTCAACAAGGCCTCTCTTTCATAGTGATCACATCCAAAGGGATGGAGAGCCATCGTAATATAGGTCAGGTTCACCAAGAGCTTGCTGGAGAGCAGTGACCTCTCCATTGCTGGGGAAAAGCCTAGCAGGTTAATTTGCGAGTGCTGGGATGCCCACGCGTCAACAAGGCCTCTCTTTCCAAGTGACCACATCCAAAGGGATGGAGAGCCATCGTAATGGAGAGCAGTGACCTTACCACTGTCCTCCCGCCTACAGGACTCTAAAACCAGATTTTCTGCAGGGGTTCCAAAAACGATGCAGAAACTGTAACGCGAAGAAGGCTCCCAGCACTGTGCACGATAAGCGCTCATCACCAGCTTCTCCATCGCGACGAGAAGCAATTCGTCAGTAAAGTTATTGATAGTTTCGGTAGCCACAGTCGACGTTTGCATTTTTATTTTACCGTAGGGAGGCACGGGCCTCATGAATTAACTTTACTACGTATACAGTAAATAGTTTGTTCTCTCATTTAGTTGTTATTTCATGAAACAAGTATTTACAGTACTCTTAATATAACATAGGGCAAAAATAAAGTTAATGATATGCTTAACTTGAAAGTAATAAAAAAGTTAAAGCTACGACTAAAACCATAGGTCGTAACTTGCACCCCCTTGAAAAAGAATAATCCTGCGGGCGCCCCTGCAACTACCCTTTAATTAATTGTATTGCAGTTCAACACAGTCATATTAACGTCACACCATACTCTCGTCACATCATACTCTCGTCACGCGCAGCTAGTTCTCAATACCTTTCAATGAATTCATCCGCGCTGTTACGTCTGCTCGTCTAAATAACATGTTCGTAGTTTTTTTTTCTCGTGAGCGAGGAAAAAAAATCCTCGTTGCGCTTTTTGAACCACCGGAACCCCGACTTAACTGTTAAACCACTGCTGTGCTGCAGACGTCATTTTTTAAGCAAACTATGGATGAACTTTGTCAAAAGCCTTGGAAAAATCTAGTAAGATAGCATCTATTTGTTCACTATTATCTAAACCTTTTGAAAAATCATCAATTAGTCCTATTAGTTGTGTTTCACATGATCTATATTTCCTAAAGCCATGTTGGTATGGGGTGAGGACATTACGTTTGTCTAAGTGGTTTATGATATTGCTACATATTATGTGTTCTAGTATTTTACATGTGATGCTGGTAAGTGATACTGGTCTGTAGTTTCCTGGATCAGATTTTTCTCCTTTTTTAAATAGGGGGGTGACATTAGCTTATTTCCAGTCCTTTGGTACTCTGTCCTGGTTAAGCGATGCCTGAAAGAGTATTTTGAACACTGGGGCTAGCTCATTGATTAGTTCTTTGAGTAATCTAGCTGGAATACCATCAGGTCCAGACGCTTTATTTGGTTTGGTGTTGGCTAATAGTTTTTTAATTCCATTTTCTTGTACTACTAAATCTTCTATGTTGTCTACTTGGTTCAAATTAAGAAATATGTCTTTGTCTCCTGGGGCTGAGAATGCTGATGCAAAGTATTTGTTTAGGATGTTTGCTTTAGTTTCATTATCATTATGTATTATGTTATGTTCATCTTTTAATGGCGCTATGCCTGTTGTTTCCATTTTCTTAATGTATGACCATAGGTTTTTGTTGTTATCTTTAGATATTACATTGTTTATGTATTCACTCTGCAGCTGTCTTTTATAGTAATTTATTTAATTTATTATATACTAAATTAGATCTACGACTAGATTTAGATTTAGAATCTACATCTAAACTAAGACTAGTAAAAAAATATCTAGTAATAAGACTAAATTGTCTACGTTAAGTTGGTCTCAATAACAAAAAACAAGATCTAGAATCCTCTAGGCGGTCTAGCTAGATCTAGTATCTTGAGCTCGACATTTTCCCGTGATTTCCATACTAAAACGTCACTTTCGCTTTCGGCCATGATATAGCCATTTCAAATCTCGTTAATTTTTTTACACTTTCAAATAACTTTTCTAGTATAAATATGTATTTCTTTTAACTCAAATTTTTAGGAACTATATTTGATACCATCTACTATCATAATCAATAGTTATCTCAATTTCTATAAAAACCTCTTCTGTTGAACATTAAAACATTGAAGCATCGTGATCAGATATGCCAGCTAGAAGACGGTATACCAACAGCGAGATATTATTTGGTTATTATCTTATCTTATATAATGAAGACGTTACTTCAATATATGTAGATTGAGGAGCCATTTTTCCGAAACAAATGGGTAAAGATATTCTCAAATTCAAAATTTGTATATCTGGATATACGAAAAAAACAACTTTTCTAAAAATAATCTTATCTTATAAAATATAGACGTTACTTCAAAACAGAAGATGAGTACGTCTTACGCGTCATGCATTTAGTCATACATATTAACCAATGACTTAAAGTCTGCCAAGTCACTGGTTTTCCTGGCTAGCTCAGGCAACCCATTCCATGCTCTAATAGCACTAGGGAAGAAGGAGTATTTGTACAAATTTGTCCTAGCATATAAGAGTAGGAAATTGGGCCTTTTTTTTTGTATTTTATTAAATTTTGTTTTTGTATTTGAAGATTATGGTTCAGTGTTTTATGTATAATTGCTACTTTACTTTTGAGTCTTCTCCATTATAGGCTTTCTAAATTAAGTGATTTTACTATAGCTATGGATAAGTAAATATGCACTTAATTTTCATATTTATTCATAGATCTATTGACCTAGGAAATTAGCACTTTAACAAAAATATAGCGAAGGGCATTAACTTAAACAAAACATCCGCCATAATCATTAAAATGGTACCCCATTGGCTGAATATTTTAGCCACTGCAACATACAAAAACCCGAATCAGTAAAACATTTAACCATAGAACATCCAAAATCACGAACATACGACCTCCAGTACATCCAATCACCCGAATAATACAATCAATGAAAAAAAAACAACTCAATCTAAAAAAAAACACGAAAAACCCAGCAACACTTAAAATAAAAACTGACAGATCTCTTCCCAGTGCAATGTCACATTGACCTGAGTTATCAATGGTAAACGTGTTGTTCTATTTTTGGAGAAAAGAAAATTTCTACGCGTGCGTGGGTTTAATTTTATTAACAAACTGGGACAGGGCTGGGTTGGGATACTTCGCCGGGAGGTAATTTCCCTTTTTGTGTAATTATTCTATGTGAATTAATTTGTAGAAAATTGAGGAGCTGGCATGACGCATGTAAGTAAGCCAATTAGTTCACATGTGCTGGTCAAGCATGGAAAAAAAAAAGTGCAACTCTGTATAACATCTCGGTACCTTAGCCGAAAAACAAACCCAAAATCCCAAACAAGTCAAACAGCTACCTTAGAAGAATGTCGACCTCAAGGAAAAGAACACTTCATTTATCAGTTACGAAGGAACAAGCAAAATATAAAGCAACATATAAAGCAAAATATAAAGCAAAATATAACAAATCCTTAAAAAAAAAGCTTATTAAAAAGGGGAAGAACTCTGTCCGTAAAAGTATATCTTTCAGTAGGCCTAATGTACAAGCTATTTCTGGTATTCGATTTAAAACAAACATTTAATTACCAATAATTAACTAATTGAGAATTTTTAGCGGCCCCCGTATGGGGAAAAAGCCGCTATTAGGTTTATTCAAAATGTCCGTCGGTCCGTCTGTCACACTCAGATCTCAAAAACTAGAAGAGATATGAAAAATTATTTCACCATTAAATGTGGCTTGAAAAGTTTAGGTGCGACGGCTACTTTTAGTTTTCTAAAAGCAAAGCGTTTAATTTATAAAATTAATTATGCAAGCGATTTTTTCATAAAAATACACCAATTCTAAAACAATTACGTAAATGTAAGGGAGGCAATGTTACAATGTGCTAACAGAGTTGAATAGCTGCTGTGTGTTTTCAGTATCACTAAGTCAAATATATTTATAAAATGTACAAAAATTTTTTACAACAAATATAAATAATAGTTAAAGGTGTTTTTTTCTGGTCAACTAGCTGCTATAATTAAAAAAGAAAACATTTTTGTTTGTTTATAAAGGCTAATAATGCACTTTTTATGTAAATATCACGCACATTTTTTTTCAATGGACTTTTTATGCAGCGACTTTCGTGCAGTAGCGTAACGTCGCAGCATGGTTACATACTAAACCAATTCCTTAAACTTTAAAAAACAAAACACATTTTATTTATTTTTTTGCTTCGTGCCCCCATCCGAATAAAAGAAGCTTATTTTTGTGCGTTTTGTCTGTTGGTCGGTCTGTCCGTCACGATTAGATTAACAAATAACACTAAAGGCTATTGTAAATCTGATTTAACGTTTAATTTTTCACTCAGGAATATTGCAATAGTTTCAAGGATCTATAATAGATTGTTCCGGATGTTTTGTGAAAAACAAATCAATACCAGCGAATATTTGTTTGCTCTTCTAACTTATATTAGATTTTATTTCCATGCTTAAACGTTGAAATAAACACATGATCTTTAATACATTGTTCCGTTTTTTTAATGTAAATAGTATATAAACGCTAAATAAAATATCTATACTGATTTATATAAAGTTGTTCCGGATATTGTTTTATAAAATATAAATTATGTCAAATGATTGTTTGAAATTGCATAATTGACTAATATTACACACTGCCCAGTGTGCAGATAAAAATTCCGGACTGACATAAGTCTCACCAGCCACATGAGGAGGCACAAAGCTCCAGTGTAAAGCCCTCAGCCCCGTGGATGACAAAAGTGGTCATCATCGAACCACGATGGACGAACTATATATATAAATAATTGTTTAAAGTATTAGCTTGATCAAAGAAACTGTGAGGGAGAAATAGCAATAACAATTATTTAAGGGGACTAATCTCAACTAATTTAGCCATATTTGTAAGTACTGAAGGATTAGTTTCCCTTGTATCTATTAAACAAAAAAATGAATTACCAGTAATTAATTGTCAAATTGATGACTTTTTTTTATATTCATGTCTTGTCTATGTCAGTGAATAATTGTGCGAAGTTTCAGCTTGATCCGAGAATGGATGTGGGAGAAATAACGTGTACACGATTTTTACCAGGCAGACAGACAGACAGAGTGAGTTGATAAATACTTTGTAAAAAAGTGTGGCCAACTTGTGTAATTGATTCCCCTTTTTAAAAGCGGAAAGAAAGGAGCTGTGAGTAACTATGCTTGCAATCCTATGCCCCCAATGTCCAATATTACATCTAGTGCCGGACTTAGTAAGTTGATGTTTGAAGAGGTCACTGCTTTATTCAAGTTACATTTCAACTTCAACTATCCCTTAGTCTGTTGGACCGTTGGGGTATCACACAAGATCTATTGACCGTCATCCATTCCTGTCTGCCTTTTGCTTTGGATGAAATCTCTTTTAATCACAGGCTTGTCCAATTCTTTTATGTTGTCTTCCCATTGCTTTCTCTGTCTGCCTCGTCTTATTTTTCCTGGTACTGTTCCCTGAAGGAAAGTTGTTGCGAGCCCTGACGACATTGTGATATGGCCATGGAGTTTTAGTCTGCGTTTTTTTGACAGTGGTTAGCAGGCCTTCGCCTTCGTGAACCAATCCTGTCTCTAATCTTTGGCTTTGTGATGCGTTCTTGGTATGTGTACGTTTTAATATAACATAATGCATATAATATAAGTGTGGACAGAAATAAAGTTCTTATTAATTTAATCTAATAAAAAAATAAATACGATTGAATTTTTAAACATTTATATTTTGAAACGCTTCCTTTAATCTCAGATCCTTTTGATTTAAGGCCCTAGGAGCAGAGGCGTAGTGAGCAAAACGTTGGCCAGGGGCAAGGTACATTATTAGCGCGTATCCCCCATTTTCCTTGAACATCACAGTGACATATAGGCTGCGTGCGGCGCCCCCCAGAAGGTGGCGCCGGGGGTTTCATGCTCCCTTGTCCCCTACCCCTCTGCCTAAGTGTTAGTCTAGTCTCGCACTGTCGTAAACATGATCCAGATAACATCTGATCTATATCAAAAAAAGAGAAGGCCAGTCGAGTGGAATGGTTCTATCAAGCTAATCTTCTATTATTTTCTCTTTAGTGCAATTACTCTTTCTGTAGATCCATTTATCCAACTTACGACTTAGTCTTCAGAAAAGGGGATTTCTTGTATTTAAATAATAGATGCATTATATAGGCTATGCACACGCATAGAAACCATTTTTAAAACAAAGTTTTCAAAAAAACAAACAATTATATGCCCAGTCTATATGGACTTATCCAGTATGTATGTATACCATACATGAATACATTATTTTAGATGTGTGTGTATTTGAATAGAATTTGTTCCCTTCAAAGGCACCAGATAGAGTTACCTTCCCTTACTTTATTACTTCCTGTTCCCCCTTCCCCTCCCCTCAAATCAATAAACGTGTGGTGGACCTTCCAAAGTGGAGATGACGATCTATGCTCACAAAGAACACTGGACACATTCCGTGACTAGACAATGGGACACAACATCGTTTCCTGCCCCCCGTTTTGTGTTGTTTTTTTCATTAGTTCTCCAGTCGCAAGCAAGCAAGCAATCATACGTGTCTGTCTGTCTGTCCGTCCACCAATCTTCCTACATCTTACGTGTCTGTCTGTCTGTGCTCCAATCTTCCTATATCATATCTATCTTTCTATAGTAAAGCTCTTGGCTTCCGAACTTGGGGGTTCCCGGTTCGAATCCTGGAGAAGACTGGGATTTTTAATTTCGGACAATATCAGTTGTTTTTTTTTTATCGTGCGTAGGATTGACACCCAAAATCACAATTTCGTCTATTTTTCAATAGATTTTTTTGAGTTTTCAGGAGATTTTCATGACTTTTTGAAATATTTTGCAATTACAGGAGATTTCCTGAAGGCCCCGGATAATCAGGAGGCCGCAGAAACCCTATTATTATGTACAAGTTATAATGGTTTAATGTGGTAATTGACAACTAGAATTAGCGCCTGTGAGTCCACCTCACACAACTCTAATGGATACCTGAAAACAAGTAAGGAAAAAGTAATGGCGGCCGTTTTGCTGGATACATGACACTTTCGTTAACCGTGGGCCACAGAAACACCGTATAGATCGCAAGGTCTGGAAGAGGAGCTATTCTCTAAAATAATTGTCTACCATGTTGGCAGTGGCGTAGGTAGAGTGGGGGAGGAGAGGGGAGAATTAGGAAATCGGCCCTGGGCCCCCACTTGAGGGCCCTCTAAGAGGTGAAGCCCTCCCTCCCGGGGGCCCCCAAACTATGGAAAATTCCTAGCTACGCCCCTGCATGTTGGTCGACTCTAGATGATTCCAAAACATTCCCTGCTGAACGAAAGAGATTCTGACATCGCTGTCCATTCTTACAACGGCCTTGTCTGCATCAGATATGTCAAAACGCGTAGATGGTGACGAACTCTACGTAATCATGTGACATGCTGCACTCTTCCTTCATCTTTGGACACACCCCCAAGCCTTTTTAAAAATTATTAATATTATTATGAAAATATTGACTTCGACAATAAAAATGGGAATTGAGCTAAAAATTCGACACGAACGCAGCGTTAATGCTAGCAATAACAGAATTGATCATTAGGATAGATTGAAGAACTGATAGAAGTTATGGAACGTTTGGGGATTACGTCTTTTATTCCCGGAGTTAAATCCAACATGGCGCTGTCGTCTGCAAAATTTGGAAACGTCATGATGTCGTCTTCCGGGTTACACATGCAGCCGGGTATGAGGAGAGGGGGAGGGGTGAACTTTGTGGCGCGTCAGTGTCATGAGTCTGAAAATATGAATTTTCGTTTCTAAGAAGTTTCGAATGAAAAAAAACAAGCAAGTAAAGCCTACGCTAAATTGACATGACATGTAATCTTATCTTATCTTATCTTATCTTATCTTATATAATACAGACGTTACTTCAAAAAAGAAGATGATTACGTCCTACGCGTCATGCATTTAGTCATGCATATTAACCAATGACTTAAATTCTGCCAAGTCACTGGTTTTTCTGGCTAGCTCAGGCAACCCATTCCATGCTCTAATAGCACTAGGGAATATAGAAAGATGTAGATCTATTTACAGGGAAAACAATAATATCAAAAGTGCTTAAAGACACCAAAACTATTTTTTTAGATAAATTAAACAATGTCAAGGTCGCAAAATTGATGTTCAATATTGACCAAAAAAAAAACATGAACTACAAACGGAAAAGTTTAGAAAATTAAATGCTGCAGTCCCGTAATATCCACAAAAAATGTTAAAATTTAGGCTCAGGAATGTCTGGACGACCAACTAGAACTTAGTTCCAATTCTTGGAAAGCCTAAGCAAGCAGCAAGCTTGAGTCTTGTTCTTCTAGGAAAGTTCGTTGTGAAAGAATTTTATGTTGAGTCATTTGAAATATTTTAATGTAGTTGTGCTAGTCATCTGAGAATGTAGTCATAGCTAATGTCCCAGATTTGCCTTTCATGTCATGTCTACTGTTGTATTCAAGATTTCATGGTATACATTTGTCAACTATGTCCCTTACTTGTTTTCAGGTATCCATTAGAGCTGGGTGGGGTGGACTCATAGGCGCCCTAAAGATCCCGACTGGGCCGGCAACTGTTGTTTTGTTTATGTAATCAACAGTATTCAGACTACACATGCTTACAATGAATGTAGCGTACTCAACTGTTACATGAACCATTTACTGTTGTTCACGATAAAACAAATAAATTATAAAAGGTGAAACAAAAATATAGCTTATCAACCCTTCCTATATTCTGTACACCGGATACACCAAAACACTAGCTATGTTTAGTTTTTTTTTCTACAATCATTGATGAATATCTCTATAACCCCCCCCCCCCCCCCCACTACAACGTGGAATGAGGCCAAGCAGTCTCCTGATCACTCTGAAACGAAAGCAACTTCAAAACATGGCTAAAGTTTATAGAAAAAAGGCAGTCACTAAAAAAAAACCCACTTAATTTCAAGACGTATACATTTCATTCACTCACACACACAAATTGATTAATTGCAGCACTAGACAAAATCATCAAGCGTCGCGTTTGCCCAAAAGGACTCCATCTTTGTTACCTGCAAAAAAAAAAGCTGTCTGGGGTCCAGAATGAGTCTATAACCACTGATCAATCCTGCCATTCTGTCGTCCTCTTCGTTAACTGTCAAGTAGAGTTGAGCCATAAGCTCTTGAAACAAGAGCTCCCTCTGACCGGTCTGATTGAACCGTGTGTTCTGTCTGGCGGAGGGTCTAGCTCGTGTCTGTTTTGACGCTGTCATTTTCAGTGACACGGTCACTCAGGACTCACCTGCACCATTTTTAAAATTTTATACCAGGCTAACCGTGCGGGGCACACCCTTTGAGTCATTTGAAGAACGGCGCCTGGATTCTTGACAATGTTGTGGGAGCTCCTTTACAACCCCCGTAGAGAGCACCCACTTGGCCACCCTAACGGGAGTCTTGTTTTGCTACCCTTTAGCCTAATCGTTTCCCCCTACGACCATCTCCACCCCGGTGCAACTATGAGGCATGCCGGACCATTCTGTCAAATGGAGGACAGCGCTAAAGGCTTATAAAGTATGTCTGTAGTCTAGAAGTAAATTCGCGATTCTGACATCGTAATATAGCTTACAGGATTACGTTCTTGATGCCGAGTGTTGTGATGTCATTTATAAAAGTTTTTTACATTGAGCACAATTAATCTCGAGCCCTTTTTAACTCCAATAGTTATGACGTAATTTATTAGACAAGCTTAATGCAGAGATTTTAGGCAAGGCCAAAAGACAGGAATGGAGAAAGACGGTTGGCAGACCGTGTGGTGCCCCAACTGTTCAACAGACTAAGGTATAAGTGAATGAGAAGTGAATTGGTGCCCCAAATGTTCAACAGACTAAGGTATAAGTGAATGAGAAGTGAATTGGTGCCCCAACTGTTCAACAGACTAAGGTATAAGTGAATGAGAAGTGAATTGGTGCCCCAAATGTTCAACAGACTAAGGTATAAGTGAATGAGAAGTGAATTGGTGCCCCAACTGTTCAACAGATTAAAGGATAAGAGAATGTGAAGTGAATTGGTGCCCCAACTGTTCAACAAATTAAAGGATATGAGAAGGTGATAGTGGTGAACGTTCTTCTTCACCGCCCTCAATATCAGATAACTAGCGTTGGTTTTTTTTTTCAAGGGAAAATATAAACCTCAGAGGAAGTCCTGTTGGCTCCTATATCTCACGGCTATGGCCAAACTTTGACTCACGGTGCCCCTGCTAGCACGTGTTTCACTTCAAGGCTTTAGGCCCGC
Source organism: Biomphalaria sudanica (assembly GCA_036873155.1). Classification (NCBI taxonomy): domain Eukaryota; kingdom Metazoa; phylum Mollusca; class Gastropoda; family Planorbidae; genus Biomphalaria; species Biomphalaria sudanica. The sequence goes on along the minus strand of JAZGLO010005427.1, from coordinate 178,976 downwards.
AGTCATTACTCTCATTACCTTTTTTAAAACAGGCAAATCTTAAAGTGGTTTCCATCAGAGACAACACATTTTTTTTTTAGCATTCATATTTTTTTAGATTACTCAATGTGAGCAAGATAAAAGAAATTGGGGGGGGGGGGGGGTGAAAAGCAGGTCCGTTACAGATGGGGATGGGACGATGGTGGCAGTACATGTACCAACACCATGGCACTGGTTTATGATGTGCACATTCCTTGCGTTAGTAATTGTTTCGTGACGTCTTTATCTTCAAAGACATGCGATTTCACTTAAGATAGGTTAAAGAGTCTGTGCATAGAAAGTGCGAAGGCGTAGTACAATAGAAAAAGAATATCCTTCTAATATCAGAAATATAAAGTTTTGTGGACCTGCAATGCGAAGGAAGACAACCGAAGCAAGGGGCTTAACTCTAATTTCGTCCATAGATTCTGGTAAAACTTACACATTCGTCGAAACTCTGCATACACTTTTCTAGTCTTTGAAAATTAAAAAAAAAAAGTTTTATTGTGAACCGTCTTTTAATAATAATAATGGCCATGTCTTAGATTCCGAAAGATGAAGGATGATTGCAGTGTTTCACACGACTACGCAAACCCCAGTTGCGACCTGCATATTTTCCCGCATTTTTGCAGACAAAGCCGTTGTCTTATTGATGTCTGTCTAGCTGTCGTGTTGAATTAGTGGTGTAATAGCGAGTTCAGAGATACAGGAATTTACAACAAGATAAAAGAACTTGATAAAAAAAAACGTGTTACTGGGAAATAGAGGAAGTGGGGGGGGGTACTTTTGATGGTAACTGTGCGATAACTAGATGAAATGATAGGCAGTCAAAACACTTAGTAAATAACAGGATAGCTATAAGACAACACCCTCGCTAGACATAATGGTTAACATGTCTCTAAAGTAAGACCTCAGCTTTTGGTATAATGCGAGTTACAATGTAGTGGGATAAATGTCTTCAATATATGCTCTTTTTTTAAATATTTTAAATTATATCTAAAAATTGTTCACAATTTATTACCAAGCTAATATCAAGTCAGGGGGGAAGGTGGCTAAGTGGTTAGACGCTTGGCGTCCAAACCTGGGGTCCTGGGTTTGAATCTCTGTGAACTCTAATGGGTAACTGACTTAAGTTGGGGAAAGTAAAGGTGGTTGGTCGTTGTGCTGGCCCCATAACAAAGTTTGACTACCAGTGTCCACGATGATTTATTATGCTAGATATTCACAAGCCGAAAGTGTTGCAAATAGTTATATCTTCACTTATTAGCAACGTAACTTTTGATTGTTATCAAAGCTAATGAATAACACAACTTCTAACAATGTTGTGTAATGTGGGTGTTGATAGGTTGATTTGTCGGGTTTGTAACCCCAGACCCGCTTTGAATGCCCCTCCCTAATCCACCTTAGGCAGACCCTACTTCCACTACAGCCCAACATAACCAACACCCTGTAAGGCAGTACTGAACAACTGAAGAAAACAGCACACTATTTTTCCTTGGCACAATCTGCAAAAGAGCTGACAGCTCAGCAGCAAAAGCTGGCTAGAAGACAGCTAGTCCAACAAAACCGATTCTATGTGTAGCATAATCTTAATCCAGATCTTAAACAGGGATTATATTTTTAATTTTAAAAAAAGCTCGCTTTAACTGAGTGGAATTATATCTATTAATCTGAACTCATCCTCTCATTAATTTTGAAATAGATTAACAATAATACATTTGTGCGACTGGAAATATTGGTATTAATAATTTTGTTAAACGCAACTTTCATATCAATGGTACCCTGTCTTATCTTATCTTATATAATACAGACGTTACTTCAAAAAAAGAAGATGATTACGTCCTACGCGTCATGCATTCAGTCATGCATGTTAACCAATGACCTAAATTCTGCCAAGTCACTGTTTTCCTGGCTAGCTCAGGCGACCCATTCCATGCTCTAATAGCACTAAGGAAGAAAAAGCACTTGTACACATTTGTCCTAGCATATGGAACGAGGAATGTGCTATGTATGCACTATGGCCCAATTACTTTTGTGGACCAATAGGGAGGGGGGAAGGGGTATTTGGGAGAAAGCTTAAGTTGTAGGAATTCGAACAAGAGCCTCCACGATGGAAGGGCGACGTGTTAGCCACTAAGCTATTCAAGTACTTGTAAATTAGAAAGTTGTATAGTTACTTTAAATGTATTAGCGAACGGCCAGTTCTCTACACAAGGCTTATCTCCCCATAATTAGTACATTTGAAATATTTTTAAAAATCAATTAATTACGATATATTGATTAGTTAACTAGTCAATTTTTTAAATATCAATTTGTTGTCATTGATCTGAGTATGAGAAATGGGAGAAGTAACGTGTACAGTATTTTGACCAGACAGACAGACAGACAGACGGAGTGACTTGATATAATTTATCATAGTATAGTTCCCCTTTCAGAAACGTGCGATCTATATGGCAGATGATGTTAAAGTCATCTGTTTGTTTTGCAAACGGTTAACGAGCAGGGTGTCATGTGGCCAGCACAACAAACAACCGCCTTTACTTTCCCAAACTAAAGTCAGGTACCCACTAGAGGGACGCCCTAAAAATCCCGAAATGCAAAATCCCAGTATTCACTGAGATTCGAACCCAGGACTTCAGGATCGGAAGCCAAGCGCATTACCACTGAGCCACCGCGGCTCGAATGTCATGATGAGGCAAAATACATATGATTTTTTGTCGCCTTCTCATCTATTGAAGCATCAGATCGAAATCCTTCTTGCTATTAACGAGCGCATATTTTTTCAAACTAAAGATGATCAAGAATTATTTGCAATCAAAGATGACACGTTTACCATTCACTTATTAGGCAATATTCGTCCATTGAAAGAGAGCTGGTAGAAACTAGTGATAGTGTGTTGGCAGAAAAAACAAAAATCACGTAAGATTCCTTTGTACTATGGTGTTGTCAAATGGATTTTTTTTTTCGAATCAGTAATACTTAAATAATGAATACAAATATTCTAGAGATAAAGAATCACCCTTTGTGTCAGGATTTTGTGATTTTACCATCACAAAAGAGATACAAAACACCGACAGCAAAGACAAATAGACACAAAAACTCTTTTGTTCCCCTGGCAATCAAATCATTAATTCAAAATTAAACTATCTGATTAGTGGGAAGCGTGGTCGAGAGGCTAAGTGCGCTTGAACTTAGCTTGGCTTGGCTACCTAGAAGGGGGCTCGAGGTTCGACTCGGCAGAGTTGTGTTTACTGAGCGCCTAAAGGCAGCACGGAAAACAAACTCCTAGATCCCCCCCCCCCCACTGGTCTACAAATAAGATTGGACCAAAGCGCATGCTTTAAGCATGAAAGTAGCGCTATATAAAATATATAAATATATATAAACTTTTGGCATGTAAATTATGACTGAGTCTGGTATGAATGTACATTTTGGTTTTCTTTAATTACAATGTTTTGTTTGGTGTAATGCTCAAAGAGTAGGACTTATGTCCTAACGCATAATAAGGATTATTATTAATATTTGTTAAAAATATTATTATTATTATTATTATTTCCAATGAAATCGTCTGTTAGCTATTTCATTTTGTTTATATTTTTTTGGGAGGGCGTCATATACCCTAGCTACGCCACTGACAACAACCGTGTACATATGAATATATATGTGTTGGGAGTATTGCTAGATAGAACACATTGTGAACAAGTTCAGAGACAGGCATAAAGACACACACACACACCGTGTCACACGCACACACACAGAAGGAAAGAGAATGAAAAAAGAAGACGAAAACATAGCAGTACAGGGGAGGTTATAATGAGACAAAGAGGGGGCTTTATTCTAACTGCTAACTTCCTGAACTCTAGTGTAGAGGACCAGATTTCAGAAAGGCACTTATACAGAATTGAGTCTAAATAGTGTCTGTCTAGAATAAAATATAAACAATAATGAATATTAATGGCCAAGGAACGGCATAATTTTAAATCTCACTTTGATGTATTTGCGTAATTGTGAGTTTTCGATCCCTCATTATGTACGTCATTATACCAGACCTTCGAAGTATCTTTCAAATTAATGGACACAGTGGCGTCACTAATGCGGTGCGGAGGTGCGTGCGGCACCGGGTGACACCGATCCAAGTGACCCTTACTGAATGGACAATGTATTTTTTAAAAATTGTTGTATCTCTGCCCCTGCACCAGCGTTTTATGTCGCGCACCAGCTTTTTATGTTGCTCACTGTTTGGAACGGGAAAAGAACACAAGGCAGTGTTTCCTTAACCTTTATCTTAATGGAACACTTTGCACATTTTGAGTACTTAGTGGAACACTTCGCACTTTTTGAGTACTTAGCGGAACACTTCGCACATTTTGAGTACTTAGCGGAACACTTCGCACATTTTGAGTACTTTGCGGAACACTTCGCACATTTTGAGTACTTAGCGGAACACTTCGCACATTTTGAGTACTTAGCGGAACACTTTGCACATTTTGAGTACTTAGCGGAACACTTTGCACATTTTGAGTACTTAGCGGAACACTTTGCACATTTTTAGTACTTAGCGGAACACTTCGCACATTTTGAGTACTTAGCGGAACACTTCGCACATTTTGAGTACTTAGCGGAACACTTTGCACATTTTGAGTACTTAGCGGAACACTTTGCACATTTTGAGTACTTAGCGGAACACTTCGCACATTTTGAGAACTTAGCGGAACATTTCGCACATTTTGAGTACTTAGCGGAACAATTCGCACATTTTGAGTACTTAGCGATACACATTTCACATTTTGAGTACTTAGCGGAATGTCAGGGAGAGGTATGACGAGAATGAATGTTAGTTTGATATTTTGGTATGATTGTTATATCCCCTTGTTATGAATACAAAGGGTTGCACGTGTTGTGAACTGAGTGATTAAGTCTTCGTTGAATGTGCGAGAGAGTGTGTTAGGTCAGTAAGGTCTAGCTCCCGGTCCAGGAAGGTTGGATAGTCTCTTCATGGACTGGTGTTTGTTTAAGTAATATTTATTGTGCATTATTTGAGCTATATTAAATATTAAAATAGTTATATTCTTGGAGATCTAGAGTTGGAGTTGATGTGTATCTAGTGGTAACTGTTCTTATTTGAGTAACTAAGCAAGTATTAAGTAATTGTACTTGAGTATTGAAGAATTTAAGAATCAAGTAATATTTATTCGTATAAATTGTTAAGCAACAAGACAAGAGACAAGCAGCATATATATGTAAATTGAACCCCTGACATGGAACACTTCGCACATTTTGAGTACTTAGCGGAACTTTCGCACATTTTGAGTACTTAGTGGAACACTTCGCACATTTTGAGTACTTAGCGGAACACTTCGCACATTTTGAGTACTTAGCGGAACTTTCGCACATTTTGAGTACTTAGCGGAACTTTCGCACATTTTTAGTACTTAGCGGAACACTTCGCACATTTTGAGTACTTAGAGGAACACTTTGCATATTTTGAGTACTTAGCGGAACACTTCGCACATTTTGAGTACTTAGCGGAACACTTCGCACATTTTGAGGACTTAGCGGAACACTAAGTTAATTTTTTTTTAGAGTGGTTAATTCACTTGGTGGTCTTCTAGTTAATTATTCTAGCAGTTCGTAGAACACCAATTCAGGCCTCGCGGTACACTAGGGTTCCTCGGAACACAGTTTGGGGATCAATGACGGAATATTTAGCTAGGAAAAAAGAAAAGAAAATGGTATTCTTAATGACTTCGTTCTGCCTGGTAACTCTTTGTTGGGTGACTGTCCCGTGACCCTGGAGGAAGGACGTATATTCCTTTAGCGATAACTTGTTTTAAATCAATAATTTTTGTCAAGAACATGATTTTATTTCCTGATAATTAATAACCACACGGTGGTTTCTTTTTTGTTTCTTGTTTTTTTTTTTTGGATTAACAACAAATGTACACTTTCAGTTGGGGGCACGGTGGCTGAGTGGTAGCGCATCGCTTCCGAAGGGAGGGCTCTCGGGTTCTAGATTCTTTGTTATTGGGGATTTCAAATATCGGGATTTTTAGGACGCCCCTGAGTCCATCAAACTCTAATGTACCTGAGATTAGTTGGGGAAAGTAAAGGCGGTTGGTCATTGTGCTGGCCACATAACACCCTTGATACCTGTCGGACATATAAACTGATGGCCTATAGAACCAGAAGTTCTGAAAGGGAACTTTACTAGCTTGTTCCCTTCGTTTGTTAGTAGTCTTAACTCTTTCTCTCCTAACCGACGATACAAACGTTGATTCCATCAGAATGTGGTAAATAATTACGGAGAGAAAGAGTTAAATGCCTTTCGGCTTACGTTCCCAACGCCATCATTTAATTATTCAGATGATTGATCAGCTCAATCTTAACTAAAATTTACCTCTACTTCAGTCAGATCAGTCAGATCTACTTGTGATACAGTGATTTCCAATAACTCATAAAGTCTACATGAGAAGCTAAACCAAGGGGGTTACTGGGTCTAGCCAGTTCGCTCACTGCCCAACGCCTTGTCTATAAAAATATGAACCTTTGTCAACTTCTACTCTATTCATGTCAGGGAGTGTCTTGGAGTGTTGGTTGGATGCCAGGAAAAAGTTTGTATGACCCGGGTGTCATGTGTGGATTGATGGTAATGTTCAAAGAAATCCAAGTCTGGTAGTTCAAAGAGTGCGCATGCGTCAAAGAGCATAACTAGAACAAGCAACTTGCTTGGTAAAAACAAAAGGGGGGGGGGGGAAATGACATTGACTTTTGATGTCATGAGAGAAAAACGAAGTCAACTCGGGTAGATAAACTTAGACCGGAAGTGTACACTAACTTTAGAAACCTTTATGTCTTGAGCTTGTTAATTTTTGTTCTCGGTAGCGAATGGAGTAATCGGGAACATTCGGTGTGACGTCACAGTCTCCGAAATTTCATTTTGATTGCTTGAGTTTGTTCGGGGCCTTGTACATTTATTGCTGGAGACGTTCATACATGGCGGGAAAAACTATAAAAAACAAGGTAACAACGACAGTTTCTGTGAAAACACAAACTCAAAGTCGGCCCCCGAAGTGGTCCACCCAGGCAGGTAAAAAAAAAAAAAAGAAATGTTTCAGAAATATTATCACAATGAAATTCAATCAAAGGCAAATGACAGAGAAAAATGGAGAAAGAAGGTTGACAGATTTTGTGTGGTGCCCCAACGGTTCAGCAGATTAAGGGATAGGTGAAAGTGAATTTGAAGTTAGATGTGAACCTGGCCAAACTGATGTCTTATAATGATTATCTAAATCTAAATGATCTGATAGTTTTGTAAAGGATCAATCTATTAGTCAAAGAAAATAACACATTCTTATGGTGCAATGTGGAACATGTAAATTTCGATAATACGAAAAACTACTTATTCATTGTAGTTTTAAATTATGTTTCACATATATGCATATTAAATAGATTTTTTGTCTTAAAAAACAAGGTTATTTTTTTTTTTAAATGTTATAAATAGTACGACACAACTTATTTAACTTAGTAAAAAAGTATAAAATAGTTTAAAAAATATTTAACTTAGTAAAAAAGTATAAAATAGTTTAAAAAATATTTAACTTAGTAAAAAAGTATAAAATAGTTTAAAAAATATTTAACTTAGTAAAAAAGTATAAAATAGTTTAAAAAATATTTAACTTAGTAAAAAAGTATAAAATAGTTTAAAAAATATTTAACTTAGTAAAAAAGTATAAAATAGTTTTAAAAATATTTAACTTAGTAAAAAAGTATAAAATAGTTTAAAAAATATTTAACTTAGTAAAAAAGTATAAAATAGTTTTAAAAATATTTAACTTAGTAAAAAAGTATAAAATAGTTTAAAAAATATTTAACTTAGTAAAAAAGTATAAAATAGTTTAAAAAATATTTAACTTAGTAAAAAAGTATAAAATAGTTTAAAAAATATTTAACTTAGTAAAAAAGTATAAAATAGTTTAAAAAATATTTTTTTTTGGACAAAAAAATCTAAAACCGTTTGCATAAATGTGTTAAAAATATGGAAAGTTGACGACTCCCTTACTAAACAGCATCCAGTGTTTGTTACTATTAATAGTGATTAGTTGTAAAGATGGTGTATTGTTATGAAAAAAAACTGCTTGCATAATTGATTTTAAAAATTTGATTTTTCGCTTTCAGAAAACAAAAAGTAGCCGTTGCATCAGAACTTTCAATGGTCTTAAAATACTATAATGGTGGATTTTCAATATCTTTTCTAGCTTACGCGATTCAAACGGGACAGACGGACAGACAGACCACACAAAACTAATAGAGTCTTTTCCCCTTTCGAGGGCCGCTAAAAAAAGCAAGTTTTCTGGTGTATGCGTGGTACAAAATAATAAAATGTTTTAGGCTTTTTTTTTTTTTTTAAAAAAAAAAAAAAGATAAATTATATATGTTATTACACTTTTAGGACTAGATGTAGACTTCTAATTTAGAACTCTTAAGATCTAGTCTTGATTTAGATCTACTTTTAGATCTAAAATCTAGATGTAATCTATATAAGAATTACGTAAAATATAAGCGAAACTTAGATAATCTATCAATAACCTGAAAGCAACTTTAAATTCAATAAGCACCACAATTTTTGGCACACTACGACTAGCTATGCCATATTTTTTTTGTTAACTATTTTATAGCCAAATTAATTTTCTTTTTAAACATTTTGTTTTAATTTGAAAAAAATATGACGGACAAACTAGATTTTCCCCTTCTGGCCAACGAGCTAGTAATTCTTTTCTAAGCACTATACACCAAATGTTACATTTCTAGGAAAATCGTTTCAGATGATTTTGAGATCCGTGTTCAGGTTCCTGGTTCCGTTTTCAACCCTCCTTCCACCCTGCATGAAGTTGTGACTTGAAAAGAGGCATTGTAAAGCATTTATATAGGGTTGAATAGGTAAAGCGGTTGTATTAACTTGTAAATAAAGTGCATATGTTTCGTACGATCTGAAACACTTCAATACGATACAGAAATGGTTCAAATCAACGCTGGGAGAGTCTTTAAGGAGTCAAATAGTTAAGAAATTGACTTTTTAAAGTTAGTTAGTAGGTATATATCTTCCTGGCCTAAACTTTGTTAGGTCTTTATGTAGTGTGTTTAATATGTTTATGCCGAAACTGTACGTTATACAATGGAATGTTAGAACAACGAAAGAAAAATTATTGCATTCAATGGAAGTCGGTCACACTGTACCTGACCCCAATCTTACAAGAGGATCTTTAAAAACCTAATTATGTTAAAACTATTTCACACACGGTTTCATACAACCGACTTAAGCCAAATATTTTAACAGTGGCGACGCTGGTAGATGTAAAGGGGTACTAATCGCACAGTGTGATACCAACCCAAGTAACGCGTCTGTTTGCTAAGTCTGAACCATAGATCTAAATTGTAAAGGTAATAGATCTCGTAGTTTTATAATAATATGCAGTCTTCCTTTAATCCTCTGACCGGAAGACATTCGTTTTATTAGTAGTTTTAAATAATTATATAATAATATTTCGCGTTTTTAAAAAAATAAAGTCGCTGCTTGAATTTTGTTAGTTAAAACTAAATACAGGTAGTCCTCGACTTACGACGGTGTTCCGTTCCTACGCGGCGTCGTAAACCGAATTTCGACGTAAGTCGGATTATACATTCATACAGAGTGCTGTAGCATAATAACTACTGTACTGTACTGCAAACACTTAGCCTATCCATACACCTATTATAATACATAATTATTAATAAAACAGTAAAATATTGTGCAGTACTGTATGTGATGTAACAGTAATAAACAGCGTACTGTAATAAACAAAAATAACAATGCCAAAGAGAGAACAAGCTTATTGGGAGGAAGCTACATAACATGCTGGAGATACTGAGGCAGGTGAGTCAAGAGGGGTAGGTGAGGTAGAGGGTACAAGTACATGATCTGTTGGGGGCTCTGCTGCAGGCCTGACTACCTTCTTGAAGTACTGCTGCAGGTTACTTTGGAAGGAGACCATCTCCTTCTCCTCCAATATCTCCTTGTAACACCTAAGGGAATCCATGACTCCTCTGGCAACGCCAGTGTACCTAAGCTTACTGAGCCGTCGTAAACAGCGTCGTAACCATGCAACGACATAAGTCGAGATCGTCGTAACCCGAGGACTAACTGTATTGTTCAAATAAAAACCAAGACAAACTTCCTTACCTTCGTAGATGTTCGTAGTGCAATTCGATGTCTAGCAACAGCTAACCTAGTAACATAGATCCAACGTTAAACATAAAACGATACGACTTTTCGTTTCAAACACAGGATTGTAGAAACAAACACACACACGCGTAGTAAATAACAGTGTCTATAAACAATGCTAAGGACAGTATGCTTTACATTTATATATAGGACAACTGTACACCTGAACTTATATACAATTAATGTCTATTTGTGACGACTTGACTTTCTATTTATATTCCAACGGAATTTATTAAGTACTTAAAATGGGTTTCTAAAATGTGAATAAATAAATAAATAAATGAAAACTTAGAAGCGCCAGTGTGTTAGTGTTGTCGTGCTAAGAAAGTATAAATAATAATCCAGTCGTCTGCAGTTCACGGTTGTAGAGAGTTGTCGGCCCCCTAGCAGACGATATCAAGGTTTGGCGGGTGGCTGTGTGGAAAGTGTGTGAGAAACAAGGAAATACTTAGTGAAGTGAGGGTGTGGAAGAGAGGGGTGTGAACCAGTATGAATGGAAGTTGGTACAAAGAGAGAGAGAGAGAGAGAGTTGGAAAGAAAGGCATTCACACTCCTACACTAAGAGCTTATTAAGAGACGGCCAACTAATTTGTGCCTTTATACCCAGATTTTTATTCCAAGCTTTTTTTTTTATACCCAGATTTTCATACCCATATTTTTTATACCCAGATGTTCTATACCCATATTTTATAATCCCAAATTTCTTATACCGATTTTATATACACGGTTATTTAAACCCAGATTTTTCTTACCTAGATTTTTGGTCTGCCACTTACGAGGTGTAAGCCAAAACAGATGACGGTTTCTTGCCACCCTTACCCTTCGATAAAGGTTGGCATAAACGCAAGTATAGGCAGATGCAGTACAATACAGATTATCAGATTCTTTGGCCGACGGTTAACGAGCAGGGTGTCATGTGGCCAGCACAATGACCAACCGCCTTTGCTTTCCCCCAAATTAAGTCAGGTACCCATTAGAGTTGGGTGGACTCAGGGGCGACCTAAATATCTTCACTGTGATTCTAACCCAGGACCCCATGTTCTGAAGCCAAGCGCTTAACCACTCAGCCACCGTGCCCCAATACATTTCATAGGTGTATGCTAAAGCAGATATTTACTGTCCTTACAAAGTTTTTTTTTTTTTTTTTTATGTCTGATAAAACTGTAAAAAATCAGGTACAGACAGAAATGGATAACTTACAAAAAAAAAATAAAAAATAAAGAGAAAGAGTTATAGTAAGCCTGAAGCATGTGGTTAGCGTCCACAGGAGCCGACACCCTGACCCAGCTTATCACTCTTTAGCCCGGGATCAAGCACTAACAGTTCTGCCCTTCCAATAACCCGAAAATGAATGCAACAGGTGGCAATTGAAAACGAAGAAGTGCCGACTCTCCAGTAAACAGCCTGGAACAGTCCGACTTCATCGAAATCGTCAGTTCGTAATGAAATAAATTTAAGTAATGAAATTACAGAGCCGTAATAGATCGATGCTGTCAAGGTGTAAGAGACTACACTATTTTTTTTAAACGAGGGTTCGCAACTAACTTAAGCTTTGAACTGCTTGATGCTGTCCTTGGTCAAAGTGACAGGCAACAAGTGGCGCTCGTTAAGAAACATGAGTCCAGTGTAAAGGAATACTGCATGGGGTAGGATAAGGACTTGAGAAAGGAGGCAGTTATAGGGCCCTTTGTTCTTAAACGTTTCCCTGCTACATTTCTAAGGCTTTGAAATAGATTGAAGTGTTTAAGGCCCTAAACGGTATAGAGTTTAAAAAAAAAGTAAAGTTCCCCCTTCAGACCTTGCGAACTACAAGGCAGATGATGTCAAAGTCATTACTTTCCCTAACTAAAGTCGGGTACCCATTAGAGTTGGGTGGACTCAGGGGCGCCCTAAAATTCCTGAAATTCAAAATCGCAGTCTTCACCCAGGACCTCAGGTTCGGAAGACAAGCGCTTAATCACTCAGCCACCGCGCCCCCTATACGATATTAGAAGAGCTAACTTCGGCAAATATTCACATTTACAGACACTTTCACCCAAGGAGAGTTTCCATTTCGAAAGATTCAACGGCAAAGAGCGCAAGTGCCCAACGGAGTCAGTAATGAGAAGCTTGGGGCACAATAGGGTTCCTTTCGCCATAGACACACACACACACACACACACACACTTCATAACAGGTGGCATCTCAAGCGAGAAGAACGGGTCGTCCTAGCCCAGTTTAGATTTGTTCAGCACCAAAAGAGGCGCATCCGTTTAGCGAATAACAGAGAATTATGACTCGCAACGCCTCCACGCATTTATGACCTGGAAACAGTGGATCACATTCTTGTAGAATGTCGCGTCTATGTCGATAAGAGAAAGAGATTTGAAAGAGAGAGAGATTAGACCAGTGGCGTGACTAGGATGGGGGGGGGGGAGAGAGAGATCCTTTTTTGAAAATCCCCCCCGGCCCACTCTTGACAGGGGTCTACAAATAAGTGTCCGAAATTCGTTTTTACATTAAATGTTATGCCATTATCTCATGTCATGATGTCGAATGTCAAAATGTCGAAATGCAGGGGCCCCTAAAGAAGTCAAGTCCCCAGGGGCCTCCAAATCCCTAGCTACGCCACTGGATCAGGCTACTCTTTAACGTGGAAAGGAATACCTTAAAACACACTGCCCACTTTCTTTCACATTCGTTAAGGGAATGGTCTCATCACGTCACGCAAGGGAATTCAGATTGGGCAACACATCTCTTTGTGGCCGCCACCTAAACGATTCTGTTATTGGTTGGCGTTTGTTAAAATGGCAATGCCAATTAGGGATATGAAAGGCTTGAGAACATAGCGACGAGAGATGTGTGCTGCATACAATAAGTGGTAGCAGTGTTCATTGTAATATACCGGCGCAGTTCATCTCTCTTTATATAATTCTCTTCCTGGCCCAACCATGTGGGACACCACGATGAAAGGTCATGGAAAAATATTTTTTTGTATTTCTGCATGTCGGACTAGAGTTATCCCACGTAACTTTTGCATTGACAAAGAGCAAGGCTCAGAAAAAAAAAAAAAAGAGGGGGGGGGGGGGAGTGGCGTATGCTACGCCGCGGGTCGGCTCATTCATTATCAATTCATCATCGCAACTATAAAAGCCTAAGCGAGTAGTCAGAACGAGATCAGATTTCAATGTTTATCGCAAGAACAAAACAAGATTTCAGAGTTCTGAACAAACGTAAATCCGAAATTGTTTATAGTTCATGGTTCATAGTTAAATTAAAGTTTCCATTTCAGACCTTGCGATCTATAAGGCAGATGATGTTAAGGTCTTCTGTTTCTTTTGCAAATGATAAATGAGCAGGGTGTCATGTGGCCAGCACAACGACCAACCGCCTTTACTTTCCCCAGCTAAAGTCAGGTACCCACTAGAGCTGGGTGGATTCAGGGGAAGCTCTAAATGCTTATTAATTTAAAATCCGAGTCTTCGTCGAAATTACAACCCAGGATTTCAGGTTCATAGCTTGTGTTTCATAGTTGTACTTTAATTATTTTGTTACAATCAAAGCCAAACGTTTGGTGACATTCAAGGACTAGACGAAAGTATTTTAAAGTTTAGGTAACGTATGTCGGTTGACTTTTACTCCAAGCCAATCCCAGGTATAAGCCAGACATTTTTTTCCTTAAATTTCTCCCTGTTGTTGTCTGGCCTAGTGATAGAAACTTGTGTTCAAGTCTTCCAAGCAGAGGTGCATTGAGGCATATATAGAATTAAGACTAAGTTAAAACAATACATTAAGCCTTTTCTGGCGATAAATATTACCCTTTCAAGACTCGAGTTGATTTTTAATACCTGAAATAGTACTGAAGAAACTTGCGTGCTTTGTTTTTTTTCATTTCTTATTTGGGTCGCATACTTATGCAATCAGGCTTGAACTTTACCAGAGTAAATTAAGAAATACTCTTATTGACGAGAGCTTGGGGTTGTGATCTGTATACAGTCCGCAAGGCTGATGTGCCCTTATTTTCCAAGCAAAGACTTGTTAACATCAATGGTATATTTCAATTTCTTTTAAGGAGAGAGAGCATACAGCAAGGGTCAAAGATTGCAGATGTCACACACAACAGAAGCAGAAAGAAGGGTGAAAATGCAACGGCGCCTGGTGATTACATATGCCCAACCTGCGATCGCAGCTGTGTATCAAGGATTGGCCTCTTTAGTCACACAAGAAGTTTCAAAGGGAAAAGATCGTCTCTCGAGACGTAAAATGCCACAGTGCCACAGTAAAGTAAACATTGTGCTGTGGTTTTGCTTTTCATTCTGTTTATTTTTATATAAGGCTATGTGTAGTAGAGACTCTTTTGGTCAACTTCAATTATGTAATTTGTTTCTTTTTGCAGACGATTTTGGCGACCACTGGCCTTCTTGGATTGCATACAAGAGACTCACAATGACATTAAGTATGATAGCGTATTGTCTCATAAATGTGTTTTTTTTAGGGCTAATTAAAGCTATTATAATAAAGACAGCGACACTTTAGCTACTGGTTTTAAAATATTCCCTTGTTAATATGAATAACTCAGTTGAGTTATTCATTACAATAATTTTGAAAAGGCTCATAATGTTATGTTTTAATGCATTGAGGCTATGTTCGAGGTACGAGTATGATTTAGCTGCCATTAACGGATACTTTTTTTTCTTTTTACAGGAGTACCCGTGGTGACTCCATCAGAACATATAGTAAGCAGGTGGACGGCTACTCAAAGCCACATGTGGGTTCTTGCATATCTGATATTTGTAGGGGTTTTTAATATATATTTATATTATACTTTAGTAAAATTGTTTTTATTATTATAGTTTCTCAAAGCGTTCTATTTAATGTGAAATAAGCAATATTGCGAGACTGCAGTAATATTTCGTAGAAGAACCGCAGGTTGAGACAACTTTAGTAGGCAAATAAATAAGATCTTAACTTTTTTATATTATATTTTTTTTTAGGAAATCTCATAATTTGAGCTATTCAATTTTAGTTTTGTCGTCATAGGCATCCTTGGGCCTTATGCCTCTTTTTTAGGCTTTATATGCCTCTTTTTTGGGCCCTCCTGCCTCTTTTATGGGCTTTTTATGTATTTTTTTTCCTTATTTTTATTTGTAAGTTCTCACATTTCGCAAAGTTAAATTATAAAGAGTGATAGTAGATAGAAGGCTCAAGATCAAAGAAAACCAACAAAACTTGATCTGCCTTTTGTCAAGATAGTCTCCGGACTTGGTTGTTTGTTGATTCATTTGGTTGTTAGTTGATTAATTTTAGATCCATATGTTGAATATCTGATGTATTAGAAAACCTCAGAATTCGCGCTATTCAATTTTAGCTTTATTATCATAGGTGCATAATAACAATTTTACGAGGTACTTGCATTAATACGATTCTGTTTTCAGAAGTATATATTTCTAAAATTGTTGTTATTTATATAGTTTCACGGAACGTTCTATTTAAAGATGCATACAATGAACACTAAAAAAAAAGTGAAGTAAAATTAAAATATCTCCCTATGAAATAGAAACTGATGAAAAAAGTTCCAAACTTTAATAAATATAATAAATATGACTTGTCTTCGAGTCCGAAGATTAATAAGGTATGCAAAACTTCTCGTGGATACCGAGCCTCAGATGTGACCTACATATTTTGCATCATCCAGTCATAACCATTGTCCTCCAGTGTTCAATTAAGATTTTCTTTTCGCCGTTTTAATTCTGTCCTCGGCAGCGGATTTGTTTTTGGTCTCAAATGTGTATTCCGCAGCCTTTGCAAGTGACCTCCAGCTGTCTCGTTCTGAGGCCGCATGCCACCAGGAGCTCTCTTCTATCTCAATTAAAGCAAATTGGCGCCTAATCTTGTCTTTAAAGCCTTTCCGTGGGACACTTTTGTTATGTCGACCACCTTTCAGCTCACCAAAACGTTCGTCCCACATAGGGGATACGTGCCTTGCCCAGCGTAACTGTCGGAACATAAGAAGTCCTCTATACAATCTATACCGGCGTTCGCAAGGACGTCGCTGTTTGTAGTGCGGTCTTGCCACTTAATCTCTATGAATAAATACACTAAAACATTAATGACCACAAACTTTAATCTTGATACAAATAAAGTGTACATATGAACTATCATTTTTCATGTATTATAAGTTATAGTGTAATTTTAAATTTTACACTTTATATTAATACACTTTGGGGCGCGGCGGCTTAGTGGTAAGACGCTTGGCTTCCGAACCTATGGTTCCCGGGTTCAAAGCCTGCCTTAGGAATAGGTGAACTGGACAGCCGTCTAGGGCCTGTGATTAATTGGGGCTCGCAAGGACTCAAAAATAAATAAATTGCGTAACTTGGATCAAATCTCAAACGCAGCAGAACTCTATGACTCGTCTACTAGCCTAGCTCCAAGTCTCTATATCAGAACTCTATGACTCGTCTACTAGCCTAGCTCCAAGTCTCTACATCAGAACTCTATGACTCGTCTACTAGCCTAGCTCCAAGCCTCTACATCAGAACTCTATGACTCGTCTACTAGCCTAGCTCCAAGCCTCTAGTAGGGTTCAAGATGCCATACGGAACGCTAGGGGGAATAGCGCTATATGAATTTATTTGATCTTTTACAAATATAGATGCGTACTATTATTTTCTATTTCATTAGGGACTACCTAATTCACTTCTCCCACGGCCACCAATTAACTAAGGCCGGCCTTGCCGAGTTCAATTCCTGGTGAAGACTGGAGTTTTTAATTTTGGGATCTTTAGGACGTCTCTGAGTCCACCAACTCTAAAAGGAAAAAAAATTAAAAGCGATTGGTCGTTGAGCTGGCCACATAACACCCTCGTTAACCGTGGGCCACAGAAACAGATGATCTTTACATCGCGTGCCCTATAGAACGCAAGCTCTCTATGGGAATATTCCTTTTGATTTTCATACACTTTAATAGTTTCTAGTGCTGCTATTTGTATGTGGAATGAACTGTTTACATCACTCTTTCAGAAGATAGCGGAACAAAACTTGACAGACAAAATATCAAAGACGTGGGAGGCGTGGTCGAGAGGCTAAGTGCGCTTGAACTTGGCTTGTCTTGGCTACCTAGAAGGGGGCTTTGATCGAGGTTCGACACCCGACTCGGGCAGAGTTGCGTTTACTGAGCGCCTAAAGGCAGCACGGAAAACCAACTCCTTGATACCCCCTCCCTCCACTGGTCCACAAATGAGATTGAACCAAAGCGCTCTGAGCATGCTATAAGCATGAAAGTAGCGCTATATGAAAGCTATAATAAAAAAAGACCTTAGATTAGTTAGGGAAAATAAAAGAGGTTGGTCGTACTTAAAACCCACGTTAACCCTCAGCCATAGAGACAGATGACTGTCCCAGTAGATGCAGATATCGTTTTGCGGTGGCTAGCGGTTGGCTGTCACTTAGACGGATTTTAAGATTAGCTCTGACATGCGTCATTTAAGGTTACCCTTTCAGACCTTGTGGTGTATACGGCGGATGATGTGAAAGTCATTTGTTTTTTTTGTGGCCTATGGTTAACGAGGGTGTAATGTGGCAAGCACAACCGCTTTTTCTTTTCCCCAACAAATGTAGTAACCCATTAGAGCTGGATGGCCTCAGAAATTAAAAATGCTAGTCTTAACCAGGATTCGAACCCGGTTTGGAAGCCAAGCAATTTACAACTCAGCCACCGCGCCTCCTTGTAAGTTACGATTTTAAGACTTAACATTATCTCCCCATAGATCGCAAGGTCTTAACGGGGAAACTATACTTGGGTCAATGAGCGTTGTAAACAAAAATTGATGCCGGCACTCTGGGACAAGCACTGTCGGTCTAGCAAAAGATGATATTAGTTGTAGAATAATAGAACATATCACAAACAGCCCCATTGCCTGAACTTATTTTTAAGGCATCTGGTCTAAATATAAAGCTGACTTGTGATCCTGAAGCACTTGTATTCTAACACTTAATTGCATGACCTAAATTTTCTTTTGTTCCGGAACCGAAAGTTTAGAAGCTTTTCATATGTCATTATGACAGTTCGAAAATTCTCATATGGAGGCGATGACGCGTTTGATTTGAGTCTTGACAGGGAGGAGGGAGAATTACTGTCCGTATCTTGTATCGGTGATTAATAAGATTTTAAAGCGCCCCATGCAGATATAATCTCTCGGTTTACATTAATGGTTGCACATGTTTGTGAACTAATGGAAATGGTGGGAAGCGTGGTCAAGAGGCCAAGTACGCTTGAACTTGGCTTGTCTTGGCTACCTAGAAGGGGGCTCGTAGTTCGACACCCGACTCGGGCAGAGTTGTGTTTACTTGGCGCCTAAAGGCAGCACGGAAAACCCCCTCCCCCCTCCCACTGGTCCAGAAATGAGATTGGACCAAAGCGCTCTGAGCATGCTATAAGCATGAAAGTAGCGCTATATAAAAGCTCTAATAATAATACAATGAAGTGCAAATGGAATCAAAGAAGCTGTTTAGACTTCTTACAACGCTTATATCGACTCACTCTATCGTCCTGGTTCAAATCTTGTACACGTTATTTCCAGTGGCGGAGCAGAGTACCCGGATATCAACTCACTCTATCGGCCTGGTTCAAATCTTGTACACGTTATTTCCAGTGGCGGAGCAGAGTACCCGGATATCAACTCACTCTATCGGCCTGGTTCAAATCTTGTACACGTTATTTCCAGTGGCGGACCAGAGTACCCGTGTGGCCCGGGTTCAGGAATACGACGTTGGGCCCCTTCCGGTAAGTTGAGTGTGACTGAACCGAAATTGAGTAATACTGTGTGTACTGTAAGAAAACATATCCAGGACTACACACAAAGTGCGCATGCTCCTCATGGGGTCAACGAGAACGAGGTCTTGAAACTTCAGATCATTTGAAAGGTCAAGAGGCCCGAACAAAACTCTAGCCCCAAAACCTTCCTGATCTGGAAACCACTGCGCAGTTCATCTCAGATATAAGATTACTGATCTGAACCCTCCGACATGTAAAATGAGAACGAAGAAGAAGAAGAAAGGTCAATGTCGATGGTCAACCATGTTGCATACTGGAATTCTGAGTTACATACTAAATATTCATTGCATTGTTCGTCACAAGTTGAGGAACCTATGTAGAAAGTTGGTTGTGATGAAGAGAACTGTTTTAATGGACACATTTTTAAATCTAAATTTAAATAATTGGAAAAATTCATTGATTCATTCATTGGACCTCATTCACCAATCGTAAACAAACAACATTTAGTCACGTGATCTTATTGATAAAACAATGGAAAAAAACTGTCACGTGACAACCATCATGAATTAAACATGAGATCGTAAATTATATAGAAGAGATAAAGCACCACGTGGCTAAATGTTGTTTGATTACGATTGGTGAATGAGGTCCTTTGTGGGGCTTTATCTGAAACTGATCGCGCGGGGTCCAGTCTGGGTAAGGATAAGCAAAGGGTCAAAATTAAGATTTTGTATTAGATAATAAACTCGTCTTTGCAATAAATGTTTATTAAATGAAAGCTGACAATGCTTTTTTTTAAATCTCTGGTAGGACAATCTTGTCTATTTTTCTTGAGATTTTTGAGTTTTCAGGAAGATTAATAATTTCAGGATATTTCTAGGACTTTTGGATATATTTTGCAATTACAGATTTCCAGGAGGCCCTGGAAAATTAAGAGGCCGCGAAAACAACTTTATTAGCTAATATATAAGTTAAAATGGTTTAATTTGATATTTTACACTTAAAATTAGCGTGGGGCCTATGAAAGTGTGGGGCACACTGCGACCGCATAGGTTGCAGTGGCCTAAGACCGGCCCTGTGTAACAGACCAATAAACCAACGCCATTTTTATGTCTTTGAAAATTAAGGAAACTAAGGTGTTTAATGTGATCTTATCTTATCTTATCTTATCTTCTTCGAATAGTATAAAAGTAAAAGTAAGTACATTTCCCCTTTTAGGTCTTGTGGTCTATAGGGTAGATGATATAAAGGTCATCTATTTCCGAGGCCTACGGTTTACGAGGGTGTCATCTGGCCAGCACAACGACCAACCGCCTTTACTTTTCCCCAACTAATGTCAGGTACCTATTAGAGCTGGGCGGACTCAGGTCTCAAAGATCCTGAAATTATAAATCCCAGTCTTCACCAGGATTCGAACCAGGGACCCCTGGCTCGGAAGCCAAGCGCTTTACCGCTAAGCCGCCTCGTAACTTACGATTTTAAGACTTAACATTATCTTCCTCATAGATCGCAAAGGAGGACTAATATAAAGGAACCACTTATTATAGTATTTTGTTTACTTTACCCGATGATAAACATTGTGCCAAATAGTCTACTAATATTTGTAATTTATGCAATTCAACTGGTGAACATATTTCATAATATTAAGGAAAAAAAATAATTAAACACAAAAATTATCTTATAGAACCAGTATTCATTCTCTGGCCCTGCCAGGGTCGGGGATCGTTAGAGAGAAACAAAATTCAATCTAGTCCACTGTGAACTTTTCTGGTGATGTGGCAGGTCAGCAGCAGTACCGCCTTCGGACCGGCAATGATAATCTTCTTATGGATGATAAGGGCCATGAAGGTATCTGTGAGGTTAGCTGCATTATCCTCTTAGTCGATATAACAATGGGGTATATTGTTGTTTTAGACAATTTTCACAACCCGCTTTATCTCCAAGCCTGGGTTCCCATAGTTTCTTGTTTTTCCAACTCAGTTTTTCTTATATTTAGAGATGATGCACGGCGGCGATGTCAATAATGGTAGCGGTTCTTTCTTGTTAGTCAATACACAGTATATAAAGGCGATTAAAATCCACCGTTTTGTTAGTCGACATAGGCCAAGCAGAAGCGTAGCTAGGTTGGGGGGAGGAAGGGGGAGAATTTGAAAATCTCCCCTGCCCCCACTTGAAAAGGGCCCTCAAAATAGTGTTTTTTACATTAAATATTACACAAAATGCAGGGGCTCCCAAAGAGGTCAAGCCCCTCGGGACCCTAAATGATGGCAAATTCCTATCTACGCCACTGAGGCCAAGTTTAACAAGTTAGATTATAATTAAAAGCTGTACTGACAATTAAATAGTTACGTTCCTGATATGAGATAACACTACAACAGTAAGATTTCTCATCGATTCGCAATTTTTCCTCGGAGAAATAACGTGTACAAGATTTCATCCAGACAGACAGACAGAGTTAATATAAGCTTAGAAAAATAAAATGAAATTAAAAAAAAAAAAACGACAGAAACATGCAACTTTCAGATGTTCCTTTAAAAATGAAGCTTATTAACACATATCCGGAACGAATATAAACAAAAAGCTTGGTTCAAAGTGTGTTCCTGTTTTTAAAACATGGTTCCTTTTTTTAATTTATTTTTAGAACTGCTTCAGCCTCTTAGACGTAATGTGTCTCTTGAACCCATTAGCCTACTCACAACAATCTATCGTAAATTTACTGAAGAAGGAATCTCAAAGAGTTTTCGAAAATTATTATTATTATTATTATGGCTTTTATATAGCGCTACTTTCATGCTTCTAGCATGCTCAGAGCGCTTTTGGTCCAATCTCATTTGTGGACCAGTGTGTGTGTGGGGGGGAGGGGTATCTAGGAGTTGGTTTTCCGTGCTGCCTTTACTTTAGGCGCTCAGTACAACTCTGCCCGAGTCGGGTGTCGAACCTCGAGCCCCCTTCTAGGTAGCCAAGCCAAGCTAAGTTGAAGCGCACTTGGCCTCTCGACCACGCTTCCCTCATGTAAAAAATTTAGCAAGCAAAATAGAAAAATACTTTAAAAAAAAAGGTTATATAAAACCTTTTAGAGTAGAGTATCAACTAATTTGGATCAGTCATTTAATTAAATTTGTAAAAGATCTAGACTAGTAAAAGTAAAATGTTCCCCTTTCAGACCTTGCATTCTATAGAGCAAATGATGTTAAGGTCATCTGTTTCTATGGCCAACGGTAAACGAGCAGGGTGTTATGTGGTCAGCACAACGACCAACCGCCTTTACTTTCACCAACTAAAGTCAGGTACCCATTAAGATTCAAACCCAGGAACCCATGTTCGGAAGCCAAGCGCTTTACCTTTCAGTTACTGCCGCCCCCCCCCCCCCCTTTAATTGTAATAGGTGATTTCAATTAGTTCCGGTGGCACTGTTCTGTGACAATACTATGTCACGGATCATTGGCTTCTTGATTATGTTCAATAGGTACTTGTTCTTATAGCTTGTTATAGATTGTCATCAGGGGGGGGGTTGGTTGAGTATAGCTAAACTGATGACGCGCAATTCGATTATATGGCGACGGAGAACCAACTGACCTCCTGATTTCAAAAGGAAATAATAAAAGAGAGAGAGAGAGAGAGAGAGAGAGAGAGCAGAAACGCTTTCTTTGCTTCAATAAATTCAAAGTTAATAATACATTCACATTAGTAGACTTGACACGAAAATTGAAAGTTATTCACTCGATTGACAAATGACACATGTGTTCCATTCTTGAAACAAACTGTTCTATTTATAAACCGTATATCAAGATAATTTATATAGTATGTGGAAACTTTGTATACAATATTTATTCAACTGTACTTGACTAGATATGAAATAAATAAAAAAAATAAACAATTAATTAATTTATTAGTAATAATTGATTAATTTTTTTGACAGAAAAGGGAAATAAATGTTTAAGTATATACAGAGATGGCTATAAAGGTGGAAATATTATTTTTTAAATTTTTATTATCTCCCTTACCTACTCAGCGACATCAACAAGGCTGTATTTCTTTATACAAGATCCCCTGGAAAACTTTTCAATGTATCCAGTTTGAGGGCTAAAAAGAAAAAAATTAGAAAGTCACTAATTAGTGAACTCCAAGCTGATGATGCAGCTATTGTTGCTAAATCTGCTACTCAGCTTCAGACCCTGGATGTCAAACTATCTGCTGCATGCTAGAGATTAAGCTTAAATATTAGTCAAAGGAAGACCAAAACACAAGTTCAGAGCAACCCTCAAGTAACCACTAAAGGCCAACCACTGGGAATTGTTGACCATTTTTTGTTATCTTGGCTCCATCATCTCCTATATCTGAGATAAACTGCGCAGTGGTTTCCAGATCAGGCAGTTTTCCTTATAGTTTTTCTTCTATAGGAAGGGTTTCGGAGCTTGAGTCTTGTTCGGGCCTCTTGATAAAGATGCCCAACCTGTGACCACAGCTGTGTATAAAGGATTGACCTCTTTAGTCATATTAGAAATTAGTCCCTTGAGACACACAATACCACACATGGTGTAGGCACTCGAAACTATCAGAAGCCAATATATTAAAAAAAACAACAACAACACAGTATCAGGTTTACATTTCCCTGGCAATCTTGACTCGTATACCACGTGACTTTATTGTTATTTTAAATTTCTTCATAATGAGGCAAATTCTGTAAAATGTACAATGTTTTACATGTTTCGGATGTTCCTACAGATAATTACTTCTTAGTCCAAACCTTCCGCTGGACGATGGGGGATGGGAGCGGGCAGGGTTTGAACACGGGGACATCAATAAATCTAAACGACAGTCCAGCGCGCAAACTGCACGACCAGGTAGCCATTCTTGGACGAATAATATCGGTACATTAGAATTTGTGGCAGAAATCCCTCGTATTTACAAGAGGGTGAAGATGCCACGACAGTTTCTCAACCATGGTGTCGCTCGGGCGCGGTACCTTTTCCAGTTTCTCCACACTCGCTCCCACTAAAGCCCCTTGACCAATACTATGTATTCTCTATAGCTCAAGACGTCATTCTAACCAATTTAGGCGTGTGAACTTTGTCCTTTTCTTACTAACATTAACAACACTCAGACAGACAGCACGCTCCACTACATTCAAGAAGAACATTAAGACCTATCTGTTCAAAACATTTTTAGATTATTTTGTCACTTAAGCTGTCGTGTTTGTGTGTTTGTAATGTTATCACAGCGCCTTGAGCCTACATTTTGTTTGTTAACAGCGCTGTATAAATAAAATTATTATTATCAATTGCTTTTGTATCCATGGATACAGATAAAGATGCCAAAATTCGTATACAATTCAGAAGAAATATGAAAAAAAATGAAATAAAAAATCTGAAAATGTAAACAGCTCTCTTTACGAAGTTAACGCTTTCTGTGTAGACCATGGATTGGCAACCTTTTTCAGGAGTGGGCCAAATAACTAAATGAAAAATTTTGGCGGGCCATTGTTATTTTATTTATAAATAAAAGAAATTTAGAATCCGATTTAATGATTAGCACTATTTAACTAATGCAAAGAGTTTTTTTGCTAATGTAAAGTAAAGTAAAGTTCCCCTTTCAGACCTTGTGGTCTATAGGGCAGATGATGTAAAGGTCATCTGTTTCTGTGGCCTACGGTTAACAAGGGTGTCATTTGGCCAGCACAACGACCAACCGCCTTTACTTTTCACCAACTAATGTCAGGTACCCATTAGAGCTGGGTGGACTCAGAGGGGCCCTAAAGATCCCGAAAGTAGAAATCCCCGTCTTCACCGAAATTCGAACTCAGGACCCCTGGTTCGGAAGCCAAGCGCTTTATCACTCAGCCACCGCGCCTTTTTTTTTTTTTTTTTGCTAATAGTTCTTTTTAATTTAGTTCAGCTTTGGACGAAGTTATTATTAATAGCAAACTTCAATTTATTTCTGGCGTAGTTTTTTTTGTAAGCTGATCATAAAATATTATGATATAAACATTGCGCATAATAATTTTTTCCCATGGTATATTACATGCGGAAAACTATCCACAAATTCCTCTAAAAGTCTGATTCGGAACATTTATACATGTCTTAAGAGGATTAATACATAGCAGTTTAATTATTACAAGTACCAGGCCTGCTGTCACTATTTCTTAATTTTATTCTTTGCAAATCAAAAACAGACGTTGTCTACATTAGAAATTAATTATTTCGCAAAAAGAAGGGGCTCCCAAACAGGTCAGGCCACCCGGGCCCCCCAAAGGATGGAAAATTTCTAGCTACGCCCCTGATAAAATATTACATGCACTCATATTAAGAACATTGGCGTATCTAGGGTGGGGCTAAAAAAAGGGGGGGTGTCAAAATTCGAAAGTTCCCCCGTGCCCAAACTTATATATATTTATTTTAAAAAATCAAAACATTTATCAAAAACATTTCGCAGGCCGGATTAAGCCTTTCATCAGGCCGGACATGGCCAGCGGTACGTATTTTGCCAATCACTGGAATAGACTGTGCCAAATTTAACTGTTTTTGAGTCTTCACATTTTTAACATTGTTATGAACCTGTTTAGCATAACTTTTAGTTGACGTTATTATAAGTCTGGAAAAGAGGGGAGATAATTCTTTAGTTTTTCGTCACGTTTTTAAGCATCGATTCCAAGAATCTACAAATGAGATGTATTAGGCTTATTAGGCAAATATGTGTACGCTTATAAAGCATCTCACTTAATCATGCAAGGAAAAAAAAAAAGGCTCATTTATTTTTAAATAGCTCAAGGAAAGACAATTTGTTAAAGACATGACACAACGTCTGGCGAAAGGAATGTGGTTTACAAAACATGGCACAGACAGACAGTAAATTGATACGAAATGTGTAATTGAAGTTTTCTGTCAACTGTTAGTAGATCATTGCTGTGCATGTCTACCAGGAAAAATTACATAGCTTATACACGTTTGAAAAGTGTAAATAGATAGTAGTTTAATAATTACAAGTACCAGGATAGGTGTCACTATTCCTTCATCTCATTCTCCGCAAATCTAAAACAGACATTTGTGTTTCAAATTTAGAAATAAAGTATTATATGCACTCGTATTTAGAACAGTGGCGTATCTAGGGTGGAGGGGGTGTCAAAATTCGAAAGTTCCCCAGGGCCCCTACTATTACTTATTATATATTCATGAAAAAATCAAAACATTTATAAAAAATATTATATATATATACAGAGAGAGAGAGAGAGAGAGAGAGAGAGAAAGGCGGTTGGTCATTGTGCTGGCCACATGACACCCTGCGCTTTAACCGTTGGCCAAAGAAACAGATGACCTTAACATCATCTGTCCCATGGATTGTAAGATCTGAAAAGGAGACTCTACAATCGTATAACATTCTTTACCTTCACCTATCCCTTAGTCTATTGGACCGTTGGGGCGCCGTGCAAGATTCCTCGACCGTCTTTCTCCATTCCTCTCTGTATTTCGCCTTAGAACCTCTTTCAAAGGCAGGTCCGTCCATTCTTTTATGTTGTCTTCCCATCACTTTCTCGGTCTGTCTCTTCTTCTTTTTCCTGGTGCTGTTCCTTGAAGGATGGTCTTTGCGAGACCCAAAGATCCTGTAATATGGCCATAGATTTTAAGCTTGCGTTTTTTTTTTTACGATAGTTGGCAGGTCATCATGGGGTCCTGCAGTAACCCTGTCTCTAATCTCTTGGTTTGTGCAGTCTTTAAATTCATAAATGTGGCGATGAAATCCAGATGATTACTTCTGTTTCTTAAAGTAACTACCATTACTTTCATTATGCTTTATAATTCGTTTGTTGTTGTTTTTTTTTTTGCTTAAAAAACAAATTTGTATGAATATACTTTTACCTATTTGTGAAATATGAATTTCGTATGCATGAACTGATGCTACTAACTGTAGGAACTTAAAACTCCCTAGCATACGACAAAAGGGAACAGACTCTTCCAAAGAGTAGAAACGCCAACCTGTCATTTTGTGTGGAGGGAAAGACGATTGTGGGTAAAGGTTGTTGGTGATTGCAGCGTCTTCATTACTAGCCAAACTGCAGTTTCATGGACAAACCTGTTGGGGGCCACCTCTGAGTTTATTTTAAACACAAACTCTCTTTGTAATCTTGTTATTTAATGTTTGAGTTAAGATGATGACTATTCTAGAACAGTGTTTGCCAAAGAGGGTTACGCGTACCCCCAGGGATAAGTAAAAAGTACGCATTGCACTTCATAACTCTACTAAATAGGGCCCATCATTATGTACAGTTAATAAATTTAAAATATACTTTGTATAAGTTTTAATTCACATTCTTTAATATTATTTTATTTTTATTGTAACTGTATTGGCGCCAATTGGCGGAGTGATACAATTAATCTTGTTTGTGACCTACTGATACACGTACATGGGCGAAACTATTTTTTTTTGTTGCCTCGGAGGAGAAACCCTTGCCAGTTAACTTTCGGTGTGATGAATGTGAAAGTTTCAGTGAACAAAAGCCTTGTTGCGGTCGGTGTCAGCGCTCGATAAAAGAGCAGGTTAAACGCGTCCACAAGTTTACGAAAGAAGAGATACAGATTTCTTCACACGCCAACGTCCGAGTCAAAACGTTGATTTGGATCAACGGAGCACTTGGCAGCAGCAAGAAACAAAAAAATACGAGCAGCAGCATCATGAATTAACTGCATTTGCTGGGCATGTTAGTGATGAAACTGCAGATATCTCAGGCACTGAGCAAAGTTTTTTTAGCGGCCCCCGAAAGAGGAAAAGACCCTATATGTTTTGTGTGGCCTGTCTGTCCGTTCGTCCGTTCGTCACGTTTATATCTCAGAAACTAGAAGAGAAAATAAAAATCGGACATCATGATATTTTAGATCATTCAAAGTTCTGATGCAACGGTTACTTTTTTCTTTTCCGAAAGTGAACCATCTCATTTTAAAAATTATACGTGCAAGCAGATTTTTCAAAAAAATTACACCACTTTTCAATGAAAAACTTCAGAGGAGGTAACTTTTACTTAAAACGCCATGGCCTTCTTCATTAATTATTCAAGCTTCATTTATAGATTCGCGCACTGGTACAAAAAAATGTGCATGTTAGGTCACAATGTTAAAAGTGTCAATGGTTCATTATAAAATTTATTTTCCATTTATTAACTAACTCATTGAATAGAATACTGATTCAAATGTTGTTTTAGAAAATGAATTTTGATACGATCTTCAATTTAGTTATAAGTTTAAAAAATAACAAAATACATTTATAGCACGCAGATTTGACATATCCTCATTATAGGGGCCTACGCTTGACAGTCTGAATAAGACTAAAAAGGAGCCCAGATCTAGATATATATATAATAATATGTATTAATAATTTGAACACAATTTTAATTATTAAAGCAACAACTTATCTTCTGACAGCTTAGGGGTGCAGATTTATGTATTATGTAAACTATAGTATCATATTAAGAAATGAATCGTATACGATCAGCATAGTACACCATTAGTAATGGCATTACCCAGCCTATGATTCATGATCATAGCATTGGCCTAGGTCTAGTAATTTTAAGATTAAACTTGTAAATTAATACGAGTTCTAGTCTAGATATAGTATATTCTAAATCAAGGTTCTATTTCTAGTTCTAGATCTAGAGCTAGACTTAGATCTAAATATAGACTAAGATCTAACTCTAGATCTAGACGCGATTCTTCCTTATTGCTTGTAGGGTGAGCCAGTGGCCTCGCCACTTCTATCTTCAGATAGAACTATATCATGTAGGGTTAATACCAAATACTTTACAAATCAAACATTCATTACGTAAACTTGGATCCCAAAGATATTGTAAATATAGTTCCACCTCAGACCTGGCGATCTCTGGCCCACGGTTTTCTGAGGGTGTCATGTGGCGAGCATTAGAACCAACCGTCTTTACTTTTCTCCAATGTCAGGTACCCATTAGGGATGGGTGGACTCAGAGACGCCTTAAGGATTATGAAATTCAAAATCCAAGTCTTCACCAAGATTCCAGACCCAGGACCTCTGTCAATAGTTAATCAAAATGTCTTTATCAAGATTTCATCCAGACGTCTTTATCAAGATTTCATCCAGACGTCTTTGTTAATACGTCCTCATCAAGAGCAAACTCAGACGAAGAAAAAACAATGGACTGCCCAATCTTCAACATGTCTGGTCTGACAGAAAGGGTCACCTAGGGCTGAAAATCAAAACACTCGCAAACGACTATCCTTCCGTATGTGGAGCCAGAGAGCGCTGGGGGGACAATAACCCAAAATAAAGATATCGACCAATCAGGAAATAGCTAATAGTCAAGAGTTTCATTTTTCATTACCACGTGAGGAGGATGTGTGTGAGGTAAGTTTGTGTGAGTGTATGTGTGTGTGTGTTTAGTTTGTGTGAGTGGGTGTGTGGTGGGATGAGAAAAAGTTTCAATATTTACTCTTATATATAAATAGACTCCCCCCCCCCCTTTTATAGTTTAAAGAATGACCCTGACGTATTTACTTGGTAACCTGATAAATGGTCCGTATCCTGAGCGGGGTAAAATAAGGAATCCTGTTAAAAAAAAAGACTATAAAGTTTCCATGGGCGTAGCCGTGGGAGAAGGGACTAAAACAATACAAGCGAAACAACAGTTGCCTAATTACATAGCCGTTTAGAGGTTTGAACCTCCCAACGAAAGCAAAACTACAGTTACCAAATTTCATGAGCGTATTCAATAAAAGGGAAAAAGGGGGGGGGGTTCCTTAAAATATTTTAAACATTAATTTTCCGACCAGTTGTTGAAATTAATGTCAAGCAACGAAAAAAAAACGAGTCACAAAATTTCTTCAGAGACGTATCGGATGGCGTTGAGGTTCAAACCCCTCCACCCACCCATCCACACAAAAATATGTGTTTCATACATTGAACTGATTTCCAGGAGTTGGGCTCCTTTAGGAAGTGCTGAAGATAATACTTTTGTAATCTTTCGGACAACTATGGGATATTGCGTATCGGTAAGTATCTCAGAAACTAATGTGCAGAAAAACTTTTTAAAATACGTAGCCCCCCCCCCCCCCCCTTTAAGCCACCCTCCAGAAAGAATCCAGGCTACGCCAATGAGACATTCATATGAGAAATTGCGCTGGACCGAAGAAGTGTTTTTGTTATAAGTCGTGGCCCTAATGTTTTGCTCGTGTCCACTTTGGTCCAGCAGAATTTACTCTACGTAGATTTATAATACAATAAAAGCTTCGAGTTCCAGGATTAATAAGGCGTGCAGTATTTCACGTGGCAACGCAGCCCCAGCTGTGACCTACATATTTTGCCATTCCCAGCGCAGACATAACTATTGTCTGTTAGTGGTCGATTTTGGAAATTCATTTGTCGACTTGTACGCCTGTCCTCGGCAGTGGGTTTATTTTTGGTTTCAAATGTCTATCCCGTGGGTCTTTGTAATTGATCTCCAGCTGTTTGTTCCGAAAAGCTTACGGCCATCTGCTCTCTTTCATGTCAGGTAAAGCAAGATGGTGCCTTTTAATTCGTTTCCTTGGGGCTAATGATAGCTTTGTCTTGCCTCATACAGGTAAGTTTTTGACGCCGCACGTCTCTAGTCTTAGCTTCGGACCAGCTTTGTAAAATTCTCCTGCTGGTGTCAACATTCATCCATAGCTTTCCCCCCCCCCCTCCCCAACCGCTCTTTGGACCAGCTGTGTATGATCGAGACCTCCGTGACCCGAAAGTGTCGGTATCATCCTCCTCCCGTACATCTATCGTCTGCTATAGTGTGTGCCCCATGGCCGAATCTCTAGCCGTCTAGATAAGTGCCTAGCTGAATCTTCGTTATCCGCTGATTTGGATTGCCTCCTTAAGATCAGCATCTCGCACTCCCTTTGTATAAGCATCCCTAACAATAAGATGGGGAAATTTATCTATGCAGTTGTTCTCCACCCCTTTTTTGTTTTGTTTTACAGCAATAAATCTAATTATTTTTCGGTTTTAAATCTCAAATGCGATATATCTACTAGAATAGACCCCTATCCATTTTATCTTGATTTTTAAATTTACCCTAACCCTATCCTTTAGTCTTTTGGATTTGTCGACAGTCTTTCTCCAATCCTCCTGTTTTGCCTTGGATAGAACCTCTTTCAGTTGCAGGCCAGTCTATTATTTTATGTTGTAATAAATCAAGTTGACAATTGAAAAGAATAATTAAATTGTCTGTAATCCACAACACAATCAGACCTTCTAAAAAAAACCCCCATAAAACACGCAACTCAATATTTTCGTTTTTTTTCTCTGAGGTTAACTCCCTTGGTGTGTCTATATCATAGTATTATTTCATGTCTAAATGCAGTGTTTAGCGACTGAATGTATCCGCTCTTTTTGTCATGTTTTATGCATGGCTGTCCACTTGAAAAGTTCAAGTAGCGATATGTTTTTGTTGCCATTGGATTTACCAGGACTAATAAAAAAAAGTCTTATATCTCCAGCTTCAGCAAATCTCTAAAATTTTTTATCAGTACAGCACCAGTGATCATTAAGGATTCTGGTCTGTAGAGAGCAAGATCTATATGAGTCTCTCTATACATATTACAAGGTTAATGGGGTTTGCAAGCACGGAATAGTGGCAAGTAGTGTCTATATTTTTTTTTTCCATAGACAACTCGGGGAAAACTAAATTATTCTTATGAAAACTGCGTCTTAATAAATTGTCTGCTAAAACAGAACAGCAAGGTAGCAATGTGCCCCCTAGTCGTGGGCCCAGGGTCGAGTCTATGATCGTTCGTTTTGCAAGAGTGTCCGCGAGCTGCGGGAAGACGTAGCCAGTGGTACACTTAATTTGTATGGAAGCTATGAGGCACTACGCCACACAGCAGAGTTCCTTACCAGGGCACTACGGGAGACTAAGGTCTCCCTGCCTTGTCACCAATTGGGGTTCATCTCAGTCTTTGATCGTTCCTTTCTTCTTAGGCTGAGTGTGACAAAAAGAAAATGAATTTATCCAGTAGGTATCATTTCATTGACAGAAAGATGGCTGCCTGGTCGAGTGGTATGCGCTTTGGACTGAAGTTCTGTGGTCTCGATGTTTCCGGACTCAAACCTTGTCAGCCGCTATCCTCCGTCGTCCTTCGGGGGCGGGAGGTGTAGGCTACGATGTAATTATCTGTGGTTGCTGTGCGGCTGTGTCACTGCTATACAGGCTGTGGCGACTTGGCTTGCTGTTTTTAGTTGGTTTCAATGAGCATCATAAGCCCTAGCCTTTTTAGACTCCCTAAGTATTTCTTTGAACCATTCTATACATCTTCCAGCTTGTTTACTTTTGCATCTAGGTCACCGCTGGGTCTACGCATCACGTGAAATGCTGCGATCTTCCTTAACTTTCAAGCTGTTAGTCAAAGGCTTTAATAATTGTAAATCACCGACTCCCTAAAAGTTTGGGGTTTCTAAAGGGTAAATCTGACACATTCGTTGGGTCAATCTCTACTTACGTTTGTTGGTATACTCTTTATAGTGTTAAAGAGCAGCGGTTCTCGACCTGTGCAATCCAGCGACTCATCTAGTACATTTCCTTATTGTGACGACTCTCATTCGTATAATTGTATTCATTCATAGACCAAAGTTTTAAGATAATAAGATAATAAGATAATAAGATAATAAGATAATAAGATAATAAGATAAGATAATAAGATAATAAGATAATAAGATAATAAGATAATAAGATTATGAGATAATGAGATAATAAGATAAGATAATTTTTTTGGTCGAATCAAATGGAAATTCATTTTGACTACAATTGACTACCTCAGCGTAACTACAGTAACAATATAGATGCAAATACGAACATCATTCACAGACGAAACATAAGCACACTCACAACCAGCGCTTTATGAATGGACCTCATTCACCAAAATGAACGGTCACGTGATAATATTGATAAAACAATTTTAAAAAAATACGTACTCGTGATAACCATTATTGATTAAATGTAGATCGTAATTTGTATAGAAGAGATTGAGACGCACGCAGCTCAATGTTGTTTGTTTACCATTGCTAAATGAGGTTCATCCCAGCGCTTTTCACGTTAGAACTGACCAACGATACTTTGACTGTGTTGTCGAGAAACTAGGAAACGGAAGTGCTTTTCAATTACGTCACGAGTAGCTTCAATCTTCACAAGATTTATCTTCCCGCAATAGCTACGTTACGTGACGGCGTTTGATGGCCACTAGTTTAAACTGCAGTGGCAATAATATGTTCAAAATTATTTTGATTCAGTTAAATGCAAAATCTATCCACGAATGATAATTATAGTAAAAAAAACAACAAACCCAGCCCTAACAATGAACAACGTTATAAAGATAAAAAAAACAACCCATACTTCCAAAGTTGATTAGACGATTTTTCCACATACTTCCGATGGTCTTAGGAGATTACTGGCAAATCGTCATTAGACCTCCACCAAAATCGCAGTCCACAGGTTGAGAACCACTTTTAATAGGGAAAGTGTGAATAGTCTAGTGTGCCTAGCAACTTCGCAAAGTAGCATAGTTAATCATTAGCGATAATCTTGTCTTTCTTTTTGGTTTGTTTGAACAACTTTTATATAGGTCAACTTTCATCATATTCTACTCCTCGGGCCCACGTGGTCCCACGGATACATGATAACACCACTGTTGACAGGCGAGTAGCTATTTATTATATTCGTCTACCGTAAAAAAATGTCTTTGTGTTATTCGCTATAACTCCAGCCAGCTGATTTAATCTATCTGCAGGCGTATTTAGTAACTTTACATTCATATTTATATATATTTAAAGACTGCTTCACAAACGAAGAGACAGGGTTACTTCAGCGATTAGACCCCATCATGACCTGCTAACTATCGTAAAAAACAAACAAACGCAAGCTTAAAACCTCTGGCCATATTACAAGGTCTTTAGAGCTAGCAAAGACGTTCCTTCAGGGAACAGTACCAGGAGAAAGAAGAAGAGGCAGACAGAGAAAGCGATGGGAAGACAACATAAAAGAATGGACGGCCCTGCCATTGATAGATAATCTATCTAAGGCAAAAGACAGAGAGGAATGGAGAAAGACGGTCGACAAATCTTGCATGGTGCCCCAACGGTCCAACAGACTAAGGGATGGTAAAGGTAAAAAAGAGTAAATTTCTACTTTTCAACAAAAAAAAAAAGTGTAACATATGATTTCGTACTGTTTCAATGCCAGAGTAGGATCAGATCACACTACCTGGCCAGACTGCCTTGGGCTTTTTGGAATCGGAAAGATGAATGAGAACGGACAAAGGCTGCTTGAGTTTTGCAAGACGCATTGCACTGTTTAAAAAAAGACAATACCTCCTTTATGAAGCTGAAAACTGTTTCATAAGTGGTATCATACTCTTACTAACTAAATAATGTAAACAATAGTGCACAATTTTTCTACCTCGCCACTGTCCCCCATCTCCACGTAAAAAAATGTTAAGCGTATGTATAAATCAACTTAAATTTAGTCTATAAAATTCCAATGATAGGTCTATAGATCTAGACCATAGACATAAATAAATATAGACTGGCCGATAAAAGAGTTTTATGAAACGAAAATTTGTGACTTGCAATTTTGTGTATTTTATTATACAGCAGTGTAGTTTTGCTTAATCTCTAAGACTGAAGATCATGCCACTTTTCAGAATTCGGAAATCCGACAACAATAGATATACATGTTTTCAAGTAACATGAAGTTAATTTCCTTTTTCCAGTCTATATTTATGTATGTCTATGATCTAGACTTCGATGATGGTGCGCAAAAGGTTTCTAAACGTCGATGCATTTTTAAACTCTTTATAATAAGTTGGGCCTAGATACGGAAACACCCGAAGACGGAATCTATTCAAGATAAAGATTGACTAGTCCTCTAGCCAAAGCTAAATTATTTTTTTTTATACTTCGAAAAATATAACGGTCAATCTTGGGTTTTCCTAGAGTGGCCTAATGGCTAGTAATTCTTTTCCCAAAGAAATACACCAACTAGCAAATTTCTAGGAAAATCGTTAGAGCCGTTATCGAGATGTGTGTCCAGGTTTTTCCACCAAGGTTTAGTCCATGAATTTGCAAAGGGAATAGAGGAATTTCAATAAACATAATTTGTATTTATAAATTTCTACAGGTTTTCAATAGAAAAGAATGAAATATTAGTTAAAATTTTTACAAGTTTAGGATACTTCTTCAAATTTTGAGCACAGTTACATCTTAGCCCGAAACTCCAGCAGGACAACAGGGAGGTGGCAGGGTGCAACGTTCAAACCCAGGATCATCAAGAACACCAAACGAAAGCCCACATATTACGAAAAGGCAACCATCCGGTCACCCAGTATTAGATTACTGGATAAAACAGAAATTGAGTCACATGACCGAATTCAATCAAAATCTGCTTGTTTCCGCCACCAAATCTGCATGCGTGGCTCGTCTTTTTTTAAATGTAGTCACCCTCTTAAAATACCATCTATGTCATGGGTGCATGCATTACAAGTCTACATATACACAATACACACTCTCTCTGACACTAATTAAATAGACACCAGAAGAAAGGCTAATTTGCATTTTTATTGCGTTAATCAGACTGTACTATTGTCGTCTGAGAACAGTACTAAATTTATATGGTAGCAGTCTGTGGCTTTCATACGACGGCCAAGTTTGAACTTTGAACCGGAACCAATCCCCCATTGTCTGGTGACGTCACGTTCTTTCAGAACAAGGTGAACAAAAAATAGGATTGGATTCTAGCTAGGTTGAAGAAAAAAACATTATTTTAAAGTCCTAACCCATTTACTTTTTTTTTCCTGTGTTTGTGAAGCTTTTCAGTGATTCATGGTCGTATTTAAAGGGAAACCGCAATGTGTTAACATCTAAATTATCATTCTCAACAAGTTTCCAACGTCCTCTTCCTTTGTAATGTAGCAATACCACGTTAAATTTATGCCTTTATAAATCTATAAATTCTGCATTGTTAATTAAAATATGCAGAAAGAAGTGAATTGAACATATAATGGCAGGATGCTCAGCACTATCAGAATCAGCCTACCAAGGTCGCCATAACCAAGTTACAAAGCTAATACACCAGCACTTGGCTTTGACACACAATTTAATCGGTAAGGATACTCCTCCTTATTACAAATACTCACTACAAGACGTTCTCGAGTGTACTGATCATCTGCTGTACTGAGATAGTGATTGACCGACAAAACGGTAGATTTTAATCGCCCTGATTTGCTGCTCATCGATAGAAAAGAAAAAGCCGCTACCGTTATTGACATCGCCGTACCACTATCTCCTAATTTAAGAAAAAATTAGATAGAAAAACAACGAAAATATGGGAACCTAGGCTTGGAGATTAAGTGTTTATGGAAGTTATCTAAAACAACAATATACCCCATTGTTATATCAACGGAGGAGATAATAACAACTGACCTCACAGACACCTTCAAGGCCCTTAACATTCCTAGGAACATCCTCGATGCCTGTCAGAGGGCGGTACTGCTGCAGACCTGCCACATCACCAGAAATTCCTCAGTGGAAACTGTTAAAGGGACTACGATGAATTTTGTTTCTCTTTAACGAAACTCGATCCTGGCAGAGCCAGAGAATGATCACTCGTTCGTTTTTGACATAATAATAAATAAAAGTAATCTTTATTATCATTGGAGGCGCGGTGGCCGAACGGTAAAGCGCTTGGCTTCTGAACCGGGGTCCCGGTTTCGAATCCTGGTGAAGACTGGGATTTTTAATTTCGGGATCCTTGGGCGCCTCTGAGTCCACCCAGCTCTAATGGGTACCTGACATTATTTGGGGAAAAGTAAGGGCAGTTGGTCGTTGTGCTTGCCACATGACACCCTAGTTAACCGAAGGCCACAGAAAAAGATGACCTTTACATCATCTGCCCTATAGACCACAAGCTCTGAAAGGGGAACTAAACTTAACTTTACTTTTTTTTTAATTATCATTGAGGAAAACTGTCTTATATTTTGTGCCTTAAAAGACATTATAACCATAGAAACCAAATAAACATTCTCTTTACTTTCACTCAAAACATTTGTATGTCTATATCTGATCAGTACTATGCAACGATTTGATTGCCAGGAGCCTATATGCAAACTGTATCTTGTATGCACTTCGTGCTAGTAAAATAATAAAATCCTGTCCCAGAGAGTGTTTTTTTTTTTCATTTATAAAATCTTTCTAGCATTCTTACGAATAGTATTGAGAGAAATTATTGTGAAATTGGAGTTCTTTCCCTTGGATAACCTTTTCCTCTATAGGCGTGGACGTTATCTGTTTTTAGCTGTATTTTAAATTTGATTCTGAAAACAAAAATGCGGTCAAACTCTTTTCTGCCAAATAAACCTTATGTGTATTTTTAAAAATCTTTAACCTTCCTTTACATTTCACATCGGAATCTCTTGAGAATATTAATATTACATTAATTATTTATTATATTTTTTTTTTAGAATTTCTAAATTAAGTTGTATTAATAAAAAGTATTCCTAAAGATGCAATTTGTCTCATATATGTAAAACTCGAATATGGTATTCCTTGTAAAGATGAGTTATCTCC
Source organism: Biomphalaria sudanica (assembly GCA_036873155.1). Classification (NCBI taxonomy): domain Eukaryota; kingdom Metazoa; phylum Mollusca; class Gastropoda; family Planorbidae; genus Biomphalaria; species Biomphalaria sudanica. The sequence goes on along the minus strand of JAZGLO010005427.1, from coordinate 141,348 downwards.
CAAACACTTGATAAAATAATAGAAATACTTGTATTTAATATTTCTTTTGAATAAAACTAACAACTCATTCTACTAGCTTAAAAAGAGTTGTCCTTTTGTTTTTTAGAGCTTTGACTCTGTCCAACTATCTCACTAAATTACAGAATACTAAGTAACCTTTTCGTTACACGCAAATTATATCTGGATTGAAGTGGGTTTATTTGATTCCTTATAATAGGCTTTCTCAAACTGTGGTGCGCCTCCCAATAGTTGGTCAAAAGAAGGCCTGTCAATCTTTTCATTTTTATTATATTTTCCATTTTTAAAACCCTCCTGGACCCCACTATGGAAGCTTTCAGCGCTCCCCCAAACACATTTTTTTTCTTTGTTTAGGGTAGGCGCCACTGGTAAAAGATTGAGAAACACTGCTGTTGCCGTGTAACTTGATCACGACTTAAGCCCTACATTTCTCTTGTACGTTTGGGGAAATATGTTTTATTCACCAACTAGTCTTGCTGGGGGGGGGGGGGGGTTCTTGTTACTTCTGTCTAAATATCTGATATGATAAAACACCCTTCCCTACCATTTCTCGGGCACAATTTGTACAGTTCCCCTTTCAGACCTTACGATTAGATGATATAAAATGTCATCTTTCTCTTTGGTCTACTATTTTACGAGGGTTGTCATGTGGCCAGCACAACGACCAACCGCCTTAACTTTCTCAGATTCCCCCAATATTCCCAGAGTTAAAAAAATCACACTCTTCACCAAAGTTCGAACCCGGGACCTAGGTACAGAAGCCAAGTGCTTTACCACTCAGCCACCGCGTCTCCACAATTTGTACAGAAATACATTATATTTCGTCCAACCTCTCTCTCCATTAGTGATGCAATCAGTAACACAGTTGAATATAGGCATATACACTTTTTAAACAATTTTTCAGCAACATCTTAACGACATTGACATGTTAGCACATATTCTCCACTGAACCTTTAGTACTTTTAATATATATATATATGTAAAGTTGTCTTCAATACAAAGGAATACCAAGAAAACGATATTTAAAAGTATAATGAGAGCAGCAGCAGTGTATGCAAGTGAGCCATGGCCCATGAGAAAGGCAACAGAAAATCTACTAAATTCTTGGGAAAGGAAAAAATATGCAAAATCTTTGGTGCTATACAAGAGGAAGCTGGATAAAGGACACGCACTAGCCATGAGATATATTAATTGTATGAAGACCCTCAGATAGTGACGGAAAAAAAAACAAAAAACAGACTAGGTACGTTGGGCTGGTCACCACCTTGAAAGAATATCGGGGAACAGATAAACAAAAATTGTATACTGGCGAAAACCAAAAGGCAGGCGATCCAAGGGCAGATCTGCAGTATGATGGATTGATGATGTGGAGGCAGATCTACAACAGCTTGGGGTTCGGGCATGAAGACAAAAGATTCAAAAGAGATCTGAATGGAAGGATGTACTGAAGAAGGCCAGAGCCCTTCATGGGCTATAGCGCCACTGGGATAAATGGATGGATGGATGGATGAAAGGATGGATGGAAGGATGGATGGATGGATGGAAGGAAGGAAGGAAGGAAGGAAGGAAGGATGGATGGATGGATGGATGGATGGATGGATGGATAGAAGGAAGGATGGATGGATGGATGGATAGATGGATGGATGGATGGATGGAAGGAAGGATGGATGGAAGGAAAGATGGATGGAAGGATGGATGGATGGATAAATGGATGGATGGAAGGATGAATGGATGGATGGATGGATGGATGGATGGAAGGATGGATGGATGGAAGGAAGGATAGATGGATGGATGGAAAGCTTTACTGTGGCTTTCTGTACGTCAAACCTATGACGTGACAACAAGCTATAGGTTTCCACTCTTAACAGGTTGCCACGTCACAGGCCAGAGTTCAGGCCTACTATGACGATTCCTCACGCTTGGAGGCGTCCAAAAGCGCTACCTATCAAGACGGTTAACCACCTCTCTTGAAAGTGACGCGTCATTGGATACCGAGCATCCACGATCTGTCAAGTGTGCTCTGTCACGTTGTTAGGTAAACAAAGTTCCCCTTTCAGACCTGGCGGCGAGTCTATGGGATAGACGATGTCCATGCCATCTGTTTCTGTGGCCCCCCTACGGTTCACGAAGGTATCATGTGGCCAGCACAACGACCAATAGCCTTTACTTTTCCCCCAACTGACGTCAAGTAACCAAAGATAAAACTGTAAACATTCCAACCTCGAAATAGATTGATAAAACCAAGTAGTCTATAGCATAGGACATAGAATTCATACCGGAATACATTCCTTATATTTAAACGCTTTTTCCTCTTTCTATATATTAACTGGTCCAATGGAGTTTAAAGTATCTGGAGTTCCCCAAGGGTTTTTTTATTTAAGAAGTAGGGGCTCCCTCCACCCCAGAGATCAATTGTCTAGGGAGGAAAGTGATGACGTAGGGCGCTGTGGGGGGGGGGGGAGGGCGACCAGACTGAAAATTACGATAAAATCAGACTTCTGGCAAACACCCCATGTTCCAGTGATGTCAAGACAATAGTTAAGAAATGTTTTTTTCATGACGTCTAGATTCTTAAAATTCGATAGAGACACAGTATTTGGGAACGCGATACAGACACAGTATTCGGGAACATGATACAGACACAGTATTCGTGAACACGATACGGGCACAATATTCGTGAACAATATACAGACACAGTATTCGGGAACATGGTATAGACACAGTAATTGGGAACATGATACAGACTTAGTATCCGGGAACATGATACAGACTTAGTATCCGGGAACATGATACAAAAATAGTATCCAGGAAGATGATACAGACAAAGTATATAGGAACATAGTACATACAAAAATAGTATCCAGGAACATGATACAGATACAGTATTTGGGAACATGATACAGACACAGTATTCGGGAACATGTTACAGACACTTTATTTGGGAACACGATAGAGACACAATATTTGGGAACATCATACAGACACAGTATTCGGGAACATGATACAGACACAGTATTCGGGAACATGATAAGCCATAAAACGTAGCACCTATTTTCATGTGATATTGATGTTAATTCATTGGAAAAGTTCTACGTTTGTTTCGTTTTTTTAGTGCCGGCTCTAGGACGTTGTTCTGTTACGTTACGAATGCTGGTTCCATATTGCGTCGGTCTCTGAAAATCCTTTTACACAACAGCTGCGTTACAAAGAATAGGGTGCAGTGTGGAGAGACATGTTACGGACTAATGTTCAGGCTCTTGTTTTGTCAACGCGGAGATTTCTTTAGAATAAGACTTTACATTTACAGAGGCAGACTTCACACTAAGAAAAGAGCCCATATTCTATATACGAGCCATATTCTTTCTACCAAACGAGCCATGAAATAAGCCATAGTCACTCTTTGAAATAAGCCATAGTCACTCTTTGAAATAAGCCATAGTCACTCTTTGAAATAAGCCATAGTCACTCTTTGAAATAAGCCATAGTCACTCTTTGAAATAAGCCATAGTCACTCTTTGAAATAAGCCATAGTCACTCTTTGAAATAAGCCATAGTCACTCTTTGAAATAAGCCATAGTCACTCTTTGAAATAAGCTATAGTCGATCTAGGCATGCATGTTAAATTCTTAACTTAAATTCTGCCAAGTCATTGGTTTTCCTGGCTGATTCTGGCAACCAATCCATGCTCTAATAGCACTAGGGAAGAAGGAGCATTCGTACCAATATATCCTAGCATATGGAATGAGGATTGTTCCTATATCTTTCTGTCTTTCTGAGTATTTTATAAGATTTTTGTTTTTGTATTTGATTTATTTAATTTTTTTTTATTATTGATTTATGCCTTGTCTATACCAATGAATACTTGTGCTAAGTTTCATCTTGATCCCGAGACTGGGTGTGTGAGAAATAACGTGTACACACTTTTTACCAGACAGACAGAGTTGAAATAAGCTTTGTAAAAAAAGAAAGTGGATGTTCCGGCCATAATAAACAATACAAAGACGGGAACCAATTAATTGGTGTAAGAGCGAATAGTGAAGGTAATTTAATGACTAATGGATAAAATACCCTTTGACTTTTCAATGAATGTAGGTATTTAGATCATTGTGGCCTGATGGCTTCGGAACTAAGAAGTCTCGGGTTCGAATCTCCGTGAAGGCTGGGAGTTTGAACTTTCCTGACGCCCAGAGTCCACCCAATCCGAATGGGCACCTGATGTCAAATGGGGAAGGTAAAGGCTGTTTGTCGTTGTGCTGGCCACTTGGCACCCTTGTGTTAACCGTCAGCCATAGAAAACAGATTAATTTTAGATCTCCATATTAGCTCGCAAGCTTTGTTAAAGTGACTTTACTTTGCCCCCCCCCCCCCCACCCGTCCCTTTGTTGAACAGTTGGAGCATCACACATGATCTGTCGATCCAGGGTCGGACTGGGTGTCAAAATCGGCCCGGGCAACTCTATTTCGTCCGGCCTATAAATTGCATATTATATGATGGACATCCAATTCTAGGTCAATATGTCCTCAAAATCATTCTGTTAAGTTTGATAATGCATCGATAGATGTACACATGCATACAGTGAATATAAATACTTCACCCAGAGGGCCTCTCTTGTAAGAGAATACTAGAAAACCTTCCACAATGTAATACGTGCCGAAGTGACATCCATGCTGCCCTTATCTTATAAAACAGACGTGATTTAAAAAAAAAAAAGACGATTACTGTGGTTCTACCGGCCCATCTAGGTACCGGCCCACCGGGCATTTGCCCGAATGCCCATATAGCCAGTCCGCCCCTGTGTCGATCGTATTTCTCCATTCTTCTCTGTCTTTTGCCTGGAAAAGAATCCCTTTCAATGACAGGCCCGTCCATTCTTCAATGTTGTCTTCCCTTCGAAGTTTCTGTCTGCCTCTTCTTCTTTTCCTCCGTATTGTTGAACATTAGCCAGCATTTTTCTCCCCAGTTTAGCTATCCCATTTGTTTCTCGACATATATCCTAAAGACATTTTACATTCACAATTAGCCCAGTTAGAGAAATTTACAGAATAGTCTAGACACGACGACATTACGTTGTAAGGTACATCTGACAGGACAAATAATTTATTTTTTTTAAATAGCGTATTAAAATGTAAACAAAAAATGCTGAGAAAGAGGTCTTAATTATAACACGATATATATCCGCCTTTTCTGGTAATCTTGTACTTCGATCAGCAGGAGAGAAGATTGAATTAGCCTGCCTCCGCTGACAAGAGGGATTGAGTTTGGGGATGCAAGGAAGACACGGCAGGGTGTCACATAAAAGGATGACGCTTAAGTCATGAGGATCAGCTTCTGTAGACTTGAACTAATTGCTTAGGTGAACGTGGCCATGGGATCAAGGCCTGACAGCGGAGCCTACTATATGAGCCTTATTTCACGAGATAGTGTAACACTACGATAAGATAAGTGTGGGGTGTCGGAACAGGAAATAACGGGTCGGGAGAGTAGGATTCTGGGAAATGGGGAAAGGGGTAAAAGCCATGTGTTTTAAATTCACTGATAACTAACCTCATTATTCTAGAAGCTTCTTTATTCTGTCACCTAGCGCGCATTCAAAATCAATTGTTATTTGGGGAAGGGGAGAGTAAGGGATGGGGCTCTTTGGATGTGCAAGACGGCTAGGGACGAAGTAATCCAGGACACTAATCTTGCCTGGATCCTCCTGACGGGCCCAGTGACCATCGTAAGCTCGTAAGCCTACCAACGGTGTCAAGCAGCTCATTATACCAGAACATTGTAGAGCTAAGTCTTTCTCTGTTGCCAATTGCGTCCAGACCTCGGTCGGCGAGAGTTTTCTCGCCCCGCCCGAACAAACATACAAACAAACAAACAACAACAAACAAACAAAAAGCAAAGACAGACAAGTATTTTATTTTTACGTATAGCAAAAAAAAAAGTTTTAAATTAACAAAAGTCTTTTTTTATGTTGTTTGTCCGTTTGTCAGTCTGTCAAAGTTTAAGCTCCAAAATTTACAGCGCTATGAAAAGTCGTATGTCACTAAAGCCTACATCGTTCACAAAGTAGGTGCCTTAGTTTGTTTTGGTCCTCTGAACTAACTACTAAGAGTTGATATTATAAAAATATTGATACGTTTAAATGTGCGCTAATTATTTTCAAAATCATATGACACATTTAAAACAAGATTTAAATTGTTTTGAATAATATATCCAATATTATTGTTAAGTGCTCAATGCAAATATTGAAAAGGAACTAATCAACAGTTACATAACACAGTCAAAAGCGTACAAGTTGTTTTTATAAACTAAATACGCATATTTTATGCACAAGCATATAAACTATTTTCCGAACATTACTTAAAGGGCCCGAATTTATAACAAATGATATTTAGGAATACACGGAGAACTAACCCACCCCCTTCAAATTTTAAGAAATCTCCACGTTTTATCTAGTTGACGCCTAAACGTGGCAAAATGCAAACTCTCTATTTTTATAAAGTGGCAATCAACAGATCAGGCAGTGATTAAAAATTGATCATTTCGGAACTTGCCCAGGACGTATATTTTTTTTTTTTTTGAACAAGCGGGTAAAGTTTATTTAATGGGAAAAGGTCCGTTTCCTTTTTTAATTGAAATTTGACTCTGTAAGTCTGAAAATTTGATTTTCATTTCTTGTCTGCCCACGTCTTTCAAATCAATGATCGATTTTTTTTATTTTTTTTTCTTCATTGAATTTTTTTTTCCTTTGGAAATTCGAGGATTTTTTAAAAAGAATTCTGACTTTGTTGTGACGATTGACGCTCAGCAACTGGGGGGAAAAAACAATTAAAAGACACAACCTTGCAGTGGCGTAGCTAGGGTGGGGAAGGGTGTTGAAAATGTGAAAATCCCCCCCCCCCGCCCGTGCTCCCAGTTTTTTTTGGGGGGGGGGGGCCGAATGAGTGTCCGAAATTTGTTTTTACATAAAATATTATGCCATTGTCTCATGTCACGATGTCGAATGTCAAAATGCCGGGGCACCTAAAGAGGTCAAGACCCCCCCCCCCCCCAAATCCCTAGCTACGCCACTGAAACTTTGGAACGAAGATCCATTATTTCGTTGTGTTTGAAACCTGGTTCAGTTTCAGAGAGGCTGGCGCTAGAGTGAAAGGAGTTAGGAAACAAAGTCGAAAACTGATAACTGCTTGAAAAGGCGCTTTAAAGCTTTTCTCTAAATGTCTTTTGAATTGCAGACGAGTTCTTAAGAATGGTGGGTAGGTCAAGAAGCCAGGTTTTATTGATTCGTTTTGAGAAAAAGATTGACGTTATGGATTTTAAGGGGATAGCTGTGAAGTCTTGTTTCCCTGGACTAGGGCATCGCTCAACATGTTAACACAATAATTGCAAGATTTGTCTCGGATGTCTAGAATATAGATCTACATCTTCAAAGATGGGCAGACTAATTAAGACTTAACGTCTCGTGTTACTAGACAGATGTTGTGTTAAGACTTAAGTCACTAACCATCTGATAGTCAATGAGGTATGTGGTATCGTGTTGGAGTTCTCCCATGTTTCTATTCTAATGGCATTAGTTCTGTACGTTTAGTTTCACATGTATTAGTTCTCTAACATTATATCTACTTGGGTTAGCTCTTCATCCTCAGTTCTATTTGTACTAGTTCTTCGCAACTGGTTGTTACTGTTTTAGTTCCTCATCATTAGTTCTACTTGTTTTGTTCCTCATCATTAGCTCTACTTGTATTAATTCCCCATCATTTGTTCTACTTGTATTACTCCCCCATCATTAGTTCTACTTGTGTTAGTTCGTCGCCATTAGTTCTACTTGTATTAGTTCGCCATCATTCGATCTACTTGTATTAGTTCACCATCATTTGTTCTACTTGTATTAGTTCGCCATCATTAGTTCTATTTGTATTACTTCCCCATCATTTGTTCTCTTTGTATTACTCCCCATCATTTGTTCTACTTGTATTAGTCCCACATCATTAGTTCTACTTTGCATTTACTCGCCATCATTAGTTCTACTTGTATTAGTTTGACAGCATTGGTTCTACTTGTATTAGTTCGCCATCATTAGTTCTGCTTGTATTTATTCGGGCACGACATGGCCTAAATTGTGCCGATGTGACTAAAACTCATAACTCAAACCCCCTCGTATTTATGTTCCCTATTATCAGTTCTACATGTATTAGTTTAATGAATTAGCAGTTATTGTTTTTGCTCTTTATACCAGTATTAGTTCCATCTGTACTACTTCAGCTTTTATTAGTTGTACATGTATTTGATCTTGTTATTAGATCTATCTATCATCTCTAGTTCTATCTGAATAAGTTCGAACTGTATTGATTCGACCTATGTTACCTCTAGATGATTTATCTGAACCGTAGCAACTCTGAAGACAACATATCCAGGCGTGTATACACGCCTGTGTATACATAGCCAGGTATATATATATATAGCCAGGAGGTATACCGATGTTGTTTAAGCATGTTGGCGTGTTCAGTTCAATGGCGCTGACCTAAATGTAACAGACAACATTGATTCAGACGATAACTAAACATCTCACGTGACAGGAAGTGGGAAGTGGGTTGAAAAGGAAGGTGGGAAGTCACTATAGCATATTGCCAGACGCAATAATTGTACAGAAAGCATTCACACCCAGTCAACCATTGGCGTCCTGTTTCCATCAACAATAATTTAGAATTTCCTGGTTGGTTAAAGTGTTCTCAAATAAAGGATGTCTGCTTGACCGCCGCTGTCAACCCTTGTCGCCTGTAAAGTACGATTTGAGATGCATTGTGGTTCATATATTTTTAGACCATCCACTGGTTATTACCCTCGTAGTTTAAATGTAATGTAGTATGATCCTCTGAAATAATCATCTGTACAGTTTGTCAATTATCCTGATTAATTGGAGTCTGTACGGAAAATCGATGGGCCGGAAAAACGAATGCGGAATATTAAAAGCGATCTATTTCACCAAAAATATAAAGAAAATTCATATTCATATTTAGAAACATGTACGTGGAAACCAAGATGTACATATAGTAGCCTCCCTTTTATTCAGAAAAAAACAATCACACATTTCTCGCTGCAAATCAGTAAGATTACTGTACTGTACAATTAACAAAAAAAGCCAGTCCGGATAATTGATGTATCTCTAAGTGACGTCCAGTTCTACTGAAAATCTGGCTGGAGATGTTTAATTACAGACACTTCAAATTATTAATAAATTATGACAATTAATTATAACACCCAACCTATTTAGATGCTCAAACAGACGCAAAGATAAAGGCACATTTCTTATTTCCTTTGCTAGGACATTGTTATACAAGTGTTCCGTCTTCCATAGTGTCTTTAGAACAGTAACAGAACTACTATAATATACGGCCTCGTTCAGCCGCAAATCGACAATTTATCATGGATCATGGATCATGGATGACGCGATAAATGCCTGGACATTAGTTGTGGTCGAAACAATATCGCCCACGCATCCATTCCCCGCCCCCTCTCAATGCAGCTGATATATCCAAAAGAATGGCAGGTACCAATACAGCTTTTCAGTCAGCGGAGTCGCAAGATCTGCCAGGGTGTAGCACTGAGTGCTGTAAACTGCTTAAGGGTCGCCAGCGCCTGATGTTTCCTCGGGGTTTAGGAAACCTTAAATTATAATACAACACTATTGATTAAACAGGCTCTATTTATCTAAAGGTTAACACCGAACTTTAACCTTTTGAATTAACATTAATTACCACGAAACAGGTAGGAATCAAATATCTCATACAATTATTATCAAAATTCACTGCTAAGGTCACCAATAATCCAACATACTCCGAGTGAGAACCTGGCTTTCTATCACCAACATACTCCGAGTGAGAACCTGGCTTTCTATCATCAACATACTCCGAGTAAGAACCTGGCTTTCTATCACCAACATACTCCGAGTAAGAACCTGGCTCTCTATCACCAAACATACTAAGAGTGATAAAACCTGGCTTTCTATCACCAACATACTCCGAGTGAGAACCTGGCTTTCTATCACCAACATACTCCGAGTGAGAACCTGGCTTTCTATCACCAACATACTCCGAGTGAGAACCTGGCTTTCTATCACCAACATACTCCGAGTAAGAACCTGGCTCTCTATCACCAAACATACTAAGAGTGATAAAACCTGGCTCTCTATCACCAACATACTCCGAGTGAGAATCTGGCTTTCTATCACCAACATACTCCGAGTAAGAACCTGGCTTTCTATCACCAACATACTCCGAGTAAGAACCTGGCTTTCTATCATCAACATACTCCGAGTGAGAACCTGGCTTTCTATCACCAACATACTCCGAGTGAGACCCTGGCTCTCTATCACCAAACATACTAAGAGTGATAAAACCTGGCTCTCTATCACCAACATACTCCGAGTGAGAACCTGGCTTTTAATCACCAACATACTCCGAGTGAGATTAACACACACACTAACACACACACTAACACACACACTAACACACACACTAACACACACACTAACACACACACTAACACACACACTAACACACACACTAACACACACACTAACACACACACTAACACACACCAATGGTTCAAACTCTTTTTCTACTTAATAAAAAAAAAAGATACATACACAGTCTTCCTAAAAAAAACCTTCTTTTAGAACCAGGCTGAAAGATAAATAAAAACGTCTTTAGGATAAAATATAAAAGCATCTAGGCCAGTCATACAAAAAAATTCGGAATGAAAAAAAATGTTTTGAGTGTAAACAAATCCATTCATTTTGCACCTTGGAACTGGCAAGTCGCATCTTCCCCTATAAAATGGAGCCTAACAACGGGCTAATTCACAATTTGAGAATTGGGGATTAAAAAAAAATAGGATCAAATTGTTGCACACATGCATAATGGAAATGCTGTTTAGACTCCCATGGTTTAAAGCAACAGTTAAAGCTCAAAGGGGATACAACCCAAACATAAACCATTTCTAGAATAAACAAAACTTGCAGTCCATATAGATTTTTTTTTTTGGTCAGAAATAACAACGACATGGAAGAAATCATTTTTTTGTCATAGAAAAACGGAGAGTTCAGAACAACAAACACAATGTCATCCAGATCTTTGGGAATGAAGCTTTAAGCAACAAAACGCTGTTGTCTTTATGTTCACGGGACAGACATACACAAAAAAAGTGTTTTGGGGGATTTCAATAATGGAAGAAAGCATTGATGAAAAATTGAAATCTGAATAATGATTCATTCTCTCTCTCTCTCTCTCTCTCTCTCTCTCTCTCTCTCTCTCTCTCTCTCTCTTAAGCTGTAGATTTTATTATTGAATATCGCGTTAAAATTTGCGAGGTGTAATTGTTAAAACATTTGAATATAAATAAAAAAAATTAGGACCAAAATCTCTCATTTTTTCTGTCACTTTGTTTGTATGTGTAAAAAGGTTAAATAGTGTAATGTTGAAGAATGCGAATGTCGTGGAATGCTGGGTTCGTGCTTCCTGGAGTACTCATGACACGTGACAAACATATATACTACAAACTGACTTAAGTCCGTTCCAGCAGACAAACATAAAGTTTATTTGACAATAGTAATAATAATACTGCATAATCATGCACTTCTTGTTAGTGCTACAAGTCAAGAAAATCCTTGTCCGCATAACAGCGGTATCAAAAATATCCAATACGTTTAACTCTCTAGAGTATATTACAAATCACGTCCGCATCTTAGCGGGTAACACTGTACAGAATAATCCCGAATACTAATTCATATCTCAAAAAGAACACTGCCATCAACAGCCCAAAAGATATTTCTTAACTTCAAAGTTACAACTCGACTAACAGAGTAATAATGCATAACTGCCTCGTACAGAGGATAACACGACTGACTCGACTGACTGACTTGACTGAACTTAAAGTCAACTTTATTCATTCTACTTCCTGTTTTCTACACCAGGAATTCCACGTGTCTTTTATTATCTTAACATGACGTGAACATTAGATCAGGCAATGTCAACTGAGACTGTGACAGTATGTATGATTAGCAAAGCCTCTATCAACTCACTCTGTCTGTCTTTCTGCGGAGAAGTTTGAACACGTTATTTCTCCCACACCCATTCTCAGATCAAGTTGAAACTTCGCACAATTATTCATTGGTATAGGCAATATATGACTCAATACAAAGAGACGATTAATCAGTTAATTATTAGTTATTAATTTTATTTTCCATACCAACAAGAGAAACTAACCTTCAGTATTCGCAAATTTGGTTAAATATTTCGGGTTTCGTCCTCTTAAATAATTGTACACTTTTTGTTCTACCACAGGAAGTTGAAAACTTTACTCAAATTAGTCAACTAGTCAATAAGTCTGTAATAATAAATGGCTCTAAATCAACACCTATAATAGTAAACTCAGGTGTACCTCAAGGTCCACTACTTTTTAAAAATTACATAAATGATTTACCAAATTGCATTAGTTCAGGAACAAACGTCAGATTATTTGCAGACAATTGCATAATACATACAACAATAAAACAACATAAGTCACAGATATTTAACAAAGAGAATGAGATAAAATACAGAAATGGGAATCAAATTGGAGCATGTCTTTCCACCCAGAAAAATGTCAGTTATTAAGAGTAACAAAAAAACTAAAACAAATTAATTCCACGTATTTTATTCATGGTAAACCAGCAACACAGACTAAAAATGCAAAATACCTAGGTGTTATAATAAATGAAAAACTGTCATGGAATCCACATATTGATGAAACTATCAAAAAATTAAACAAAGCATTAGGGTTTATTAAAAGAAATTTCTATGAATCAAATAAGAACATAAAACTAAAATGTTATTTAACCTTGGTTAGGCCAATAATAGAATATGCATCCTCCATTTGGGACCCATCAACTCAAGAAAACATTAAGAACATTAAGAAACTGGAACAGACACAAAATAGAGCAGTGTGATTCATAACAAATGAATATTCACATTTGACTAGAGTAACACCTTTAGCAAAATCACTAAATTTAGAAAGCCTTCAGGACAGAAGACTCAAAAGTAAAGTAGCAATTATACATAAAACACTGAACCATAATCTTCAAATACAAAAACAAAAATTTAATAAAATACTCAGAAAGACAGAAAGATAAGTGCACATATCTAGTTTCATATGCTAGGACAAACTTGTATAAATACTCATTCTTCCCTAGTGCTATTAGAGCATGGAATGGGTTGCCTGAGCTAGCCAGGAAAACCAGTGACTTGGCAGAATTTAGGTCATTGGTTAATATGTATGACTGAATGCATGACGAGTATGATGTAATCATCTTATTTTTTGAAGTAACGTCTGTATTATATAAGATAAGATAAGATTTTGTTCGATATCGAAAAAAGGGAAATAACTTTTACATTTTTGAGTGATTTATTGTAAGTGCTGAATTCTTCTTCTCAGTTGAGATTTAAAAAAGAAATTAAAAAGTTTGTTTTCTTTTCTATCAGCGAACTCTTTAACTTTTAGAGTTTCGGATGTTCAATAAGAAATGAAGATCATATTTGTCCAGATCAAAATGTCCTACAGGACGATGCTAAGAGCCGAGGTAAATTACACTTCTTCAACGCGGCAATCTGGTGGAAACACCAAGCACTTACCAACAGCCTACCACAGTTATACAAGAGTGGGTACATGATAGATGGTTGAAATCCTAGGATGACTCCGAAACTGCCAGGGGAGTCTGGCAGCACATGTGCCACCCTAAGCGAGAGGACCCGTGGTGGAGGGTAAAAAGGTCGAAACAATCGATAATAGCGCAGTGGCTCACGGGACACTGCCCCATTGGTGCATACTTTGCCCGGTTCCGGCCAAATTTTGATGCTCGTTGCCGACACCGCGGGTGAATCAGAAGAAACGGTGGTGCACGTCTTGCAAGAGCGTCCGCAACTCCGCGAGTTGTGCGGAGACGTATCCAATGGTCAACTAGTTTTGTATGGACGTTATGAGGCACTACGCCACACAGAAGAGTTCCTTACCAGGGCACTACGGGAGACCTAGGTCTCTCTGCCTTGTCACCAATCGGAGTTCATCTCAGGTGGAAACGAGCGCTAGAAGGAGCGATTATCTCAAATTGTTAGCAATACAAGATTTCTGTGGCAGTGTCTAAGGAAGTGCGAGAGGGTTTTTCACTGTACAGTACGAAGTGGTAAGAGAGCTTCCAGGACCAGGTCAAAATCCAGGCGCTTTTCCTCCAGGGACAGTTTCATCAATGTCGAGTCCTGCTCGGTCAGCTTGGTCAACTAGAGGAAAATGGAAAGGGTTCAACGTTGTAGCAGACTAGCCTTGACTTATAAGAAATCACGGCCGACCATGTACGAACACCCCTCTGGATTCCAAGAAGCCAAATTTTAGCATATTTTTTTTTTACACTTTCAAATCAATGAACTTTTTCAGTATAGCTACCACTGAAGTACAGTTGTAGGGATTAACTATTATTGTAATAAAGTAGAATAGGCTACTTAGGAGTTGATGGCCGACTTTGTACGCTCTATTATAGCCTTACAGTTCTTTGCACTATAAAGAGTGTGGCGTATTCTATGGCACATTAGTCTTGACCATTGTTTTCGTATGAACATAGTTATAGGTTTTATGCTATTTAGTTAATACCTAGAATAAGTCAGACATTTTTTGTTGTTGTTGTTTTCATTGGAGATGTCATCGAGGGTACACATTAGATGTGCACTGATAAATCTGAAATGTTCTTTATACAAGAGTGAAGAGTGCAGTCTCCTTAGTAAATGCATTTAGGTCTTACGGAGTTGCGATCAGTGTTAGCGCTCGATAAAATAGCAAGTGAAACACGTCCGTTCACGAGGGCTGAGGACAGAAGAAAGTTCTTCACTGTGGTCTAAGTCCAAAACGTTGATTTGGATCAGGGAAGCACAAGCCGCAAAGATTAGTATGGCATTACAATTTTGTACAGTGAAGCATATGTATTAATAGTATCGTGTTGCCTATAGTACAGTGTTGGCTGTTCATTTTTAAAAATTAAATTATTGTCATTTTGGAGCCCATGTTGTCAAATTCTTGAGTTGGTTTATGTTGTCTGTATATACATATACACATACAGACAACTGAAGGTCACTGATAAAGGCCGCGTGAAACACATTTGAAACCAAAAGCAAATCCGAGGACAGATGTAGATGGCTAAAAGATAAATCTAAATCGACCACCGGTGGACAATGGTTATGCGTGCGCTAGATGTTGCAAAATATGTAGGTCACAGTTGAGGCAGCTTGGCAACGGGAAATACAGCATTCCTCATAAATCTTCGGACTCAAAGACAAGCCTTATTATATATATATATATATATATATATATTGAAGATTTGACGTATTACATCCTAGCCCAAATTTCCTGCTGGAAGACGAGGGATGCCGGCGGGAAGGGCTTGACCTTTAACCCTCCGAGACAGTCGACCAATGGTCCAAAGCGCATACTACACGACCATGCAGGTCTAACTCCTTGCGTTGGTCAGTGGACGTATTTTTTTTTTTTTAAAAAGCTGATTTATGAAAAAAATCCTGCATCAGATCTGATTTTTTCAATTTAAAAAAAAGAATTCCTATTAGTGCAATGCATACATCGAAGAGATTGTTAAAAACTGTTATAAGTAAAAAAAAAACGAAACGAAATTTCGGTGTACGTTAGTAAACCTTGCATTCTGATCGACCCTAAAACATCAGATATAAGGCTACAAACAGCAGCGGTTCTTCGATCAACAAGATAATTGTTCCCTCGAGATTCACTGCTCCATCTTTTTGTGATGCAAAATATCAAACTAGATGAAAACATTGAGCCATGGAACTATACAAAACTAAGAATTGCATTACTTCCTCTCAAGACAGCGTATAGGATCACGGAGTGCTGGGATCATTGCCTTGTTTGTTTAAACCCCGAGTTTGAGCTACAGAAGATTTATTGACATTAAGAATTTTTTTTTTTATAAGTCTATGAATCTAAGAAAGATGGGATAGTTATGACAAACTGTTAGTTATGATTCCATGGCCAAGATGATTCATTGTTTTTAAGCATATAATTTACCAAATATATAAAGCAAAAAGTAAGGCGTATGTATGTATGTCCCGAACAGAAATCAAACTGTTTTTACCAATCTTGATAACATTTGGTATGAGTGTTTCTTAAATCACGGCGGAGACCGTAGTGTATGTTAAATGTCTTACCCATAACAAGAAGGCCCTAAAAAATATTTATAAAAAATAATGCCTAAATTTATCTATTGAAGAACGAAACTTTTTAACAAATCGGGTAAACCCATTTTTACAGTATTTTTATATAAGTTATTTAAGGGAACATGGCACTTGATTAGTGATGCATAAACTAGGCCCGCGGGCCACGTTCATATCCGGCTTCTTCTGAATAAAATAGAAAATAAGATTTTTTTGTCAAGAACTAGAGCTTTAAGAATTATGCAGGGGGAGGAATAGAAGAATAGTGTTGTCGAAAGTCATACTAACATGAATGTAATGCAAAACATTTTTGACTGGATACATAGCAGAGACAATCTGATCCATAACCTGACTATACCATTGTAATTTTTCACCTATTCTGATTTTATGAACAAGTCTAGATATTTTGAGTAAGAAAAAAACAATAACAGATAATAGTATTATAGCTCTTATATAGCGCTATTTTCATGCTTATAGCATGCTCAGAGCGCTTTCGTCCAATCTCATTTGTGGACCAGCGGGGGGGGGGGGGGGGGGAGGGGGTATCTAGGAGTTGGTTTTCCGTGCTGCCTTTAGGCGCTCAGTAAACGCAACTCTGCCCGAGTCGGGTGTCGAACCTCGAGCTCCATTCTAGGTAGCCAAGACAAGCCACGTTCAAGCGCACTTAGCCTCTCGACCACGCTTCCCACTTATACTCATAAATCTTATACTATTAATTCGTATGACAATAATGCATTCTGTGTGTCAATACAACTTCAGTCATCGTCATTATCTAGCATAGCAGTAATTCTTCAAGTGTGAGTCGCAAACCCTTTAAGGGGTCAATGGATGATTTGTCAGGGTTTACATGTTTAGCCGACATACTCATATTAAATATAAAATACTGTGAAAACCGGTTTACCCGATTTGTTTTAAAAGTTTAGTTCTTTAATAGACATACAATTAGATACTCTTTGTCTATTCTTAGGGCCCTCCGGTAGTGGCAGGGACATAAAACATAAACTACCGTCTCCGCCATCATCTAAGGAACATTTCAGCCAAGTTTTATCAAGATTGGTCAAACGGTTTTGAATTTCATTCTGGACATACATACATACATACATACATACATACATACATACATACATACATACATACATACATACATACATACATACATACATACGTAACGCCTTACTTTCTGCTTTATATATAAGTTGAGCAATTATGTCATAATTTCCATCTTCGGGAATTAATCAAAAGGAAAGATTTGTCTTGGTAAGGACATGGGTGTCAACAAGACCTACAAAACCCAAGAAAATAATATGACAAAGACGAAACCATTGAAAACCATGCCGGATCGATCTAGGCCCGGATTGACAACGACCCGCGCTTCGTGCTGAGGTGTCACGGGATTTTGAAATAGAAAAGAATGCTTCTGAGACACATTTTAAACCAATTAAGTTACCAAACATGAGCACAGTTATTGGAACATGGAATGTGCTCACTCTATATTCATGTGACAAACCAATGAACTCACACATGAGTTTCTAAGGTGTCAACGGACATTCTCGGCCTCTCAGAAGTCAGATAACAGGTTGTGTAGACACTACAACAGAAGAAGGTCAGAAGATCTGTTACAGTGGTGACAAAAGGAGCTTTCAATACGGTTTTGTTTTATAGTCCACAAAGAGAAGGCTAATTGCATTATAAGTTATAAACCTGTTAACGGCAGGGTAATCGCCGTTCAAGTCGAGGCTAGACCTCTCAATTTAACAATTATTCAAGTTTATGCCTCAGAGTCCGATTATGAAGAGGATGTAGTAGAGAGTTTCTAGAATGAAATAGAAGACTGCATCAAAAAGTTCAAAAATAGGACATCCTCATAATTATGGGAGACTGAAATGCCAGTATTAGGAAAGGATTACATTTGATCAATGGGTACAAACCACTTGACGTGTTGAGTTAGGAGAAACTAATGATTGAGGAATGAGGCTCTCAGACTATAGTTTATGTAAGCCATCAGCTATAGTTTATGTAAGTCATCAGCTAAAGTTTGGGTAAGCCAGCAGCTATAGTTTATGTTAGCCAGCAGCTATAGTTTCTGTAAGCCAGCAGCTAAAGTTTAGGTAAACCAGCAGCTAAAGTTTATATTAGCTAGCAGCTATACATTATGTAAGCCATCAGGTATAGTTTATGTAAGCCATCAGCTATAGTTTATGTTAGCCAGCAGCTATAGTTTATGTAAGCTTTCAGTTATAGTTTATGTAAGCCATCAGCTATAGTTTATGCTAGCCAGCAGCTATAGTTTATGTAAGCTTTCAGCTATAGCTTATGTATGCCAGCAGCTACAGTTTATGTTAGCCAGCAGCTATAGTATATTTAAGCCAGCAGCTAAAGTTTAGTTACGCCAGCAGCTATAGTTTATATTAGCCAGCAGCTATACATTATGTAAGCCTTCAGCTATAGTTTATATAAGCCGTCAGCTATAGTTTGTGTAAGCCAGCAGCTATAGTTTGTGTAAGCCAGCAACTATAGTCATGTAAGCTAGCAGCTAGAGTTTTGTAATTCAGCAGCTAGAGTTTATATACTAGATTCTAATATCTAATAAATGTGCTTACTCTTGATTTCAATGGTTGTACATTTGAGGTCACGTGGCCCGCGACACGAGTTCTGGAAATTAAAAAGGCCCGCTGGCTGAATTAGGTTGGTCATCATTGGTCTAAATAAATGTTTGCGGTGTCTAATACCATACGTTGCTTGCCTTATCATTGACGGATATCAAAAAAAAGGCCAGTATAAACAGTATAAAGCCTGGGAATAAATCAAACGGGCGTAGACGAAGTGTTATGCTTATAGTATTAATATTAATAAATCTAAATATCAAAGTATGTCATTGATTTAATCTGCACATTTTAAAAATCTTATGCTCTTGTACATTTCAAGCCCCCCTCCCCTTTTAAGTGGAAGGCTCCGTGCGGATACAAAATATTTAACTGTAGTAGATCCGGCCGGGGACATTTTATAAAACGAGGCCCACACGCATTCCATATTTCCTCCTGGATTCTTAAAAACTTTTGTCGAATGAAACGAAAATAATTTGAAGACCCTGTGCGCAATATCATCCATCCATCTGAATAACGCCATGCCTGGCCAAAGGAGATATCCATAGGCTCAAAAGCAAATGTTTCATTCCCCCCTCCCCCTGTCTAAGTCCCCAATCCCTTTCTCTCTCTATCTCAGCAGCGTTTCTGGAGGGTGGGGGCGCGAGGAGCAAAGGAGATATTCATTAGGAGGTAACACTTAAGAGGAATGTAATGAACTGTTGCGCTAGCGGACAAAGTATGTGACTTGATGCTCGGACACGGTGAGCTGAGAGGTGGTCGACTCAACCGGAGTTGTCAAACGGAAATGTTTTGAAGACCTGGTTGAGATGTCCAAATAAATGAACCTTTGACCAGGGAAAGGATTTGATCTCGTGACCAGAATGAAGGATTGGCTCTTCATCGACCCTTCTGTCTGGAGGCCCCCAAAAACTAGATGATCATTTAATTACACCCGTTTGTTCATGGGCCAAGGTATCTTAATCAAATAAATCCCACACAACTCCCCCTATTTTGACACTGCGCCCACTCTTATGAAACCGTAAACCATATCCTCTTTGAATGTCCCTTCCTAATCCACCTTAGGCAGACCCTACTTCCACTCCAGCGAAACATAACCAACACCCTGTACGGCAGTGCTGAACAACTGAAGAAAACAGCACACTTTTTTTTCTTGGCACAGGCTGCAAAAGAGCTGACAGCTCAGCAGCAAAAAGCTGGCTAGAAGAAGAAGAATGGGTGGAGGTACCTTAAGCCAAAACAATGGGTTCCCTCAATATTCATCAAGATGACTTCTACCACCACATCTGTCAAGTACGGTTTCTTCAAGATACCAACAAAAAAAAATTAATTACCAACTGTTAATTAACTTTTTTAAAAAATTAAATGTTGTGTTGTCAGGTAAAACAGAATTAATAGTATAAATTTTCACATTACTCGAGATTGGTTATGGGAGAAATAACGTGTGCAAACTTTCTACCGACAGACATAGTTGATATAAGCTTTGTAAAAAAAATCAGTTACTTTTGATCATATGATGACACAGAATAATTTAAAATTGGGCCTTTCTTGCTTTGTTCTTAGCATAGTTTGTTAGAAAATGTGTATAGTCAATGTCACTTCATATTCTATGATTAGTCTATGTATAATATAAGTGCTACATTGTTGAATCGTTATTGCTGAATTACTGACTTAAGATAGTTTTTGATCAGTTTGAATTAGTAAAAGCTTTTTTTTTTTTAACCGGAAGCGACAGTCACTGAAATTGTCATCAATATTCTCAGGGCAATGAAGAAAGAAGGAATGCAAGTAGATTAAATATACAAGAGATGTTCACAAAGTCAGCAAGGATACCCAGAGTGCACTCAGGGGCGATTACCCCAAGATTCTTAAACGAGAAGCTAGCGTAACATAATGGTACATAGAAGAGGGTCAACAATTCCGCCCTTGAATTTCATCGGTTATGGCTGCACCCTATTAAAAAATGGGCACTACTTTCTCCGCCACTCGTGTCATTCGGAGCCCCCTTTTCAGAAGACCTAGCGCGTGGTTGGAACGTGCCCCCGCGTCGCTAGGTTACAGGCTTCTGTCACTTCCGGGTGTTCATTGCTAATGAGTCTGTCACATCGCGCTAGATAGCTGTGTAAAGAATGGCGCCTGCTGAACGGAGAGAGGAACCACATAAGGTGCTTATATGATATCCGAGAAGCTTCATATACAAGAATAATTAAGCCTAGGGAGGAAAAAAAAGCGGGGTTGGGGTGGGGAGTGTGGAAACATGGCTCATAAAAGACTCTCGCGTGTCTGCTGAGCCTAACCTCGTTTTGAGAACAAGGTCAAATAACTGTGCACAAATCATATTAGGCATTTTCTTACATGGAATCAAATCCATAAATAACAAGCTTTTTTGGTATATCCGGCGTGTTGGATTCGAAAGTATAAGCAAAGTATTTTAAAAACCAAATGATATAGTCATGGGCGGACAGGCTATATGGGCAGTCGGGCAAATGCCCGATGGGCCGGTACCCTAATGGGCTGGTAGCGCCACGAAAGGTTCACATGGATACCACTATGGCACGCATCAAATTGTTATAGGTTTTATAAAATCTTATAAAAGGGCCATCTGAGAGTTGCGTTTAAAACAAATCTTTCACTGACACTAAAGCCTCACTAAACAAACCTACTAAAGAAGTAATACCAAAATACCTTAAAACCTTAGTAATAAATTTTCAAAGCATTAGGAACAAAACAGCAGACTTAGAAATTTTATTAGAATGTGAGAAACCAGACATAATTGCAGGAACAGACACTTGGCTACATCCTGAAATTTATAATGAAGAAATTTGCAATAGTAATTATGAAATTTTTAGAAAAGATAGGGCTGATAATCATGGAGGAGTTCTTTTAGCAATAAAAAACACTCTTATAGCAGAAGAAATTACCTTACCTAACTCAAAAAATATAGAATCTATATTTTGTAAAATTAATACCACCTCAACATCCCTTATAATAGGCAGCATTTACAGACCACCGAATTCTAGTTTAGAATACATGCAGGAACTATGTAATCAGATTACTACACTTAAAGAGACAAATAAAAATGCAGTTTTTTTGGATTATGAGTGACTTCAACCTACTTGATATAAATTAGAAAACACTAACCATAGATAAACACCAAAACCTTAAGGACATAAATGAGCTTTTCATAGAAACTTTACACAACCTAAGTTTAGATCAAATCATTAAAAAGCCAACTAGATTTAACAACACATTAGATCTCTTCTTAACCAACAGACCTAGATTAGTAGTTGATTATGATATTATCCCTGGTCTTTCAGACCATGAGATCATAAAAATACACAGTCAGATAAAAGCAGTAGCCAATACAAAACGCAAAAGAAAAATCTTACTCTGGAATAAATGTAACCTAACAGAATTACACCAAGCTGCATTAAACTTTCAACAAACATTCTTATTAGAAAAAGACATTAACCAACCAGTCGATGATCTCTGGAATTTCATTAAAACCCATCTTAAAAGCATTATAGAAAATCATATACCAACTAAATACACATCAAACAAAATAAATAAATGCTGGTTTAATAATGGACTAAAGAAGCTTTGTAAACAGAAGGAAAACCTATATAGAAAATTTAAAGAAACCAAGGCAGAAAGAGTTTACAAAAGTATATAAAAATTAAACACCTAACCCAAAAAGTAAGCAGATAGCTGCAGTGTGAATACATAAACAATGTAATATCTAAAGATAACAACAAAAACCTATGGTCATACATTAAGTCTAAGAAAATGGAAACAACAGGCATAGCGCCATTAAAAGATGAACATAACATAATACATAATGATAATGAAACTAAAGCAAACATCCTAAACAAATACTTTGCATCAGCATTCTCGGTCCCAGGAGACAAAGACATATTTCTTAATTTGAACCAAATAGACAACATAGAAGATTTAGTAGTACAAGAAAATGGAATTAAAAAACTATTAGCCAACACCAAGCCAAATAAAGCGTCTGGACCTGATGGTATTCCAGCTAGATTACTCAAAGAACTACGCAATGAGCTAGCCCCAGTGTTCAAAATATTCTTTCAGGCATCGCTTAACCAGGGCAAAGTACCGTAGGACTGGAAATAAGCTAATGTCACCCCCCTATTTAAAAAAGGAGAAAAATCTGACCCAGGAAACTATAGACCAGTATCACTTACCAGCATCACATGTAAAATACTAGAACACATAATATGTAGCAACATCATAAACCAATTAGACAAACATAATGTCCTCACCCCATACCAACATGGCTTTAGGAAATATAGATCATGTGAAACACAACTAATAGGACTAATTGATGATTTTTCAAAAGGTTTAGATAATAGTGAACAAATAGATGCTATCTTACTAGATTTTTCCAAGGCTTTTGACAAAGTTCACCACCATACTTTGCTTAAAAAATTAAAATATTTCGGCATTAATGGTCCACTGCATCAGTGGATTAAAGATTTTCTGATAGGGAGAGAACAAACTGTAATAATAAATGGCTCTAAATCAACACCAATAACAGTAAACTCAGGTGTACCTCAAGGAACAGTCTTGGGTCCACTACTATTTTTAATTTACATAAATGATTTACCAAATTGCATTAGTTCAGGAACAAAAGTCAGATTATTTGCAGACGATTGCATAATATATAGAACAATAAAAACAAAACAAGACACAGACATTTTACAAAGAGAATTAGATGAATTACAGAAATGGGAATCAAATTGGAGCATGTCTTTCCACCCAGAAAAATGTCAGTTGTTAAGAGTAACAAAAAAACTAAAACAAATTAATTCCACTTATCTTATTCATGGCAAACCAGTAACACAGACTAAAAATGCAAAATACCTAGGTGTTATAATAAATGAAAAACTGGCATGGAATCCACATATTGATGAATATTCAAATACAAAAACAAAATCGTCTCTTCTTCTTATCTTATATAATACAGACGTTACTTCAAAAAAGAAGATGATTACGTCCTACGCGTCATGCATTTAGTCATGCATATTAACCAATGACTTAAATTCTGCCAAGTCACTGGTTTTTCTGGCTTGCTCAGGCAACCCATTCCATGCTCTAATAGCACTAGGGAAGAAGGAGTATTTGTACAAATTTGTCCTAGCATATGGGACGAGGAATGTGCCTTTATTTTTGTGTCTTTCAGAGTATTTTATTAAATTTTGTTTTTGTATTTGAAGATTATGGTTCAATGTTTTATGTATAATTGCTACTTTACTTTTGAGTCTTCTGTCCTGAAGGCTTTCTAAATTTAGTGATTTTACTAATGGTGTTACCCTAGTCAAATGTGAATATTCGTTTGTTATGAATCTCACTGCTCTATTTTGTGTTTGTTCCAGTTTCTTAATGTTTTCTTGAGTTGAGGGGTCCCACACGGTGGATGCATATTCTATTATTGGCCTAACCAAGGTTAAATAACATTTTAGTTTTATGTTCTTATTTGATTTATAAAAATTTCTTTTAATAAACCCTAATGCTTTGTTGGATTTTTTTATAGTTTCATCAATATGTGGATTCCATGACAGTTTTTCATTTATTATAACACCTAGGTATTTTGAGTTTTTAGTCTGTGTTACTGGTTTGCCATGTATAAGATAAGTGGAATTAATTTGTTTTAGTTTTTTTGTTACTCTTAACAACTGACATTTTTCTGGGTGGAAAGACATGCTCCAATTTGATTCCCATTTCTGTAATTCATCTTATTCTCTTTGTAAAATATCTGTGTCTTGTTTTGTTTTTATTGTTCTATATATTATGCAATCGTCTGCAAATAATCTGACTTTTGTTCCTGAAATATTGCAATTTGGTAAATCATTTATGTAAATTAAAAATAGTAGTGGACCCAAGACTGTTCCTTGAGGTACACCTGAGTTTACTGTTATTGGTGTTGATTTAGAGCCATTTATTATTACAGTTTGTTCTCTCCTTATCAGAAAATCTTTAATCCACTGATGCAGTGGACAGTTAATGCCGAAATATTTTAATTTTTTAAGCAAACTATGTTGGTGAACTTTGTCAAAAGCCTTGGAAAAATCTAGTAAGAAAGCATCTATTTGTTCACTATTATCTAAACCTTTTGAAAAATCATCAATTAGTCCTATTAGTTGTGTTTCACATGATCTATATTTCCTAAAGCCATGTTGGTATGGGGTGAGGACATTATGTTTGTCTAAGTGGTTTATGATATTGCTACATATTATGTGTTCTAGTATTTTACATGTGATGCTGGTAAGTGATACTAGTTTCCTGATTCGGATTTTTCTCCTTTTTTAAATAGGGGGGTGACATTAGCTTCTTTCCAGTCCTTTGGTACTCTGCCCTGGTTAAGCGATGCCTGAAAGAGTATTTTGAACACTGGAGCTAAAATAAAATACTCTGAAAGACACAAAAATAAGGGCACATTCCTCGTCCCATATGCTAGGACAAATTTGTACAAATACTCCTTCTTCTCTAGTGCTATTAGAGCATGGAATGGGTTGCCTGAGCTAGCCAGGAAAACCAGTGACTTGGCAGAATTTAAGTCATTGGTTAATATGCATGACTAAATGCATGACGCGTAGGACGTAATCATCTTATTTTTTGAAGTAACGTCTGTATTATATAAGATAAGAAGATAAGAAGTGTAATACTTTTTTAATCTAACACATTTTCCGAAATATTGTGATAGCCTACATCCGTAGATAGTGCCACGAGTAGGCTTCATTCTTTTAGGGCCTATACATTTAGTGATTAAAAAGAAACATAAGGCCTATATTTCTTATAATAAAGACATAGAGTTCAATGTATGAATGCATTTCGATACATTATCAAACTTAACATAATGACTTTGAGGACAGGTAGACCTAAAATATGCCCATCATATGATATACAAGTTATGGACCGGATTGTATAAAAATGCCCGGGCCGATTCGACAACCTTGAACCAGTCCGCCCCTTGGCTAAAGTTTTTTTTTTTGTTTTCAGCTCTGAATAATTTAATTTTTAACCTCTCTCATATGTAGCCCATAGTAATTTTTACATATCTGCGCATGCTACAGCTTCTGGGAGCCACAGGTGAGAGTTGGGTACCGAGTGGGGACCAAGAGTGAGCCAGGCTACCCTCAAAAAGAGCGCAGCGGCCACACCCCGGAAACGGCTTTGACTGGCCGGCCAAACCAGTTAGAGGGTATCTGACATGTCCATGGCACTCAGTACAATGAGGTTATGTCAAACCTAGCATGTGAAGTCTGGACCTGGCGGCCTGTGCGTAACGTCACAAAACTAGACAAATCGGACAGAAAGGCAAGTACCAGCACAGTGCTGTGGAGCACTCAAGAGCAGGACAAGACACACAGAAAGTCTCTGGTCATCTACTGCAACCAAACTTGTCCCCGGACGTCTTGACCAAATCTTGCTTTCGGAAAAGGACGGGCTTTAGGGCGAAAGAGTGAGGTCGACGTGTTGCGCGAATCCTCCTCACTTTAATCCAAATTCCAGCGCAAGTCACTTGTCAACCCCACCCCCCCAAATTTTTACATATCTTATATATATTAACCGACTCCGTTTGTCCATTGGATTATAAAATGGGTGCGGGAGAAATAACGTGTTCAAAATTTGGCGCGAAAAGACCGACATATTGAGTTGATTTAAGTTTTCTAAGAAAACTAAACAATGAATCCAACGATCCGCGAGACAGGTAGATTCACAGTCAAGTTGGGCTGCACATATAGAGCTGGATGTTTATGATAGGAGGGGGGTGAATGGAAGTGATGGATGTCAGGTCCGAAAAATCAAACTATAATATCTATTTTCTTCGATTTGTAAACGTCTTTTATGGTGTCAGAAGTAAAATAGTATTCATATTGTACCGTATTGTATTAAATGTGAATTTGTTCAATATACAGTGTGCATGTTTTGAGTATTAGTAAGGAGATGACTGGGTGTACAGATGAATGACTGGGTGTACAGATGAATGACTGGGTGTACAGATGAATGACTGGGTGTACAGATGAATGACTGGGTGTACAAATGAATGACTGGGTGTACGGATGAATGACTGGGTGTACAGATGAATGACTGGGTGTAAAATGAATGACTGGGTGTACAGATGAATGACTGGGTGTACAAATGAATAAATGGATGTACAGATGAATGACTGGGTGTACAAATGAATAAATGGATGTACAGATGAATGACTGGGTGTACAGATGAATGACAGTATGTATTTAGGAAATTTTTTAGGTGGTCGACGTGAGAGCCGGTCAGGAGATTTTAGTAAGCTAACTTGGTTGTCATGTAGACTAGTCCGTAAGTTATTGTCATTATTAAGCTGTAAATGTGGAGCTTTTCTTTTTTTTTTTTTAATATGTTTCATGTTTTTTTTTTCATGTATGCTTCTTTGTAGCTTTGTGTCGAAATAGTCATATTTGTGATGAAATAGTCATATTTGTGATGAAATAGTCATATTTGTGATGAAATAGTCATATTAGTGATGAAATAGTCATATTTGTGATGAAATAGTCATATTTGTGATGAAAAAGTCATATTTGTGATGAAATAGTCATATTTGTGATGAAATAGTCATATTTGTGATGAAATAGTCATATTTGTGATGAAATAGTCATATTAGTGATGAAATAGTCATATTTGTGATGAAAAAGTCATATTTGTGCTTCCAGCCTCCTTCACTACACACACACATACACACACACACACAACAAATACAAATATTTTTTTTGTTACGGGGGGGGAGGGGGAAAGAAAGTATTTTTTTTATTTTAGAGTGGGTTGAATGTAGAGTGGGTTGAATGTAGAGTGGGTTGAATGTAGAGTGGGTTGAATGTAGAGTGGGTTGAATGTTATTTAAGTTGAACTTTCTTCCCCATCCTTCCCCTCCCCCCCCCCCCCCCCCCCCCCCATGTATATTTGCTGAAGATGAAGTGATGCTGTTGTACTGAGGGTGTTTTGATTGATGTAGTCACGTGAACAGACAGATACCAGACAGCAAGGATAGATGTTTATTTCTAGTTGTTTCTCAGTTTCTCAGGTACTGGTCCACCTTTCAGCAAACCACATATATCTGATATATAAAGCAGAATGTGAGGCGCATGTATGTATGTACACGTATATATACATGTTGTTATAATAGTAAATGTAGATTAATTGATATAAACTATTAATCACTCACAGTCTGGATTGCGGTTTATTCAACCAACATATATATTCAAGTCCAGAAATAACTTGATAAACGACTCTTCAACATTAAAATAATAGTAATCCACAATAAAAGGAGCACAGTCCAGATGTCAACAGTTTCTAAATCCAAACCCACATCTTGCTATAACTACGGTGAGGCGTTACTTAACCGTCGTGATATCCCATAATTCTACTTCATTTCAAATAAAGTTCTATTTAAAGTCGCGTCGCTCAAAAGGAAATGCCCGTTATCAAGATTGGTCTAACGGATTTGATTTCTATACGTAACATACATACATACATACATATGCCTTACTTTCTACTTTATAGTATAGATAAACTATACTCGATACATGTAGCCTTACCGTTCAACTGAAACATGAATCGTGTATTTGGACACCATCTATCAGTATCCCTTTATATATGTACATTCTAGCTTATTCGTACTGCTATACCTACACTAATACCTACACTAATACCTACATTAATACCTACACTAATACCTACACTGATACCTACATTAATACATACTCTAATACCTACACTAATACCTACACTAATACCTACACCAATACCTGTACTAATACTTACACTAACACCTACACTAATACCTACATTAATACATACACTAATACCTACACTAATACCTACACTAATACCTACACTAATACCTACACCAATACCTGCACTAATACTTACACTAACACCTACACTAATACCTACACTAATACCTACACTAATACCTACACTAATACCTACACTAATAACAATCTTTTGAGTTTTGATGCAGGCCAAACAATTCTCACAATACAACCAAACCGAAGAGTGGCAAGTTCAAAGTTCACAATGAGACTTCCTCTGCATACAAACACGTCCGCAGACTCTCACTCGAAACGTACCTCACACGCACACACAACCACATCCACAAAAACACACACACTTACGCTTAAACATAAACACACACACGCTTAAACATAAACATAGGCACACTTCCGAGTGAGTCCAACGCCGAATCGAAGAATAAGACCGAATAGCTGAATCCTCCCACCGTGTGTCCAGTCACACGCGCGTGACATCCGACAAGCCCCGGTGGTCAACAGTGGTCATTACTAATACAATTTTCCGCACTCAAGCTATCTGACTGACCCATCACGCAGGCTGTTTCTGGGCAGACGGGGGACAAGGGAAGTAACAACACATAGGACAAGTAAACGGATGTCCTAGGAATGTTTTCCCTTGACTGTCTCATAAATAATACGGTACTTTCTCTTTTACAAAGCTTATATTAAGTCACTCTGTAGGTCTGGGACACGCTATTTCTCCCACACCCAGTCTCGGATTAAGTTGGAACTTGACACAGTTATTTATTGTTCCTAAACAAAACAGGAATCAATAGAAGTAAAATACTTTCTTAAAAGGACATACCCGATATAGAGTGAAATTGTATCAGTCTGTGTCACGGATGAATGTGTGTATGTATGTATAATATATACTTACAATCTGCGCGAATGACCGAAAGTGTGTTGGTTGTTAGACAGAGAGAGACCAGCTCGTGTGTGATATACAGTAAAGCTGATTAAAGTTTATGTGTTTGATCTAGTGGTTTCATTGCTGTATTTCGTTAACTAGAACTGAACCAGGGACACCTAGACGTATCGAGACCTAAGGTAGATTATATAGAGTTATAAGTATAAATACAATAGGAAAGCTGTGACATAATATCAATCACATAATAAAAGAAGATAAAATAATAAAATCAATGAAATAGATTTAGAATTCTAGACTATCAATAATAAATCTGCGATTACAACTATTTTTTGCCAATTGATTGTTTTTAACGCTAAGTCATGCTTTTAGCTTTGACAATGCGCTATGATCCTATCACTTATCTTTTGGGAACATTGGAAGGCGGGAAAGGGGGTAGAATGAATATGATATTTGGGTGAATTTTTACCGTATTCGCTATTTTAAAGGATCTATTTTTTTTTTTAAATGAGAGGGGGGGAACGACTTGAATTTGTTTTCATTAAATGATTGCAATGTAAAAATTGACATACATTGCGCGGGGGAATATTTAATAATCATAAATTATAATAACAATAACAATGATAATTATTATTATACTTCACAAACATACCCCCAAAAAAATCAATTACAAAATTTTTTTTAGGCGTCAAAGGTGAGAGCCTGCTTTTTGTCACGTGTCTAGTGACTCAATAATCAGAAGTCTGAGCTGTGTGACAAAGTCCTTTCAACTCTTAGCATTGTCGCCTTCTTAGCTCCATAAACCCTTCCTCAAGCTGTTTCCCTTTCTATTATCAACAAAATAGAGAAGTTACTTCCCTTTGCTGTTGTGGCGATCCGTTAAATGAGAAACAATATTTATTTTTTTATTTCGGAAAGTGGTTGGGGGGGGGGGAGGGGAGATGAAAGGGGAGAATTTATAAAAACAGTAGCAAGGAAAAAAAAAAAAAACTGTTTATGAGTTGTTTGTTTCTCCTTTTGATTGACGTCTGTCTATTTGTTTTCGGGGGAACTGAGTCGGGAACATCCAAGAAGTGATTATTCATGTTCCCTTTTTTTTTCTTTGGATGTGAGCTGAAGCGCTTTTCTCCTGAACTGAATAGTTTGGTTTGAGATTTTTTTTTTACTTTGACCTTTATCTATACCTTAGAACCCGGGTACGCTGTTCTGCCTCAACGTGGCACCCAGTGGAAACGGTTACTTGAGGGGGCAACTTGGCTAAATGAATGGCGAAAGATAACTCCCGTGGGGATGCCCACAGATAGACGAGAGTTCACCCATTGCACGGGCGGAGTTGCAAAAGAGTCCCCATAAACCTGTCACACATCCACGCGCTGTGCCTCAAGGGACCGTTACATAAACGGCGAGTCCACCACGGTTAGCTTGGTATAACGAAGGAAAATGACGGAGGCTCCCAGTGTCCTCGGCCTTCGGCCATGTACAGCCAAGCATGCGTCGGGGGTCAAAGGCATTGGAAACAGCAATGCTTTACATAGACATTGACTCGGGTCTCTCTCAAACAGAACTGTGTTCCCAGTTGTTGTTTTTTTACTGTTTGGCGTGCAAACAGTTTTTTTTTTTCAAACTTAGAGCTCGAAGAGCCTTCGGCTCAGCTCTTAAGACGATCAAACGGATCCCTTAGAATGTTGGACCGTTGGGGTACCATGCTGGATTTGTCGACCGTCTTACTCCAATACACTGCCTTTTGCTTTAGTTAGATTTTTTTTACTTATATCTACTGTCAACCTACTCTAATAGTTGATTCTTTGCTTCTGAAAAAGTAATGTTGCTTGTAGCAATCGAGGGTAGATACAGGCCCAGATAACTCTACCGGATGCTGATGAAAAAAGGAAGATGTCAGCTTGGTACATGTGTCGCTGATAGCAATGTAACCAAGTCGGAGGTCTGTGGTTCGAATTTTCATCGGAGCTTATCTATTTTATGAAGGAGTCGCCCCCAAAAGACATGAGTCGCCCCCCCAAAAAATGGGTCGCCCATAAAAAAGATGTGTAAATGTCTAAATGGAAATGCCATTGTCATTGAGGTATTAAAGACTCCATTGAATGTCTTTCCATTTCTAAACTATTCTGTTGGTAGCACAAAATATTATCAATATGGAACAAGTATCAAAGGCTCGCTCTTCCACATCGAAGAAGAGGATACTGGAATGACACGGGAACAGATGAAGAAAGCTGCTCGGAACCGAGTCTGGTGGAATGGTGTGGATGCTCCCCCAGGATTAAGTCATGACAGACACGCTACTGAAAACGTGTGTAAAAGCAAATGGCCAGTTAACTCAGAGGCGTAGCTAGGCTGGAGAGGGTGGGGGGAGAATATGAAAATCTCTCCGGTTACCAACTTTAGGGAGGCCACCAAAATGAGTCTTTTTTACAATAAACATTAAATATTACGCAAAATACAGTAACCTCTAAGGAGGCCAAGTACTCCGGGTCCCAAAATGATTGCGAATTCCTAGCTACGCCACTGAGTTAGCTGATAAGAAGATCATTTTGTTACCTTTGAGATACATAGATGGCATTCTATTGTTACCGATTGCAATCTAGTGGCATCGAACAGCTGGTAGACAACTAAACCTTTGTAAGCGTAATATATCTTAACTAATAAAAGTTCAAATAACTTGAATAACTTCCTTTAGTGAATAAAACTATCTAACACTTTATTGATAAGATAAACGAAATCTTGTTTCTTAACCAAATCTAGCTCACTACAATAACACAACCTTTCAGTCTCACGTTCTGGAGTCGTCTCCCCTAACTAAGACCAAATGACGACAATGCCACCTATTTTGCATCATTCACAATCAATCGCAAACCTCTTCCCACAGTCACCGTAGAAACACACACACACCATAACACATGCCTTATTACATAAGGTCAGGGACAAAGTTTGCTGATGATGGCATTACATATATATATATAGAACAATAAAAACAGCTAAAGATACTGACATTAACTAAAAAGATTTAGATGGATTACAGAAATAGGATTCAAATCAAAGATTGTATATGTAACCAGAAAATGCGACTTCATAAGCTGCAAACATTTTCAACTTAGGGATAGTCTTATACTAGAGATTCAAAGACAGTGTCACCTCGACCGCATTGGCCATCAATGATCTAGGTCAGTGGTTCCCAAACGTTTTGTCTTGTCTTCTTTCCTGTCTTCGGTAGACCCCCTGCTGATCAAGCTATGTATTTTTGAAATTTTATCGATCCGGAGTGTTTAGTTCATATTTAGTGCATAGGATTTAAAAAAAAATAAATTATTAATTTAAAACAGGTTTACAGGAATCCCCATATTAATGCGTGGGAAGCGTGGTCGAGAGGCTATGTGCGCTTGAACTTGGCTTGTGAATCCCCATATTAATGCGTGGGAAGCGTGGTCGAGAGGCTAAGTGCGCTTGAACATGGCTTGTCTCGGCTCCCTAGAAGGGGGCTCGAGGTTCGAAACCCGACTCGGGCAGAGTTGCGTTAACTGAGCGCCTAAAGGCGGAAAACCAACTCCTATATACCCCCTCCCCCCACCGGTCCACAAATGACATTGGACCAAAGCGCTCTGAGCATGCTATAAGCATGAAAGTAGCGCTATATAAAAGCTATAATAATAATGCCATTAATCAAACATAAAGAGACTGGAACAGATGCAGCATTGAGAAGTGACATTTATAACTAAACACCATTATTTAAATCAGTAAAATTATAGACACGTCAAGACTAAAAAGTAAAGTAGCAATAATACATAAAACGCTGAACCTTAACTTACGAATACAAACACACAACCTAAATACACGACCAAATAAAATTCCCAGAAAAACACAAAGTTAAATTCACATTTCTTATTTCATATGCCAAGACTAAATCATACAAGTTCTCCTTCTTTCCTAATGTCATTAAAGCTCGGAATGGGTTGCCAGAATAACATAGGAAAACCAATTCTTTAATTAACACGTACAGCTAGATAGACACATGGATATGTGTAGGACGCAATTATATAGTGGTAAGCAGGGACGTCTTTATAAATAAGATATTTAGTTGTAAATAAAGACGTTTAGTTTAGCATCATTGACGTTTTTTATTTTAATTTTTTTCCTCCAAGTTTCCTCCCTTCATTCAAATGATTTATTTATTTTCGTAAATATTTTCCATATATTTTTCCACATCGCTTTCTTTTCTTTGTCTATGACGCTGTATTTTTTTTTATTATTGTGAAATGAATATAAAAGTAAAGTTCCCCTTTCAGACCTTGTGGTCTATAGGGCAGATGATCTAGAGGCCATCTCTATCTGTGGCTTATGGTTAACGAGGGTGTCATGTAGTGAAGATAAAAAGGGTAAAAGTATAACTTTTCAAACCTTGCGATTCATAGAACAGATAATGTAAGGCTCAGGCTCTTTATTCCTTTTTTTTGTATATCTCTTGTTTAGTCTCTTTGTATACCTTTCTCATTCTCTCAATATGTCTGTCTCTCGTGTTGTGTCTGTCCGTCTGTCCGTCAGTCTGTCTGTCTGTCTCTCTTAGCAAATAATGTTTAACACGCATTTGTAAAAGGAAAAAAAATTAGCTAATCAAACGGATAAGATCAAAAGAAGAGAGAGAGAGAGAGAGAGAGAGAGATGGACCTCAAAAGCAAAGCATAGCTATAAGCATGTTCAAATTGGCGCACTAGGTTTTTTTTTTTTCTTCTTAATCTTGAAATTCTCCTCTAGACATTTTGTGATCGTAAATGAGAAAATAAATCTAAATCACTCACATTGTATATTGCAAGAGAGAAATATCGTTTGGGATTGAGGCCTAATTAAGGCCAAAGAAATATTAAATAGATAAATAAATTAAAAAAAAAAAAAAACTTTTCAAAAGAGATATCACATCAATGTCCAGAGATTTGTAACCTAAAAAAAAAAAAAAAAAAAAGAAGAGAGAATAGGGAGCTCATCTTTCCTGAAATCTTTTCCTCCAATATTTGCCTTTTTAATGTGTTATAGGTTTTTACAATAATTCATATTTTTCTAAGTAATTAGTTATCAGAATCGAATATAGACGGACGTGCTTGTCATGCTGAAGCTTCTATGAATAGTTGGGGGTGGGGGGTGGTTCTCTCAAAATATCAATTCGTTTAATTAAAGACTCAAAATAAGACAATGACGTCATATATAAAAATATACTTTTCTCAATTGAGAAGATAAACACAGCAATATATCAGACCGACCTGACGGACAGAGCTTGAACATTTCATATTCCCTATCAGTTGGCTCGCCAGCCGAGCGTACAACGTGTTGTCTACTTGCTCTAAGGAGGTGCCAAATAATTAGTTTGATCAATGTCTCTCATAATGTGTCTAGTTCCTCTATGGCAGGTGGAATATGCACGAACAATGTAGTGTTACAGCACTTGTAGAAATATATTCACGTCTATAATTTTAAGTGTAAGGATTAATAGAGATATACACTCATTTGTACACTAGCTTATACTAACATATACACTAACTTATACACTAAATTATACACAAACGTATACAGCCACCTTTATAGTAACTTATGCACAGACTTATACACTAACTTATTTATACATCAATGTTTAGAGCAACGTATACAATACCTTATACACTAACTTTTACACTCTTATACACTCAATTATATTAACTTATACACTAATTTATACACTACCTTATTTAAATTACCTTTTCTAACTAAAAAAATGTGTCAGCAAAGTTTCAAAAGTTCCAAAAGACAACCGTCACCTATTTGTGACCTATTCCATTATATTTACAAGTCGTCGTGAAGTGCATGATCTCTGTCCATTAATACTAGAACCGAACAATATAAAAACTCGTTTGTTCCTCACTCTGCCAGACTATAACAGCGCTAATCGTTGACTAGAGAATGGAAACAGATCAAGACGTCTGTGTGTAGTCTCCCGAATGAAATTCTCTGTAATATGTCTATCTATTAATGTGGAAGGTTGTTATTGTAAAAATAGTCCTTGTTATCAAATACTAAATTACAATAAGGATCAATGTAGCATTCTTAGCCTTAGTTTTAACTTACACACTAATTAATCTTACAAGTTTCATAAGCTTTATACCGTTTGAACTGTTTTAGATACTATCAAATTTTGACTTTGTCGTTAAAAAAAGGATACGCCATTCATACAGTGAGTCTAGATAATGGTCACTCATACATAAGAAATTTAGGTTTATAGTGTGATAAGGTAATTCCAATATTGACCAATAAACAATGAGTTAACAGGCACAGATTTATAATGGGAATTAAATACAGGGAAGTTTCACATTTGAGACCAATTGTAAATCTAGTCAAAGACAGGCGGTTGGGATAAGCACAGACTTTGTCTGGGTTATCTATCTATTAACAAAATTAGTAGGTCACAGTTAGGACTGAAAGCTAAGTCAATACTGCAGTGTTTCTTAAACTTCCAATCCGAAGACAATTCTTATTTTTATTAGATATAACTTACATTTTTATTAGATATAACTTACATTTTTATTAGATATAACTTACTTTTTTATTAGATATAACTTACATTTTTATTAGATATAACTTACATTTTTATTAGATATAACTTACATTTTTTCATGTTTTTGTTTTTCTAGAACGTTGTGTAACTTTTAAAAAAAAAACACTTCACCTTCCAACTTATACTTTTTAAAAATAGTTTAATTGTGAGGCATACAAAAAGAGTGTAATTAATTATCTGGCTTGACTTTATGATCCTGTTG
Organism: Biomphalaria sudanica; assembly: GCA_036873155.1. Classification (NCBI taxonomy): domain Eukaryota; kingdom Metazoa; phylum Mollusca; class Gastropoda; family Planorbidae; genus Biomphalaria; species Biomphalaria sudanica. Next base: position 104,969 of record JAZGLO010005427.1, on the reverse strand, counting down.
AATTAAAATCTAGAAACTCTTTGATGACTGGGTGAAGTATAAACGCAAGTGGGCAAGCTATTAATTATACCTTAGGGTAATTGTTCCACTTTGGCTCTGGTCGATAATCAATAATGAAGATGTAATTAAGATCTCTTCACGAGACTTGATGGCGGTGTATCGACCGAGGGAGGCATGTGTGTGTGTGTGTGTCTAGGGAGGTGTGTATGGATAGAGTGCCCCGAGAATGTTGTTTTTATTTATTATTTAACTTGAGATCATGATTTATTTTATGTTTTACATTTTAATTTTAGATTCGGAGTGACTTGTAGCATCTGTGCACTGGAAGACCATTCTTTAACACTGTCGCAGTGATTGTTATTCCTGAATGGAAGAAAACCCACTAATAAAACCACAGTTATTTTTCTCCCAGGTATGGACGCTGGGTGGACTCAGAGGTGCCCAAGAATCCCGAAATTAAAAATACCAGTCTACACCGGGATTCAAACTCGAGACACCCGTTTCGGAAGCCAAGCGCTCTACCTCTCAGCCACCGCGCCACCCCCACCCCCTTTAGCATACAATTTAAACTCCCAAAGAAACCTCATTTCAATTAGTAATATTTTTTTAATTTATTAAAATTGTAGTAGGCCTACCTCAAAAGAAATATAATTGGTTATTATTTAAGAGGAAAAATAGGGCAAAGAATCACGGCAAAGAGAAAACTCTTAATAACATTGGATTTTCAACACAAAGATCTAAAGTCAATCGTCAGACAACCAAGACCGGCGATCGATCTTTACAAGACAGATCAAGGTTTAGTTGGTTAAATTAATCTCGAGCAAGTTACAATCATCTACTATTTACGTATAAGTTAATCGTGTCTTATACTTTTGTTTAATTCACTTCATTTGAAGCATGTATGTAAAATGTGAACGTAATTTTTATAAAGTAAACAAAAAATAGAGCCCAAAAAAAAAAAGAGGCAGAAAGGCCCAAAAAGAGGCAAAGAAAGGCCCAAAAAGAGGCAAAGAAAGAAAGCCCACAAAAAAGTTAAGGAGAGAGGCCTTGAGCCCAAGGATACCCATGTGAGCATTTTTGTGAAAAGCGCAAATACTGAGGTGTCCTGGAAAAAAAAAGAAATGATATCTTATTTAACACGGGCTATCTTACTATTAACTGCAGACCATACATTTGAGTCCCTAAAGACGGATTCGAGGCTACGGATTTAATCCGTATTTTTGATGATAACTAAATCTTGCAGTGTACATGGCAGATCCCTTTCTAAAACAGGCGTGTCATGAGTGTGTCATGTGGCCAGCACAACGACCAACCGCATTTTTTCTTGACAGATACTCATTAGGGTTGGGTGGACTCAGGGGGGGAGGGTTGTCCTTAAAGTCCTGAAATTCCAAATCCCTATTTTCTAAAAGGTTTGAACCAGAGACCCATTTAATCAAAAGTCAAGCGCTTTACCACCTCAACCACAACACTGCCACCATTTATTGGCGTGATAGGAAACACAATTAAGTAGGTCATTGCTGGGTCCTCGTTATCATTTAATACTTGACAATTAATCTTCAATCTCCAGTCTTGAAAAAATTACATTATTATTATTATCATTCTTACACCTCTCCACTTTTATCGACGTGATACGAACAAAATTATGTAGGTTATTGATGGGACTTCCTAAAGATGTAACAATTCGAAGACGTTTAAATCATTCTCATAATCAATGTCTAAACACGAGGCATAACTTTAATCTTACAACAAAATAATTGACATTGCTATCAGTAAATAAGCATCTAGTAAAGATTGTGTTTTTTTTAAGATGGTTTAAACTTTTCTTTTTTAGAACTCTATATTTTCTTTCGTTTCTATCTAAACATGTCTTTCTATTCTGTGTTTTTAATTGACATTTTTCGACCTAGCAGAAGAGAACGAAGGCATGTGCCTGTCGGTTTACTTTGTGCAATCAGAAGTGTGTGGAGATAAGAAAACAGGGGTTTCCAAACATTTTGGTCTTGTAGACTCCTTGCAAGTTTTTCCCAGTTTTCGATAGACCCTTTGCTTGAATCATATTGCATTTTTGCAAATTTATTAACTTCATATATCAATGTTTTTTTTTAAACTGAGTTCTAAGTGTAGTGCGTAATTTAAATACAACATATTAAGTTCTAGATTTTAAACATGTATTAATGAACTTTAAATTAAAACCAAGCGAAATTAATGTTAATATGTATTACATCAAATCTCTTAACAAAACAATAAAAAGATTGCGACTGGATGCTATGATCCTGATGCTTTAATAATAAAATTCAATGTAGTGCTTTAATTTAGGTTTAAACTTGAAGTCAACTTTTTGTATCAGTTGATTGGCAATCGTGCTGAAGTCTCTTTCTACTAGATAGGAAGATGAAAGAGCAATTAGAAATTTCATGGCGATATTCTTTATGGAGCCAGACGAGCTGATATCTTTTAATGAAATTGTAGACCTACTTTCAGCTGTTCATTACTTATTCGAAGTAGTTGTTATTGTATTCTATATCATTATCATATTTTACTATCCATTGGGATATTACACTATTCAAAATCCTGAAACCTCATTTCAAATTCAGATTAGAGAATATTTGAATGTTCAACAGAAATCAAAATATAGTAAATGCGATATAGGGAGAAATGAAATTCAAACAACGGGGTATCTCGGTGATCGCTTTTTAAAAGTATTTTTATAAAAATGGGGAACGACCTGAATTCGAACTTGTGGGCTAAAGCCTTCTCAAGCTTCCCAAGCCAACGCGGTAACCACTCAGCTAGCGAAGAGTATATGAACATACAATGGGGTATAGTTCTGTTAGGCTTGACCTTTTTCTTTTTACTTTGATGCTTTGACTTTAATACCCCTCCAACACCTCTCTTGTGTTACCTAATGGTTGTCACGTGGTACGGTCGGCACCCCTAGAATCCTCCTAGTAACTCCACTGCCTTATTAAAATTACTTTTGTCGGTGTCGCTTCACTTTTCAATGTATCCAATATGTATCTGTGTTGTTCTTTTTTTCCAGTTCTAAGTTGTTGTTTTTTTTTATATTTCTCTACATGTACTATCTAGATTTATCAAATTTAGAAAAAAAAAAAAGTGCATACATTTTCTGAGCTGCGTCATAGATCTACATTTCAAGATATTTTCCGGCTCGTTGCTACTTCATGGGAAAAGGAAAGATAACTCCTAGGTTATTGACTCGAGTTATTCTCCATAGACAGCAGAGAATTCCCTCCTCTTCTTTTAACCAAGTACATCTTTTTATATACACTTCCTTTTTATGTTGACGTTTAATGCGAGGAACGAAAAAAAAATCAAAACCTGGCAGGGCGATAGGGTGTGTGTATATGGTGGGGGGTTTTCGAGTTTCTAACGTCATACGGTCATATCACGGATGAAGCGGTTCAAAGCCTATACCCCGAAATAAAATAGTTCACATATTGACCTCCGGTCACTTGGCCACATTAATAAAGTTAATCTACGACAGTTCATTAAAGAACATTAAAGCAAGATTTAGTCACCAAATTGTATGACCTTAGCCCAGGGACGATTATGAGGTTCGCCCCCCCCCTCTCCAGTTTACACATTGGTCTGCTGATTAAGGCCCTTAACAGATTCAGGCGGCCCGTTCCGTTCCTTAAGGCCCTTAACAGATTCAGGCAGCCCGTTCTATTCCTCAAGGCCCTTAACAGATTTGGCGGCCCGTTCCATTCCTTAAGGCCCTTAACAGATTCAGGCGGCCCGTTCCAGTCGTTAAGGCCCTTAACAGATTCAGGCGGCCCGTTCCATTCCTTAAGGCCCTTAACAGATTCAGACGGCCCGTTCCATTCCTTAAGGCCCTTAACAGATTCAGGCAGCCCGTTTAATTCCTTAAGGCCCTTAACAGATTTAGCGACCCGTTCTATTCCTTAAGGCCCTTAACAGATTCAGACGGCCCGTTCCGTTCCTTACGGCCCTTAACAGATTCAGGCGGCCCGTTCCATTTCTAAAGGCCCTTAACATTCCTAGGACGATCCTAGTTGCCTGTCAGAGGGCGGTACTGCTGCAGACCTGCCACATCACCAGAAATTTCCTCAGTGGACACTGTTAAATTACAACGAAATTTGTTTCCCTTTAGCGAAACTCGACCATGGCAGTGCTAGAGAATGAATACTCGTTGGTTTCTAACATAATAATATTAATAATTTTTTTTTTGATAACCTGACTCGATCAGTGAATGAATGTTTATTCTTGTCAATAATATTAACATTAAGGATGATGATAGTTTCTCCTTTATTGTCAAAGATGAGCTAAACTTCATTTCTTATGAACTCAAAGATGGCTGTCATGTACGTAATTAGAAACAGTGACACAAGATGAAATTACGGCCTAACATTTCCCAATCATTGGACTTCATTCTGCTTTCCGTTTGATCGTCAAAGAGCTGAGCCGAAGGATCTTCGAGCTCTAAGTTTGAAAAAAAAAACCTGTTTGAGCGTCAAACAGCAAAAAAAAAAAACCTGTCTGAACCACCGTTCTGTCTGGAAGAGACCCAAGTCAATGCCTATATAAAGCGTTGCTATTTCCGACATAACTGGCCTCCGGAAGCATGGGCTAGACATGGCCAAAGGACCGAGTTTACCGGGAACCTCCGCCATTTTCCTATGTTCTACCAAGCTAACCGTGGGGGAACTCGCCATTAGTGTAACGGCCCCTTGAGGAACGGCGCATGGATTATCGACAGGGTGGTGAGAGTTCTCTTTCAACTCTCGCGTACCCTTGGACACTCCCACGGGAGTTTTGTTTGGCCATTCATTTAGCCTAGTTACACCCTCAAGTAACCGTTTCCATACGGGCGCCAGTTTGAGGCAGAATAGCATGCCCGTGGATTCTGCATTCCTGCATTCCTGAAGGGAGCTCTTGAATGAGCAAACAACAGACTGTAGTTTAATCAAGTTTATGTCTCATT
>JAZGLO010005427.1:0-95000 GCA_036873155.1 Biomphalaria sudanica | reverse complement strand
GGCTTCACTGCCATATGAAAAAAGTGTTAGAGTTGAACCATGGTCGTTCTACGACTGAAGGAGGCCAATATAAAGGGGCACCAGATAGCCCCTTTCCCAAAATGCCTACTTAATTAAGAAAATGGAGCACACCTGGACGAGCCTGTTCTGAGCATTAATATATGCGTTATATGAAAGCGATTGGGAAAAAAAATCAACATACACATTCACACATAAAAGTATCATGTTTAACATAGAGTCAACAGCGTACATTTTCCTTCGAGATAAAATCATCTTTAGTAGAAGTCTACACGCTCAGCTTATTACGAGGAAATTGTTTGAACAGCACAACGATCATACTTATTTACTCTCTGGTCATGTGGAATGCGCTCTGAACTGACGTCCTCATAATCCTAGGTTCGAACTCTGACTGCTGCCATCCCTGTCCTCATGCGGAAGTGTTGAGCTAGAAAGAAATCTGAAGGATCATCCGAAGCATGCAAAAACAAAACAACCAAAATAGACATTAATGCGTTCTGCTCATAAAGTTTGTTTACAATTAGTTCATAAGGCAAAATTCTTCGCACAATTAGAATTCAACCCTGCATCCAAGATCTCTATCCTAAGACAACAATAATTGAGTCACAATTTATAAGTTACTGTATTCGAGTCAAAGTATAAGTATGAAGTAAATATTCGCTAGACTACCTAGACCCACTTGTTACTATGATGAGGACTGATGTAAGTCCTTATCTTATCTTACCTTATGTATTACAGATATTATTTGAAAAAAGAAGATAATTTCGTCATACGCATTTCATGTGTCAATCTAGTCATGCATGTTAATCAGCAAAGTCACGGGTTTTCCTGGCTGTCTCAGGCAACCCATTCAATTGTCTAATGGCACTAAGGAAGAGGGTCACTTGTAGGAATTTGTTGTAGCGTATGGAATAAGAGTCCTCTTTTCAATCTTTGTCTGTCTGGTAAAAGGTTTACACACGTTATTTCTCCTCGGATAAAGCTGAAATCTTGCACAATTATTTCTTGTATCTGACAACACAAGAACCAATACAAGAACAAATAATGAACCTATTAGTTAATTAACTATTTTTAAATAAATATTTTGTTTGGTATCTCAAACAAAGGAAAGAAATTGTACTTGATTGAATTGGTGCTATAATACATGTTTTTTTTCAATTGTCAAACCAGTGGTTCTCAAATTTTTTTAATTGGAGCGGCAGCAGATTCAACCTCTATTCATCTTGGTCTGAGCCCCTGCTTTTTTTTCTGTGTAAGTGACTTGTTTTTAATGTCATTATGAGTAGCGTGCGGTAGGGACCGCTTTCTTTTTATTCTTTTCTTTAAAAAAGTATTTTTGTTATATTTTTGGTTTGTTTATTTTGCATTGAGAACGTGTTTTACTTTGTATTTCTTCTAACAGATATACATGAACGTTGACCTTAAGCTGACCAGTAACTGACCAAACTTTAAGTATCACGTTACAGGTAACAAAAAAAAATTCGGTTAAAATCATAGAGGAATTGGTCACGTGAGTAATCTTTTTTCTTTAATCCTTTGGTTTTAACTAGTATTTTGGTTTCAGGGTTGAGTAAAAAATAAGGTAAGTGGTCAGTTGTTGTCCAGTCTCGTGTCCACCCAACAATCGTCTGGGACGTCCTCTTTGTCAATGTTGCATTTGTCGATGTGTGTCCTTGTCGGTCTTCTGTGTTGCTAGGGAACGCAGCGATCATGCGTCATCTTCATCCTCACCAACAACGCTAACAAAAAGACTTTCCTCAGCAGATGCATGGTGCCTTTTTTTTTCAATTTTTCACAAAGGGGAAACAACCAAGTTAAAAGAATTTTATTTCGAGTTACTTACCTTGCAGGATGTCACCGGGACCAGATTTTTTAATTCTCTCTTCAGTTGCTCTGTTATACAAAGCAAAAAGATCAGGGTTTTCAAAGATTTTGTAGCTTTTTTTTCCTTAAAACAAATTTTCAGAAATGTGTAACGCATCGAGAACATCAACCCACCAAACAACCACTTCTACAACCAGAGGAACAACCACTACAACAACCACCGCTACAACCAGAGGAACGACCCACGCCAGTCAACATTTTATTACTGACCTGCCCGCCACGGCCACTGGTCAGTCCGGTAATGTCCGCCACGACTTTATTTGCCACTTTGCCACCGTGGAGATCTTCCTCCCCGTTTCAGAGGCACCAAACGCCGTGGTAAGTCAAAGCTCATGTTACAGTAGTAGGTCGAAAGGTAATCGGTCTTATTCAATCATTAATGACAGTTAAGCAGGTCAAAAAATCATGGGCTTTCTTTATAAGAATTGTGTACAAGGGGCATAAATCTCTTTTGTACTTCTGTACCCACTTTCGTATTCTACGTTTTATTGTCTCCCCTTTGTTTTACAAAATACATTTTAAAACTTTGGCTTCTTAAAAGTAACAAGCTAAAAGGCAGTGTTTCTCAAACTTTTACCAGTGTTGTCCCCAGAGACGAAAGAAAATGTTGTGGCGCCCTCTTTAGCAAACTGTGGGGGGGGGGGGGAGGGGAGACCTGTGATCTACAGGGCAGAAGATGAAGATCTTTTTCTGTTTCTATTGCCCACGGTTAACGAAGGTGTCATGTGGCCAGCACAACGACCAACCGCATTTACTTTTTCCCCAACCTTTGTCAGGTAAAGATCATGATCAAAATCCCAGTTCACCGTGATTCGAACCCGATTTAAAACCAAGCACTTTACCACTCAGTAACCCCCCCCCCCCTTTTTTTTTAAATGTTGTGGTTTGATAAACATTTTTAATAAGCGGATTGGAAATTTATAGTGGTTATTTCTGACACATTTATAATATAGTGAGGTTTTTTTTTGGGGGGGCCGTTTTAAATATAAGTTTTTAGACACATATTTATAAATGACACATTTTTAATTAGCGTGAGAAAGTTTGTGATTTTAAAAGACGCATTTCTAAAAAATAAAGGGTTCTACACATTTAACGTCAAAGATTAATAACTAATCAACTTTGACATTAGGGTAGTGTAGCGCCGTAGTGTGGTGTGGCACACATTCATAGTGTAATGGTTTGTCTAACTGTATACACTACACAATAAGAATGGTATAAAATGTTTGTGTTCTGTTGTGGTGATATCCGGAAGGGGACAGAACTCTTGATTTCGCTTTTTCTTGTCTGTCTGGTAAATGGTCTCTTTACGTTATAAGCCCGATCTCGGATCAAGTTGACATTTGGCTCGATTATTTCTTTTACCTAACAAAACAAGAATTATTTCAATAATTAACCCATTAGTTGATAAGCTATTGATACCTAATTAATTGATTGGTATCGAGCAAGGGAGAGAAATTGTACTTGAATGATGTCGTACAATAAGTTGAATTGGTACCCCTTTTTGCTTTGTGTAGATAATTAGGTCGTGGCTTAGAGGTTTAAAGCTAACAATGCATAGCTTTAAAGCCTTTTATTTTCAAAAGCACTTCGCTTGCACAGTGGTTAGTGTATTGGTCTAAGGAGGGTTAAGCCTTCGAGTTCGAATTCAAGTCAAAAAACTTTTTTTTAAATTCATTTCAAAAGCGATCAAGGATTCACACAGATAACCCATTCCCCCCCCCCCTTCCCCCCCCCCCCCCCCACCTTTTTTCCCAACTGGTCCAGACACGTGATAGGATCCATGGGCATTGAGAAAACTAAAAGCTTAAAATTACGCTAAACAAAAACAATTGGTAACAAATATTTGCAATCGCTCAGATTTATTATTCTTAGTCTAGAATAGATCTATTACAAATTTAATAACATGACTGCTCCAAACTCATTGATACAACTTCACTTAATATACGTTTTTACAAATATTTTTTTTAACATTTCGTAAATTTTTATTTTTTTTGTTTGTTTGAAGCTGCGGCTGAGAGACCCAAGCTGTGTCCTGGTCAACAACGGGACTCATCACGTGATCACGTTCCCTTTCAACACGTGCGGGACGAGCGTGACCTCCTTCAAGGACTACTCGATCGTGACCAACTACGTGACAGTGCACACGGTACTTATAGTAGAATGGCACTGAGTGGCCGTGCCAGCTGTTATAACGTCCATCACTTAGTCCGTGTCTCTTAAACGGTTATTGACATGTTTAGAACAAAGGTAAAACGACGCTCCCCATAATCAAGCCTCCTCACCTGTATCTCCCAGCCAATGTGCAGCCCATCAATTAGGCTTTTTAACTCTTTCTCTCCGTGATTATTTACCACGTTCTGGTGGAACCAACTTTGGTATCGTCAGTGAGGAGAGAAAGAGTTAATCAGAGCAATAAGAACTATGAACTTCTTCTTCTTCTTCGTTCTCATTGTTATGTTGAAGTGTTCAGATGACTAGACCAATACATGAGATGAACTGCGCAGTGGTTTCCAAATCAGGGAGCTCTCCATATAGTTTTCTTTCTATTGGGGTGTTTTGGGGCCAGTGTCTTATACGGACCTCTAGGTAAAGAGAGCAGTTTTGAAGGACGTGGTCGGCATTCTCTGGTGATACTCCACATGGGCAGATTTCACTGGTTCCAATTTTGAGCTTCCGGTACACGTGTTAACTATGAACTGATAAAGCTTTTTTTTTTTTTTAAGTAATCTCAATTTTTTAAAGTATAACCATTTTCACTACTGCCCCTTTTATACTTTTGTCCATTTTACCATTTGATGTTAAATCAATACATATTTTGACATCACTGGTGCTAATTTATAATGGCTTGTCATGGTCATCAATAGTGTTCCTTATTGAAATGCCATCATATACAACTGTTTATGTTGACAAAAGGGGTGAAGATCGCTGAGACTATATTGTACGGTTTTACATGCTGAGCTAGCACGGCGATGAAGTTTGTTAGGAAGTCGAACTAAGAGGATGTAAGCGGGGAATTCCGGAATGGGGGATAGTAAGAAAAACTGGATCTAATATCCACGAAGAGATCCGATTGTTGAGTTTAATATTCAATAGATAAATCACGTGTTCCTTAGATAGATCATGGATTCATTAGATAAATCATGGATTCATTGAATAAATGAAGGATTCATTAGATAAATCACGGATTTATTAGATAAATCACGGATTCATTAGATAAATCACGGATTCATTAGATAAATAATGAAATCATTGAATAAATCAAGGATTCATTAGATAAATCACTGATTCATTGGATAAATCAAGGATTCATTGGATAAATCACGGATTCATTGAATAAATAAAGGATTCATTTGATAAAATCACTGATTCATTGGATAAATCACGGATTCATTAGAAAAATCACGGATTCATTAGAGAGAGAGAGAGAGAGAGAGGAGAGAGAGAGAGAGACAGAGAGAGGGGGAGAGAGAGAGAGAGAGAGAGAGAGAGAGAGAGAGAGAGAGAGAGAGCTGGCTACGAGGCTGTTCTTGTTCGGAGGCAAGGTGACCCTAAGATTCACCTCCCTATTTCTTCCCTGTGCTCTAAGTTAAGTAAATCTCAGCATCATTTCTTACTGGAGTGGTTTCTGATACGATACAGGCTGGGAGGATGTCACTAAGACCAACTTTAAACAAAAAAAATATTTCTACCTCACAGGACCTACACGTATCCGCCCCTGTGGTCTTTGGAGACGATTACAATATCAGCCTTGAGTGTCAAGTGCCCGAACATATGGTATTGGATGGCTCTTTTCAGGTACCTTTAAATTAAATCCTACTCTAGACAATAGTTCTCACTGTTGTAACGTAGACTTACTTTTAATCAAATAACTTCTCAAAGTAAGAGTATCTTACTCACACTGACGTAGCTAATATCTTACTCACACTGACGTAGCTAATATCTTACTCACACTGACGTAGCTAATATCTTACTCACACTGACGTAGCTAATATCTTACTCACACTGACGTAGCTAATATCTTACTCACACTGACGTAGCTAATGCGAAGGAAGGGGTCTGAATTCGAAAGTCTCCTGGGCCCCCCCTAATGAATGTCCTCAAAGCTTAAAAAGCTTATATCAACTCACTCTGTCTATATGTCTGTGTGACCGAAAGTTTGTGCACGTTATTTCTCCGACACAAAGTCTCGAATCAAGCTGAACATTTGCACACTTATTTCTTTTACCTGGCAACACAAGAATCAATTTAAAAAAAACAAAACCAATTAGCTTATTAACTATTGGTAATACATTATTTTGTTTGGTATCGCAAACAAGGGAAAGAAATAGTACTTGACTGAAGTGGTGATGTAAGCTGAATTAGTGCTCTTTATTGATTTTCGTCTGAAGCTTGTTACGAATTTAATTATATGACTGACCCCAAATAATTGATACACTTATAATATAAGCTAGGTTGGACTAGAACTTAATCATCATTCTAGGACTTAATCATCATTATAGGACTTAATCATCATTATAGGACTTAATAAGCTTTCTAGGACTTAATAATATTTCTAGGACTTAATCATCATTCTAGGACTTTATAATCTTTCTAGGACTTAATCATCACTATAGGACTTAATAATCTTTCTAGGACTTAATAATCTTTTTCTGGAGGAACGTGCTGGAACTCGTAAAACAAAACTAAATCACGCATTTCTTAGTGCTATGTACTTAGTCTTCTCTCTAGCTGTGATTAATAAGCATCATTTATTACCAGGCTGTCACAAAGGAACCGGCTCACCAAGTCAACGCTAACCCTCAAATGGGCTTCCACCTGAGAGAATACACAAGTGCCGACTATACACAGGAAATAACGAAATACCCAGTACAGGTAAGATGCGTGTGTGTGTACTTCTCGTTGTTGTTAATGAAATAGTCTCGAGTCTGGAACATAGCAGATCTTTCAGAAGGATGAAATGAACGAAGACTTGTTGTTTCCTAGCAACCGGTAAAAGTCTTTTCTTTTGAAGTAGAGACTCATGGGAATGTGGAGGATGGCTTCATCACTATGTGGCCTCCTTTCCATGACAGGCTCAGGGATTGCGAACCGATTAATTCCTTCAGAAAACAAAAAAGTTACTTAAAAATAACAATATGTCAACGACTTAATTTTTTTTTCTTCTATTTCACCTTTTCCTCAGTCTGTTGAACTGTTGGGGCACCACACAAGATCTGTTGACGTCTTTCTCCCATTCGTCTCAGTCTTTTGCCTTGAGTAGAATCTCTTTCAATGACAGGCTTGTTCATTCTTTGTTGATGTCTTGTCATCGCTTTCTCTATCTGTCTTTTCCCCTCAACACTGACCTGCAACGTCGCAACCTGTGGGCATTTTAGACCAATAGCTCGCTGTCACGTGACAGGTTTATACGACGTGTCAACGAGCTATTGGTTTCCCCTGCCCACAGGTTGCGACGTTGGTCAGAGTTCAGGCCAACTATGAAGATTGGTCTCGTTTGAACACTAGGCCGAGGCTATTACTTGCTGTGGAGACGAGGCCGAGGCTATTACTTGCTTTGGACACGAGACCGAGGCTGTTACTTGATATCTAAAATAAATCTTTACATTAAAATGAAAGCTTCTTTTGTTTCATTTCTAAAGAATACACATTTTTATTTTTATGCAGGTTTCCATAAACAAGGAGATATTTTTAGAAGTCACTCTAGCTGACGAAACATCCCGAAACACCACCCTGGGGGTGAAGGTCAACGAGTGTCGAGCCACGCCCTCCCCTGACCCTCACGACTCCACCAGTTATCTGCTGATCAGAGACAGGCTAGTAAATCTTCTTGTATCTTGCTGGGACAGATCTGACCTGGAAGGGTGCCAGAAGTCCGAGTCACTTCTTTACCCCCCCCCCTTCTTTTTTTTTTTCAAGCTTCCTTGTGAAGATGTTACTTTTTAAAGATTGCTATCAAATGAGCTGTGACTAGAGATATTGATTGGAACTGTTCTTTTATTGCGAATTAAAGTATGACCAAGCTGAGGTCTGATCGTAGCAGAAGTAACCAACACCACACGCTCAGATGCGCGCATCTAGACGACAAAGTCATATAGAGTAAAATAATATACTCGTATAGAAGATTTCTTAAAGTGTCGTTTTTTTTATACAAAACTCGTATCAAATCTATTTGTCTAACTGTCAATCCGTCTGTCTGTCTGGTAAAAGGTGTGTAAACGTTATTTCTCACACTTTGCTCAATTAGACAAGACATGAATCATCATAAAACATTAACCAATTAGTCAATTACTAGTAGTTAATATTGTTTTGTTTGAAACCAACAAGGGAGACTTATCCTTCAATATTAAAAGATATTAATTTTTGTTCAGGTAGAATTACCACAGAATGAAAAGAGAAAGAGTAAATATTATTTTGTTATATACCAACAAGGGAGATTAATCCTTCAGTATAAAATGATATGGTTAGATTATCAGGGTCTAGTCCACTTAATTAATTGTTAACGCTATTCCTCCCTCACGCATTCTCCGATAAAGTTAATACTTTAAATAATTATTTATTGTACCTTACAAAACATGAATCAATAAAAAGAAAAGTGACCAATTCTACAATCAACTATTGATGATTAATTTTTTTAAAATATCGAATAAGGGAAATAACTTCTGCATTATCGATAGATATAGTTGTAAGGGAGGAGTTCTTCCCCATTAGATATATTTGTTTTTGTTGTTTTTTGCTTCTTTTATATTAGACTTAAGATGGATATTTTTTTTAAAAACTTTAATTCAGAAAGGATAATTATTACGGTTGAATTGTTAAGCGCTTGGCTTCCGAACCTAGGGTCATGGGTTCGAATCTCAGTAAATATTGGGATTTTGAATTTCTGAATTATTTGGGCTCCCTTGAGTCCACCCAACTTTAATGTGTACCAGACCTCAAGCAAACCAATACGTTAAGTCTGTTCAGCGATAAGTTTTTCTGTCTTGAAACTAGTTGAAAACCCCGAGACAACCCGATCTCTACCAAATGACACCGGGAGATCCAGGAGGTCTGATAGAATCACTACGACTACAGAGTTTTTAAAGATAGAAAAAAAAATATTAATTAGGGATACATTTTTTTTTTTCTTCAGTAGAATATAAAATTGCCAAAAACACACAAGACAAATTTGTAAGTTCCTTCCCAACAATCAAAGTTAACATCGTCCAGACGATGGCTGCCTGGTCGTGCGGTTTGCACGCTGGACTATCGTTCAGATTTATCGATGGTCCCGGGTTCAATCCCTGCCCGCTCCCATCCCCGGTCGTCCTGTGGGAGGTTTGGACTAGGAAGTAATTATCTTCAACTCTGAAGGAACATCCGAAACATGTAAAACATTTTACAAACATTGTTCAAACTTGACGATCATTAGGTTGTTTTATTGTTCACTGTTGTAGACACATGATGTACGTACACATGTGTTACACACGCCAAACGAACGAAGTCCTTGACATTTGGATTCTTTTGAGGGTAACAGTCTTAATTTTCTATGGAAGCGCAAACATTCCGAGAAACACAATGCTAAATGTTTTTGTTGGTGCGTTTACCAGCTGCCAAACCAGCATAAATTTCTATTAAAAATGTTTTTATGTCCAACAATGTAATCTTAAAACTGGACTAATCAACGTGCACAATACTGCACAATGCTCCTGGACATCACTCAGGTCATGTTAACTTGTCATCGAATTAAGATCAACAGCATTGCAGTGAGCCCATGAGGAATTTAGTGGACTATATATAAGTTGATTTGGATTTCTAGTATGTCTGGTCTGGCGATAATTTTTTCCCCAAATGAGACCCAGGGATAACTAACCTCCACCAGCCCACCTGGAGTTTTGTTAGAATCACCACAGACTAAAAAGATAAAATATAGTATCTGTGAGTAATCATTTTTTTTTTAAATAGTGTCCCAGAACAAACAAAGCTCTCAGAGTGCCTCTCTAACCTTTATTATAAATCTCACACAAAAAATGTACAACTATAATTCATTCGATTACCATGCATCGCCTTGATTTACAAAATAATGATAATAAATAATAATAATTATAATTTAAAAGCAAAGATAAAGTAATTAGTTGCTGAAAGCATCAGATGAGATTTATTCAGAGCCAGAAATATGATAGGAATAATAGCGTGCCAACAACTAATATGTAACTAACTGGAAATAAAAGTAAATACACACCAATACTTACACATTACTACATGCATAACCATACCCACAGATTCTACACATACACACATCTACACACAAAATGAAACACATTTCTTTTCGGCTTCTTTAAGTTGTTTTTTTCCCCGTAATTTTTGTAGTTGCATCAATATCTTATACACAACACAAAAGAACAACACAAAATGACAAAGACTTCTGAGGGCGCAGTCGTTTAAAATAGATAGCTACCCAAGAACATATTTAGATGCATTCTAAGACCAGCACATTTATTTCAATTTTATTTAAATTTAGGATACCACAGCTTTTTAGCTTCTAATGTCATATACTAAGCTGTTTACATCCTAGGAATCCTTGGGCTCTTATCTTTCTTTGGTTCTTTTTTTTGAGCTCTGCCTCTTTTATTGGGCTTGCTTTTTTTTTTTTTTTACAAATAAATATTTTTTTAGTAGTAAAAGTACACAATAAACAGGAAGATAAGGAAGTACCAAGTTACAAATACCACGATTTAAAGAAACTGTCTACTCATATTACTAATTCATGTAACTAAACAAGTATGACAACACAGTATTAATAATAAAACAAAAGACAATATGTAAGAACAAAGATAGCTTCTTTCAAGTGTTTCCCAATCTTTTCCCTCAACGGAACATGTCGTGCTTTCTGAGTATTGAACTGAACACTTTGCTTATTTTTATGTCAAGAGTTATACATGTGGTGGCCCACAAGTTAATTATTCCAGTAATTCTTGGAACACCTGTACAGGCCTTGCGGAACACTGAGGTTTCGCGGAACACAGTTTGGGAAACACTGGCTTATCCCAAAAGAGAAACCTGCCTTCCGTTTAGTTATTGATTTAAAGTAATGAACATTTGTGTTGTTGTTTTTTTTTCTCTAAATTTAAATTATTATTTCGTGAAACCTTGACAATTAAAAGTTACCTTTATTAAATAGACTCCTTACTAAATATATATTATTATTATAGCTTTTTATATAGCGCTACTTTCATGCTTATAGCATGCTCAGAGCGCTTTGGTCCAATCTCATTTGTGGACCAGTGGGGGGGGGGGGGGGGAGGGGGGGTATCTAGGAGTTGGTTTTTCCGTGCTGCCTTTAGGCGCTCAGTAGACGCAACTCTGCCCGAGTCGGGTGTCGAACCTCGAGCCCACTTCTAGGTAGCCAAGACAAGCCAAGTTCAAGCGCACTTAGCCTCTCGACCACGCTTCCCATAAATTGGTATATTGGCATAAGTAACTGTGTGCTGTACTAAAGGGACGATGTCGGAGTGGTTAAGCGCTTGGTTTCCGAACCTGGGGCTCCCGGCGACGACTGAGATGCTGAATTAGGGATTTTTTAGGGCGCCCCTGAGTCCACCAAGCTCTAATGGGGTACATGACTTTGGTTGGGGAATGTAAAGATGTTTGGTCCTTGTGCTGGCCACATGTCACCCTGCTCATTAACCGTTATTAGCCTAAGAAATAGTGACCTTAACATTATCTGCCCTACAAATTGCTAGGTCTGAAAGGGAAACTTTAGCTTTTTTTTTTTTTACCATACGACGGCAAGGAATGGTGGCACCAGAATTCGAACTCGGAATCATCTGACGCAAGTCTGGAGGGCATATTACTTGTCTAGGCAAACACAATTTTATTGAAAGTTATCTTTTCTTGGATTATGATTTTTCATTCGATTAAAATGTGCTAGAAAGTGTATATTTTTAACAATACTAAATACACAAAATAATTCTTACTATTTATGAATTTGCCTACATTTTAGTGAAATCTCTAGTTTACATTCCAATTTTGTTTACTCCTCTGCTTATAGTAAAATGTGTACTGCACATATTAGATTGCTTCTTTAAATTTAATCCTTATTTTTAAACTCTAGAAACAGACCTGTTAAACGGTCAATATAAAGAAAAATGTAGTCTAAGGTCAAATTGCGATCTATATGGCAAATAATACAACGGTCATCTATGGCCGTCGGTTAACAAGCGGGTCATGTGACCAGCACAACGATCATCTGTCTTTTCTTTCCCCGACTAATGTCAGGTACCCGTTTGATTTGGGTGGACTCAGGGGCGTCCTAAAATTTCCTAAATTCAATTCCAGTCTTCTCCGAGATTCAAACCAGAGAGCCCTGAGTTCGACAGCCAAGCGCTTCGCCACTCATATACCCCATCCCCCGACTTTAGATATAGATTGATGTTGAAATAACGCCCCTAACCCTAACCCTAACCCTAAAAGCTTAGGCGGAAATGCGTTATAATGAATATTGCTATTTCGATCATTCCATTTATTTATTTTTTTATTTCACATATATACAGCTTTTATGAAAATATATAATTCTACAGCTGCCCAGCTACACCAGCTGTACATCTGCAATCCAGCCCCAGCCCGGAGACTTACAGGTTCAGCGTTCAAACCTTCCACTTCTCCGGGAACACAAACACAGATGACGTGGTCTACATCCACTGTGACGTCAGCATATGTCACGATGACAAATGCGGGTTCAGGTGTGGCGCTTCCGGTGGCGCACGCAGGAAGAGAAGGAGCGGGCTCAGCAAGAGGAGTGCACTCGGGTCGACTTTAACGTCTGGACCTCACATCGTTGTCAATTAATCGGAAACAAAACAATAATATGATAATTAGAGATGTACTATATATTTGAATACAATGCATTTGTTTTTCGCTGGCTTGCTAAACATAATCAGTTAATTTCAAAACATTGTATAAATAAAATATTGTATGTAATCAGATACATTTAACTTAATAACCGGAGCTTGTTATTTTTTTTTAATATTCAATATTGGAGAATAGATCTTCAGTAAAATTATTTAAATCTCAACACATATAGATTGACTTAATAAAATATTTTACTTGTAAACCTAAAATGTATGTTTACACCTGAGTGACCTGCAGAGATTAAACCTGTACATAGTACAAAATAAAGTGCTTTTTTTTTTTAAAGTTTCAAAAATGTATTAATTTAGTTTGTGTGGGTTCCCGTGTTGTGTAGTCCCTGTCAAAATGTTACATTCAACAGATGTATTTAAGTTCTGTATACAATATATCGAACAATAGAACATCACCTATTCACAAAACAAATATAAAATTAATTTAAAGTTATATGCATGTATATTTTTATTTTAACAAATCTCAAAGAAAGCTAATAATAAATGATGTATTCATTTGATATAAACGCAGTGGACAGATTCGCGTATCTTGGCAGTACACTGTCCAGAAACGGAAAAATTGATAATGAAATCGACCGGCGTATCTATCAAGCCGTCATCCTCCCTACATTGCTCTATGCCTCAGAAACGTGGACAGTGTACAGAAAACATGCAATGAAACTGAACCACTTCCACATGACATATCCAAGAAAAATACTGAATGTCAAATAGCAAGACAAAATACCAGATACTTAAGTCCTTCGAAGAGCGGGTCTGCAAAGCATCCATACAACCCTGGTGCAGTCTCAGCTGTGATGGGCAGGACACGTCTGTAGAATGAAATACAACCGCATCCCTAAACGACTCTTGTATGGCCAACTAAGCGAAGGAAAGGGCTCTTAAGGTGGTCAAAGAAAGCGCTTCAGGGACACCCTCAAAGCTTCTCTGAAGGCGCTCAGCATAGACACAGCCACCTGGGAGACAGAGGCACATGACAGAGCATGACACGGCACGGGTTTAAGTCATTGGTTATATTATCTTATCTTATATAATACAGACGTTACTTCAAAAAAGAAGATGATTACGTCCTACGCGTCATGCATTCAGTCATGCATGTTAACCAATGACCTAAATTCTGCCAAGTCACTGGTTTTCCTGGCTAGCTCAGGCAACCCATTCTATGCTCTAATAGCACTAGGGAAGAAGGAGCATTTGTACACATTTGTCCTAGCATATGGGACGAGGAATGCATGTTTAAATGCATGACGCGTAAGACGTAATTATCTTCTTTTTTGAAGTAACGTCTGTATTAAATAAGATTATATTTAATTTCGTCATAATGTAATAAAGGGGGTCGGGCATCATCCTATTCTTGAACCCCCGGCTAAAAAGTACCTTGTTACGCCACTGGCATGCATAAGCCTTACTTTGTGCTTTCTATTGTAAATAACCAACATGGTCATTGTTGGTATCTCAGCTGTGTTTAGAGGCGGGAACTATGTTATAGGGAACTATGTTATAGGGAACTATTGTATAGGGGGCGCAGCGGATAGCCACCGGACTTCTGCCCCCCCCCAGATGGCTACTAATACATAAAAGGCAGGAGTGGACACTGTCCTCTCTTTCGTGGCTGGACGTTTGTTTCCAGCAGTCTGTTTTATTTGTTAGATGTTTGCAAGTAACTACGTTCTCGAGTTTGACCAGTTTTAGTTTGTATTTTGTATTGAGTTGAATAGCTAGTTAAAAAAATATAGCCAAATATTACCCACGGCCTTCTTATCTTATATAATACAGACGTTACTTCAAAAAGAAGATGATTACGTCCTACGCGTCATGCATTCAACATGTTTCAACATTATCCGAAAATGGAAAGTGGCAGAAATAACGTGTTTTAGATATATATACACGTAATTAAATGTATTATGTACAAAATATAATGTATCAGTCTATTATTTATTTCAGCTAATCTATTTCACTTTACTGACATACAACTGTTTATGTACAAAACATAATGTATCAGTCTATTATTTATTTCAGCTAATCTATTTCACTTTACTAACATACAACTGTTTATGTACAAAATAACAGTTAAAACTATGTTATCTATGTCATGGACATATAATGGCTACGCCCGTAGATTTGTTCCAACTTCCCATCTATCAATATGTATTGTTAGTTTTGGCTGTAATTAATATATCTCGCAAGGCTCACATTCTAGCCAAAAGTATCCTGCATTGTTATGATTCCATCTAAGATACTTTTAAGAAAGTGCATTGTAGTGTCTATTATTTTGCAGAGATGAAAACTTTGCTCAAAGTTAAGA
The DNA here is from genome assembly GCA_036873155.1 of Biomphalaria sudanica. Classification (NCBI taxonomy): domain Eukaryota; kingdom Metazoa; phylum Mollusca; class Gastropoda; family Planorbidae; genus Biomphalaria; species Biomphalaria sudanica. Next base: position 79,898 of record JAZGLO010005427.1, on the reverse strand, counting down.
TTTATGTTCAGATTTATTAAAAAGTTCTCAATTAGGGGTTCACGTATTTGCTGAAGGGTTCTCAATTAGGGGTTCACGCATTTTCAGGTGTGTGAGAAAACCTAAAAAAATGTGTTAAATATAGACAAATACATTTTGCAGCGCCAACATTTTAATGTATGTAACTAAAGGATCTAAAAAGTCATTTTGGTAATTTAATCAGGGTCTAAAGAAGTTGTCATTTTTGCACACATTTAGTTGGAATTAAAATTTTAAATTGTATCCTTTCATTTTATTTCTGCTTTGTCATTCTAAATAAAATCAGATAAAAATTCTGAAACATGATTTACTTCCGAATCAACTTTAGTTTGCATAAAAAAAAATTAGCACTTCATCCCCACATTTTTAGCGGACCCTGGAAGGGCAAAAGACGCTATTAGTTTTGAGTGAAATATCTGTCCGTCCGTCCCGTTTAGATCTCGTAAACTAGAAAAGATAGTGAAAATCCGACATCATAATATTTTAGTCCATTCAAAGTTCTGATGCAACGGCAACTTTTTTTCTTTTCTGAAAGCGAAAAATCAAATTTTTCAAATCACTTATGCAAACTTTTTTTTTTATAAAAATACACCACTTTTTCAACTACTTACTATTTATAGTAACAAACACTAGAGGATCTTTAGTAAGGGAGACAACTATTTGCCATATTTTTAACACATTTATGCAAACGGTTTTTTATTTTTTGGTAAAAATAAAAAATAAAATTTTACATTTGTATTGCTTAGTTAATTAAGTTCAGTCATAATAACTACTACATTTACACGAAAAAAAATGTTTACTTTTTTTTTTAAAGAGAAAACATCTATTATGTATACATATAAGTTAGACATAATTTAAAACAACAATTAATAAGTAATTTTTCATATTATCACGTGAACTACAATGGAATTTTGTTTTCTTTTTGAAGAATAAGAGATTGACCATTTACAAAGCAATAAGATCAATTAGATATTCATTATAAGACATCAGTTAGGCCAGGTTCACATTTAACTTCACATTCCCTTTCACCTGTCCTTTGGTTTGCTGGACCGCTGGGGCACCACACAAGATCTGTCAACCTTCTTTCTCCATTCTTCTCTTGTCATTTGTCTTTGATCGAATTTAATTCTGATGTTCTTTTTGAAAATATTGATACCTGCCTTTTTACCTACCTGGGTGGACTACTTCGGGGGCCGATTTTTAGTTTGTGTTAAACACAAACTGTCTTTGTAACCTTTTTTTTAAAAATTAAATTCCTCTTTTTCAGCTTGTTGATTCTTCATCTTAAAAAAACAACAACATGGCGGACACGGTTCTCAAAAACGCCCCTAACGATTTTCCTAGAAATTTGACAGTTTATGTACTACAATATCTTTGGGTTAAGAGTTACTAGCTAATTGGCTACACACGGAATAAGCTCTAGTTCGGTCGTCATGATTCGTGGGGACAGTGGGAGAATTGGGTCGGAGTTAAAATTGTTTTTATTCATTAGCTATTAGTGGCGAAAAAATCGCTTTTACAAAAGATCAACATGTCCATAAAGGAGGGTATGTTTTAAAGTAAAGCAACTTGTTACTAATGTTACATGTTTGCTACAGATTTAGTAGTAGCTTTAAAATACAAAACATGAAAAATTGCCATGGTATTCTTACACACAAATACGCACCCACAGAAGCCTGCACACTTACAAACGGTTGACTATACAAAGTAATTAACTTTCTAGAACTTTATCTTTGTAGAACTTTAACTTTGTTGAATTTCTTTCTTTCTAGAACTTTTTCTTTCTAGAAATTAATCTTTCTATAGCTTAAACTTTCTTTAACTTTAATTCTCTAGAACTTTCTCTCTAGAACTTTCTAGAACTTCAACTTTCTAGAACTTTATCTCTCTAAAACTTTCTAGAACTTCAACTTTCTAGAACTTTATCTCTCTAGAACTTTCTAGAACTTTAGCTTTCTATTTGTAAGAACTTTCTAGAACTGCTTAAAATTTAACAGACATTGACATTAAACCTTTTTTTTTCAGACGCCTGTAATATCAAAAGTATTTGTTGATGATAACATGGCAGAAATTAAGAACCGAATTCATCTCGATGACGCCATCTTGTTCAAAATAGTAGCTTCCGGTAGTACTTTAAAGATTCACAGACTTATGAGACTGTGTGATCATAAAACAACATATTTTTCTATCCACGCCCTGAACTGGGCTGTTTTTCAGGCTTGTAATAAACGCCACGCCCATTTACTCAAGTTCCTTGTCAAACATGGCACGCGATTGGAAATCAGAGACGACAACGGAAACACTCAGGGGCGGACTGGCTATATGGGCAAACGGGCAAATGCCCGGTGGGCCGTTACCAAATGGGCCGGTCTTGCCGCGACCAAAGAAAAACAAATTTTCAATGCAGACAACTTTAAAAAAAGTGACAGCAGAGCAAGACACAAAGGCCCAAACACGTTTTCTTGTTGTTGTTTTTTTATTATTATTACAATTAATTTTGTTTGAAATTCAACAAGAATATAAACACAGAAAAATACACTATACACTATTTGTATTATCATTTGCAAAACGTTGGATCGTACTTTCTGCTATGCGCGAGTGGCATGGACTGCTTTGATGTCTTCGGTGTTGTGTTTGGCCTAGGCCTAATCATTTTGCTGGTCAGCATGGACCTTCTAAGTCACAGATCAACATGCAAGACTAGATTGACATGTGAAATCCATGGGAGGTAATTATCTTATTTTTGAAAAATGTCTGTAATCTATAAGTAATACCAAAACGCTTCAAACTCATTAGGCTGCTATTGTATTGTTTATAGTTTGTAGACTCATTGGCCTCCTTCAGTCGTAGAACGACTATGGCTCATCTCGCTCTTTTCCAGTGGAGCCCTTTGTTGGAGAGACACTCCCGTCCACAAATATCGCAGGTCAAGGTGGCTTTCGCTTCGGTGGTAGAGGAGCTGACCATTTGTCGCCTTGTACGTTTTACTCCCAGAGCTGAGGCCGATGTCCATACGCTGTCCATATGTTTTTTTAATCTCCTCTTCCAGAGACAGGAAAATTGTGGATCCCAGTTAGCAGAATTCATTTACGGCATCCAGCTTGTCATCGTCTATGAGGACTACATACATGTCTAAATAGAATACATTATGTAATCCTACAAATGCATACATCCAGCTTGTCATCGTCTATGGAGGACTACATACATGTATAAATAGAATACATTATGTAATCCTACAAATGCATACATCCAGCTTGTCATCGTCTATGGAGGACTACATACATGTATAAATAGAATACATTATGTAATCCTACAAATGCATACATCCAGCTTGTCATCGTCTATGGAGGACTACATACATGTATAAATAGAATACATTATGTAATCCTACAAATGCATACATCCAGCTTGTCATCGTCTATGGATGACTACATACATGTATAAATAGAATACATTATGTAATCCTACAAATGCATACATCCAGCTTGTCATCGTCTATGGAGGACTACATACATGTATAAATAGAATACATTATGTAATCCTACAAATGCATACATCCAGCTTGTCATCGTCTATGAGGACTACATACATGTATAAATAGAATACATTATGTAATCCTACAAATGCATACATCCAGCTTGTCATCGTCTATGAGGACTACATACATGTATAAATAGAATACATTATGTAATCCTACAAATGCATACATCCAGCTTGTCATCGTCTATGGAGGACTACATACATGTATAAATAGAATACATTATGTAATCCTACAAATGCATACATCCAGCTTGTCATCGTCTATGGAGGACTACATACATGTATAAATAGAATACATTATGTAATCCTACAAATGCATACATCCAGCTTGTCATCGTCTATGGAGGACTACATACATGTATAAATAGAATACATTATGTAATCCTACAAATGCATACATCCAGCTTGTCATCGTCTATGGAGGACTACATACATGTATAAATAGAATACATTATGTAATCCTACAAATGCATACATCCAGCTTGTCATCGTCTATGGAGGACTACATACATGTATAAATAGAATACATTATGTAATCCTACAAATGCATACATCCAGCTTGTCATCGTCTATGGAGGACTACATACATGTATAAATAGAATACATTATGTAATCCTACAAATGCGTACATCCAGCTTGTCATCGTCTATGAGGACTACATACATGTATAAATAGAACACATTATGTAATCCTACAAATGCGTACATCCAGCTTGTCATCGTCTATGAGGACTACATACATGTATAAATAGAATACATTATGTAATCCTACAAATGCGTACATCCAGCTTGTCATCGTCTATGAGGACTACATACATGTATAAATAGAATACATTATGTAATCCTACAAATGCATACATCCAGCTTGTCATCGTCTATGAGGACTACATACATGTATAAATAGAATACATTATGTAATCCTACAAATGCATACATCCAGCTTGTCATCGTCTATGGAGGACTACATACATGTATAAATAGAATACATTATGTAATCCTACAAATGCATACATCCAGCTTGTCATCGTCTATGGAGGACTACATACATGTATAAATAGAATACATTATGTAATCCTACAAATGCATACATCCAGCTTGTCATCGTCTATGGAGGACTACATACATGTATAAATAGAATACATTATGTAATCCTACAAATGCATACATCCAGCTTGTCATCGTCTATGGAGGACTACATACATGTATAAATAGAATACATTATGTAATCCTACAAATGCATACATCCAGCTTGTCATCGTCTATGAGGACTACATACATGTATAAATAGAACACATTATGTAATCCTACAAATGCATACATCCAGCTTGTCATCGTCTATGAGGACTACATACATGTATAAATAGAATACATTATGTAATCCTACAAATGCGTACATCCAGCTTGTCATCGTCTATGAGGACTACATACATGTATAAATAGAATACATTATGTAATCCTACAAATGCATACATCCAGCTTGTCATCGTCTATGAGGACTACATACATGTATAAATAGAATACATTATGTAATCCTACAAATGCATACATCCAGCTTGTCATCGTCTATGAGGACTACATACATGTATAAATAGAATACATTATGTAATCCTACAAATGCATACATCCAGCTTGTCATCGTCTATGGAGGACTACATACATGTATAAATAGAATACATTATGTAATCCTACAAATGCGTACATCCAGCTTGTCATCGTCTATGAGGACTACATACATGTATAAATAGAATACATTATGTAATCCTACAAATGCGTACATCCAGCTTGTCATCGTCTATGAGGACTACATACATGTATAAATAGAATACATTATGTAATCCTACAAATGCATACATCCAGCTTGTCATCGTCTATGAGGACTACATACATGTATAAATAGAATACATTATGTAATCCTACAAATGCATACATCCAGCTTGTCATCGTCTATGAGGACTACATACATGTATAAATAGAATACATTATGTAATCCTACAAATGCATACATCCAGCTTGTCATCGTCTATGGAGGACTACATACATGTATAAATAGAATACATTATGTAATCCTACAAATGCATACATCCAGCTTGTCATCGTCTATGGAGGACTACATGCATGTATAAATAGAATACATTATGTAATCCTACAAATGCATACATCCAGCTTGTCATCGTCTATGGAGGACTACATGCATGTATAAATAGAATACATTATGTAATCCTACAAATGCATACATCCAGCTTGTCATCGTCTATGGAGGACTACATGCATGTATAAATAGAATACATTATGTAATCCTACAAATGCATACATCCAGCTTGTCATCGTCTATGGAGGACTACATACATGTATAAATAGAATACATTATGTAATCCTACAAATGCGTACATCCAGCTTGTCATCGTCTATGAGGAATACATACATGTATAAATAGAACACATTATGTAATCCTACAAATGCGTACATCCAGCTTGTCATCGTCTATGAGGACTACATACATGTATAAATAGAATACATTATGTAATCCTACAAATGCGTACATCCAGCTTGTCATCGTCTATGAGGACTACATACATGTATAAATAGAATACATTATGTAATCCTACAAATGCATACATCCAGCTTGTCATCGTCTATGAGGACTACATACATGTATAAATAGAATACATTATGTAATCCTACAAATGCATACATCCAGCTTGTCATCGTCTATGGAGGACTACATACATGTATAAATAGAATACATTATGTAATCCTACAAATGCATACATCCAGCTTGTCATCGTCTATGGAGGACTACATACATGTATAAATAGAATACATTATGTAATCCTACAAATGCATACATCCAGCTTGTCATCGTCTATGGAGGACTACATACATGTATAAATAGAATACATTATGTAATCCTACAAATGCATACATCCAGCTTGTCATCGTCTATGGAGGACTACATACATGTATAAATAGAATACATTATGTAATCCTACAAATGCATACATCCAGCTTGTCATCGTCTATGGAGGACTACATACATGTATAAATAGAATACATTATGTAATCCTACAAATGCATACATCCAGCTTGTCATCGTCTATGAGGACTACATACATGTATAAATAGAATACATTATGTAATCCTACAAATGCGTACATCCAGCTTGTCATCGTCTATGAGGACTACATACATGTATAAATAGAATACATTATGTAATCCTACAAATGCATACATCCAGCTTGTCATCGTCTATGGAGGACTACATACATGTATAAATAGAATACATTATGTAATCCTACAAATGCGTACATCCAGCTTGTCATCGTCTATGAGGACTACATACATGTATAAATAGAATACATTATGTAATCCTACAAATGCATACATCCAGCTTGTCATCGTCTATGAGGACTACATACATGTATAAATAGAATACATTATGTAATCCTACAAATGCATACATCCAGCTTGTCATCGTCTATGAGGACTACATACATGTATAAATAGAATACATTATGTAATCCTACAAATGCATACATCCAGCTTGTCATCGTCTATGAGGACTACATACATGTATAAATAGAATACATTATGTAATCCTACAAATGCATACATCCAGCTTGTCATCGTCTATGGAGGACTACATACATGTATAAATAGAATACATTATGTAATCCTACAAATGCATACATCCAGCTTGTCATCGTCTATGGAGGACTACATGCATGTATAAATAGAATACATTATGTAATCCTACAAATGCATACATCCAGCTTGTCATCGTCTATGGAGGACTACATGCATGTATAAATAGAATACATTATGTAATCCTACAAATGCATACATCCAGCTTGTCATCGTCTATGGAGGACTACATACATGTATAAATAGAATACATTATGTAATCCTACAAATGCATACATCCAGCTTGTCATCGTCTATGAGGACTACATACATGTATAAATAGAATACATTATGTAATCCTACAAATGTGTACATCCAGCTTGTCATCGTCTATGAGGACTACATACATGTATAAATAGAATACATTATGTAATCCTACAAATGCATACATCCAGCTTGTCATCGTCTATGGAGGACTACATACATGTATAAATAGAATACATTATGTAATCCTACAAATGCGTACATCCAGCTTGTCATCGTCTATGAGGACTACATACATGTATAAATAGAATACATTATGTAATCCTACAAATGCATACATCCAGCTTGTCATCGTCTATGGAGGACTACATACATGTATAAATAGAATACATTATGTAATCCTACAAATGCATACATCCAGCTTGTCATCGTCTATGGAGGACTACATGCATGTATAAATAGAATACATTATGTAATCCTACAAATGCATACATCCAGCTTGTCATCGTCTATGGAGGACTACATGCATGTATAAATAGAATACATTATGTAATCCTACAAATGCATACATCCAGCTTGTCATCGTCTATGGAGGACTACATACATGTATAAATAGAATACATTATGTAATCCTACAAATGTTTACATCCAGTTTTCGATGCGTTATCAAACTTTATATATTTTGTAGAGAATTAGGCTTACACCTATAATATAACACATGGGCGTAGCCAGGAAGGGATGTGTTCAACCCATTACTTGTCTCAGACCTCTTTGTCTGAAAGGGAAACTTTACTTACTGCCCCAGTGCAGCCAACTTAAGCAAACTACAGTCACCAAATTTCAAGAGCGTAGCCAAATGTGGGTTTTGTGGTTTCCCTCCAATACAAAAACTTAAAACATTTTACAATTTTCTACCAATCGCTGGACTACATTAAATAGCAGATTTGGTTTTTGAATTTTTTTAGCGGAAGAGTGGCAGGCTAATTGTCCTGTAGATACCTCAGAATATACATTTTTAAAACTTAAAATAACGGAAATAATGCTTCTCCCCGGACCCCACTGGGGGTCTCTCAGCGCTCCCCCGGACTCCCTAGCTGTCCTTTGGCGGTGTGTGTGTCTTTCCACTAATTATAGGAAGAGAGTATCCTAGGCTAGAAAAAAAAAACGTTGAAAGAATGAAAGATCAGAATGTAATGAAGGTTAATTACATACATTCACACTAATTACATATACACACACTAAAAATACTAATATATATTAATTGCGGACGTGCCATTTGTGGGCTGGTTTATATGGTAATGCCCGGGCCGATTTTGATACCCAGTCCGCCACTGGAAACACTCCACTTATGATTTGCTCCGCGAAAGGTTTTCCAGGCATTGTGGGTAAGCTCTTGAGCATGGGCGCTGACATCACTGCTAAAAATAACCTCGGAGATACTGCTCTGATGCTGGCTACGTCAAGGAAAGTAATTCAGTGTTTACTAAATGACAGAAGTTTACACCTAGATGAACGAAACTCGACAGGGAACACAACTTTAATGTCAGCCATCGAGACATCTCACCTCCAGAAGGTCAAATTGCTAATCAGTGCTGGAGCTAGCCCACACAGACGAGTAGGGGAATTCTTGCAGAATGGCTCTATTTCGTGGTCTGGTCCAGATGAAAGTGCGTTTTTGACGTGGCCGAAAGAATGGGATTCGGTCAACTGCTGAAGCTGTTGTATAGTGCCAAAATGGTCAACTTAAATCCTTTGAAGTTGACCGCTGTTGACAATGATTTTGAGTCATGTATCACCTTGCTGAAGTGTAAATTATGTCAAAAAAATGATACTCAAAATCTTCGGCCTAACATACTCTGTTTTGTTTTAAAACAGATACAGCAAAGGGACGCTATTCTTTCATCAGACATTGAGTTTGTTCGAGAGTTATGCAGACTAGGTATGGATGTCAATAGTTGTCAGTGCTGTAAAAATTCACGTATGGAGCTCGTGCTGAACATAGGAAGCTACGATCTGGCTGAAATTCTTTGTGCCCATGGCGCTAAGGTCACCCACTACGACCTGGTGTCCGCTGTTGATAGACATCTCGTCCAGATGATTCCCCTTTTTATAAACCACGGGGCACCAGTATACAAATATGACCACCTGGGTCAGGTGACTTACAAAGGTTCGGCCCTTGATGTAGCATTGGAGAACTCCTTAACGGGTACAGCCAGCTTACTTTTTAACCACGGTGCCGCGTTCGATTCAGAGTACGCTTTCTCTAAAGCTTTACAGAGCTACACCGCAAAGACGCTCAACTTTCTGATGAAGTGTGCTGAATCTAAGGGTCTAGCCAAAAATCAAGAAGCTTTCATAAGAGCTGTGAAGTTAGGAGACATTCAGAACATCCAAATATTGTTAGACGCAGGGCTGGACATCAACCCGGTCCACAACAATAAGACTCCATTAATGAGTGCTGTCCACATAGAGGTCATCAACTTTTTATTAAACAACGGGGCTGATGTCAACTTGAAAACAAAAACAACACCTTTGATCAACGCAATCTCTTCGGGTCATTTCTCAGATTCAGCAGTTTTAAGTATTGTGGATACATTTCTTTAAAAAAGGAGCTGGTTTGGAAGACACTGATGCGTATGGTTGCACGGCACTGATAGCATCCGTTAAAAGAAGCCATCGCAAGATGGTTCTCAAATATTTGATTAATGTGGGAGCAGACGCAAACCGAAAAAACAAAGATGGACTGACTGCATTGCACATTGCAGCAGCAGAGAACAAATTTGATTGCGCAAAGGCTCTGTTGAAGTAAAGCGCAGATGTTAACCTGAAATGTAATGCCGGTTGCTCTCCCTTACATTACGCTATGCAAAACGAACGTCTCGTGGCATTATTTCTGGAGTATAAAGCGAATGTGAATGCCACGGATGATTTGGGGAACACACCGCTTTTACTTGCAGTGAAGTGTTATGAAGGCTCTGTTAAACTTGTCAAACTTTTGATAGCATCCGGCTCCGATGTTAACCACAAAGACCATTCTGGCATGTCCGCTCTATTAGTGGCCGCAGAGAAACTAAACACGTCCATCATGATTTTGTTACTCGATGCGAAAGCTGATTTCGGTCAAGATGACCTGCCACAAAAGTTGACGCAGTCTAGAGTACTCGATACCTGGTTCTCCAGTGAACAAGTACAACAAACAGCAAAGATACTGATAGACCACGGAACTAGTGTAGACTTAGTCAGGCGAGTCATCATTCATAGGCTCATCGCTGCTGGCACTGATGGCATTCTGATTCAGAAACTAAATCTGAAGGACGTTTCTCGCCAGCCAATGAGATTGGAGCTTTTATGTTTCATTACCGTCTCGTCTGCTTTAGGCTCAGACCGAGGCAGACGACAAAGGGTACATAACTCTTAACTCCCAGCCGTAGTGCAGAACCAGCTTTTGTTCTCAAAGCTCGAATATAAGGTCCTAGAACCAGTGTCTGATGATGACTTACATGCATTATACTTGAAAAGTCTATAAAATAAAATCATCTGTAAATAACCCCGGCTTTTCCAAAGATTTGGTTTCGTTTCTAGACATTTGATATTGTAATGAATACAATTATAGTGGCGCTTATGTCACATCCACAGACCTATATATATTATATCTAGACTGAACATGGAGATCTTTTAACACTACAAAAATCTCTCGAAAATATTTTTTAAAAATTGAAAGAAGGCGTTGTTTTGTAAAGTTATTAAAGGTTGTTTTTTTCAACCCTAACCTATGTAAAATATAATTTAATGCTTAGATCTAGATCTAGTAGTTGAACATCGAAAAAAGAGCAGTCGCGTCTTATAATTATTATTTTGCAATTTTTAGAGACATAAATCAATAGAAGTGAATTATTTCAGTTTCGGAGAAGAATTAGGACTTCGTACTTTTTTGATTATGAGAAACCATACATTTTACATTAAATCTTTAATACTCTGTCATGTTTTAATTTTCTTGTAATATACCAAAATCGTAATATAAGTGTGTTCCTAACATTAAATGGACCTCATTCATCACTCGTAAAAAAACAACAAGATTTAGTCACGTGCTTCTCTATCTCTTCTATACAAATTACGGTCTAATTTTAATCAACAATGGTTATCACGTGACAGTTTTTTTTTTATTTAATCAATATTATCACTTGACCGTTCATTTTAGTGAGGGAGGTCCATTAAAGCATGACATTCATTTTGTGTAAAAATAGTAATTTGAGGTATCAATTTCACTTCTGTATAGAATATCATCTTTTAGGTTTAAATGTCACTTGGGTATAAAACACTGTTTTGGGGTTTAAATTCTACTCATGTATAGAGTAACTTTGAAATTTAATTTTCATTGAATAAAAGTAGAAATAAACGATTGGTTAGGTGTTTCTGTGTATATGTTTCTTAAACTTTATGGAACAAGTACAAAAGTAAAGCCGTAGATGCGCTGGAAAGTTACTGACAACGCCCTGCAGTTTAGTTTTGGAGCAGGCATTTGGGGCACAGTAGTCATCAAACAAAAGATCCCTTATTGATTCAATTATTTTCATTTCATGGTTACATCCTTTTGATCAGATGATTTAATACTTCAATAGCTCTTATTTCAAAGACGTTTCTTGTGACTAATTTGACGCATATACCACGTGACAGACTTGAAAATGTTATACTATCAATCAATCCCCACATGTCAATGTACCTGTACATAATGTTTTTAAAAAAAAATATTATGTAGAAATGATTTCATTCTCTGGAGCTGCCAGGGTTGAGCTTCGTTAAAGGGAAAAAACCTTCCTGTCCCCTCAAAATTGTCCAGGATGTGTCAGGCCCGCAGCAGTACTTCTGTCTGACAGAGAGTAAGGGTCTTGTTAGAAATGCTTAGGGCTTTGAATGTGTCTGTGATGTCAGTTGTTACTATCCCTATAATAATTAATGAAGTTTATTAATGAAATGTGTCAATGGGATACACTGACACTACGTATAAAGGATTTATTTATGCTATTAAGGAAGAAAAATATCATATGTTGGAGTGTAGAATATAATTTAAATATAGATCTTAAACGGGTGTTAGTTTCTACACATAAGTAACATATTTTTACCTTTATTCAAGTCAGAACGTCATGGAACCTTCAGAAACATACACGCATGGAATCTGGATGTGTACCGCGAATCTAAAAAAAAAAAAGGCTCAAACGATATTCATGGAATTTTAAGAATTAGCTTGTTGGTCACGTGAGGAAAACTTATGTTTGACCGTTATAATTTTTCAAAGTTAAAAAAAAATTATTAATTAAAATTTGGAAAGAGAACTAGACTTTAATCATCGGTTTTGATAAGACTATCGCGTTCAAGAATTTCCTAATGTAACGCACTATTGGTAATAAATTAATGTTCAATGGATTTTGCGCATCATTGGAATTATTCAATTCTATGGCAATTTTCCATCTAACGGTCATGTACTTTACTTTCATTTTTATTGTTTTATTTTAATGTAAATAAACACTTAAATGGTATGCATATAAAATATATTTCACTAAAATTAAATAAAATGCCTGTGTTAAAAACGTCTATCTCATGAACACTTGTTCCTCCTGTCTGGATCCGTGAAAATTGTCTAAAAGTCTTGTTTTTATTTAACCAGACCGTTGAGAAGCCATAGGTTCAAGTGGCGAATGAAAATATACAGAGGAACTCTCCATCCTACGAAGAACACTATTTCAATACACTTGTGATGCCAAGCAAAAAGTAAGTTACTGCATGTTTATGCCTGTGTATGCACAAGTCCTCTATTTCAATCTTGTAAAAAAAATAAAAATGGCGCGTGCTTTTAGAACGGCCAGCCTTAAAACTTGTGGGGCCCTATGCGAAATGGATTTCGCGGGGCCCAGTCTGGCTAGGGATGTGCATTACGTCAATATTAAGATTTTGTATTAGAAAATACATTTCTCTTTACAATAAAATGTTTTAGCAAGTGAAAGCTGACAATGCCGTTCTTATTTATTGGCACCCTAAATTGATAGTTTCGTTTATTTTCAGGAGAAATTTAATGAGTTTTCGGGAGATTTTAATAATTTCAGGAAATTTTCAGGCCCTTTTTTCCTATATTTTACAATTTGAGGAGAGGCCGCGGAAACTCTGTTATGTATATATATATATAAATTATTAAATTAAATTAAACCATTATAACTAATATATATATATATGTATATATATACATATTAGTTATAATGGTTTAATTTTATAATTTACACGTAGCGCGGGGTCTAGGAAAGTGCAAGGCCTACTTCGACCGCATAGTTTGCAGTGGCCGAAGTGTTATTATTAATGAGCGGTTTTTTTATTAAAGCTTTTAAAAAAAGGGTAAGTGCCTGCACAAAGCTCTGCCTCGGGGATATGAATAATATTCAACAGGGGAAACAATTAGGAATGGAGTTCAGTTCATTTAATTTTCCCCTGGTTACATCCCTTTGATTATTTATCTGATCATATTTTTTTCAGAACCCTCTACAATTCAGCGGTTCTCAACCTTTTATGCTCCGCGACCCCTTTTTACAATCCCCCACTCTTCCGCGACCCCCCCCCCCCCGCATACACACACGGCAATAGAAGAGTAGACCAAAACAATCCATTTTTTCAATGGTCTTCGGCGACCTTTTGCAAATCGTCAATCGACCCCCCAAGGTGGTCACGATCCACAGGCTGAGAACCCATGCTCTACATGCCATCAATGTTAATTTCAACAAACTGTATCTCTATCGCCTAACGGCGTATGTTTATCTCCAAGTATTATTAACAAGTTAAGTAAAAATGAATAAACTCTAGTTTGTATTGAAATTTTATTTTATTTATTTTATTTTTTCTCGTGGCCGCGGAACGAGACAGCAGCTTGAAGTCACTCACAAAGGCCGCGGGATACACATTGTAGGCCAAAAGAAAAATCCGCTGCCGAGGACAGACGCAGACGGAGAATGGTAAATCTTAATCTACCACCGGCGAACAATGGATATGCTTGCCTTGAATGAGTGAAAATATGTAGGTCTTTGCTGGGACTGCATAGCCACGAGAAATACTGCATTCCCTATTAATCTCCAGACCCGAAGACAAGCCTTGTTATTAGGCCTATTATTGTACACGTACACTGCAGAAAACAAATAGAACTGAAACAGTATCAGATTTCATTTAATACAACAAGAAAAACAATAATACTTTGTCCCATATGTAGATGAGCGGGAAAGCGCTAGGCTTTCGAACCCGGAGTCCCGGGTTCGAATCCTGGTGAAGACTGTCATTTTTACTTTCGGGATCTTAGGGCGCGTCTGAGTTCACCCAGCTCTAATGTGTACCTGACATTAGTTGGGGGAAAGTAAACACGATTGGTCGTTGTGCTGGACACATGACACCCTCGTTAACCGTGGGCCACAGAAACAGAAGACCTTTACATCTTCAGCCCCATACATCGCAAGGTCCGAAAGGGGAACCCTACTTTTATTATAAGACAATACCTCAATTATACACCTTATAGAACGATAGTTTTTTTTCCCTAATAACTAGACATAATGAGTTATAGATTAAAACAAACAAACAATGGAACATTTGTAGTATTTTGTATAAGTACCTCTATACATCTCCTCCCTCCCCACTACACTTTATAATATTCTTATCTTATCTTATATAATACAGACGTTACTTCAAAAAAGAAGATGATTACGTCCTACGCGTCATGCATTCAGTCATCTATATTAACCAATGACTTAAATTCTTCCAAGTCACTGGTTTTCCTGGCTAGCTCAGGCAACCCATTCCATGCTCTAATAGCACTAGGGAAGAAGGAGCATTTGTACAGATTTATTCCAATGATAAGCCTTTAGATCTGGACTTAGAAGATGATGCGTACACTTTTCATGAACATTAATGCATTTAACTGTTGAATTAATAGTAATGCCTTAGATTAGTAAATTTCAAAATGCCTCCATTCATGTCACCACTTCGTGGAGGGAAGGGTGGAAGATGAAACCTAAACACGGATCTTATAACTGTATTCTGTATTAAGTGTATTTATGATTGAGCCCAGATAACAAACCGTCTTCTTCTGACCATTCTGAACTCAATCCAACTTATGAAGGGGAGAGCAGCCAGTCTATGAATAAAATACATTTTGGTTCTTAATACTTTATAAAACAAAAAAAAAGCAACCTAACTTTAACTGCCTTTGCACAGAGCATACTGCGAGACACTTAGTATTATGAGTTTGTATAGAACCGCACCATAGTTGATAGATTTTTTGCGCGATTTTTAGTGACGTCGCGACTTAGTTGGGTTGTAGATTATGTAAATAAGTCTTAGGACTTCAGAGCGATAACGTGATATGACTGACAGAGACTCGACTGTGGCCTTCTCGAAATTAAAAATCATATGTGTTTGTATAACGGTTTGGACTTTTCTATTTGTTACATGTGTAGGTCTTGTTACTTGTTAGTTAAATACATCGAATACACCCTTACAAGAAACCAAGACATCTCCAGAGTAAACTGTCGAAGTCAGACAGCCATTAGCAGCTACTAGGTCAAGGCCTATTATAATGCTAAATGCTTATAGCATGCTCTGTGTGCTTGGTAACTTTTGTTGATCATTGGGAAGGGATCTGGCCCTTCTGGGAAATGTTTTCCATTCTGCCCAGCAGTCATGACACAGGCTCGAACTCGATTCCTCAAGCGGCTTATTTCTCTCAGCCACACATCCCACACAACTGGTCAGTAGAAATAAACTGTCTATCAAGTGGTTGGACCTGGTTGATCCACATCTCTATGTGTCATCATTGCTTAAAAGAAAGTGATACATAAAGTTGAATCCAGGCTATCCATGGTATTCCAGCTCTTCTGGTTTTAATGCGCCGCCCTGTTGGATAAAGAAATGGACAGGTTAACTAGAAGAAAGCAGATTGCTTTATGGAAACAACAGTAGAACCAAGTACATTGTTTATTTTATATGTGTACAGACGCTTCCTCGGGCGTGTAGTGGCTACCCGATTCAATGTGGCCTTTCTCACAGCTTTTGAAATAGTACTAGGTAGGAATGTGATTAGCTCCCTCGGGAAGCTTGACCTCTGGCCTCTTCTCAGCAGTGAAAACTGAGTGACACTTAAATAGATGGGACCCGAAGGGAATGAGAGTAATTTTAAAGAATCGTCTGCTAGAATGTGGGCGGCTGGTGGGGAGGGGGGGTAAAGTTAGATAGAGAGGTCGAGAAAGAGCCAATATCTTATTCCTAAACTTGAAGGGAAATCTTTTCCTCGGTTAAAGGCCGTAATTTTTTTCACCTCGACTTTTAGCTGTCAATTTATACAGGAGCAGGGCCGGTCCTACAGATTGCGGGGCCCTATGCGAAACGGATTGTGAGGGGCCCAGTCTGCATAGGGATAACGATACTAAGTGAAAATTAAGATTTTGCATTAAAAAATGAATTCGTCTTTGCATTTTATTCACATTTTACTAAGTACAAAATTACTGTCAAATTAGCTTTACGATCCATCTACATTAGATAGTAGTTTTCCAACAACAAGCCGATAAACATTCGATCTGCCTTTTAGATTAACTATCAACTAGAAAAACATCGCTTATGATTTTTTTTAGAGATCGAGAGATATTTAGATCAATATTTGTAGGCCAGTGACTATTAAAGTAAATTAAGTATTTGAACTTCCTGTTTTGGTTAAAATTCGCCTTATTATTACATTTCTATTAAATGAATGCTGACAATGACGTTGTTTTTTTTTTTATCGCTAGCAGTATTGGCATTTCCCATATTGAATGACACCCCGAAATGACAATGTTGTCTGTTTTTAAGGAGATTTCTATCAGTTTTTAGAAAATTTTAATAATTTCATGAATTTTCATAACTTTCGTATTATTTGCAATTTCATGAGAATTCCAGGAACCCTTTAATAATAAGTTAAAATGGTTTAATTTAATAATTTACAACTAGAATTTGCGCGGGGCCTATTAAAGTGCGGGGCCTATTAAAGTGCGGGGCCCACTGCGGCCGCATAGGTTGCAGTGGCTTAAGACCGGCCCTGTACAGGAGCATTTACTACACTTCACTTCACTTCACTCACTTCACTTCATTTCACTCACTTCACTTCACTTCACTTCACTCACTTAACTTCACTTCACTCAATTCACTTCACTCACTTCACTTCACTCACTTCACTTCACTCACTTCACTTCACTCACTTCACTAACTTCACTCACTTCACTTCACTCACTTCACTTCACTCACTTCACTTCATCACTTCACTTCATCACTTCACTTCATCACTTCACTTCATCACTTCACTTCATCACTTCACTTCATCACTTCACTTCATCACTTCACTTCATCACTTCACCTCACTTCACCTCACTTCACTTCACTTCACTCACTTCACTTCACTCACTTCACTTCACTCACTTCACTTCACTCACTTCACTTCACTCACTTCACTCACTTCACTTCACTCACTTCATCACTTCACTTCACTCACTTCACTTCACTTCACTCACTTCACTTCACTTCACTCACTTCACTTCACTCACTTCACTCACTTCACTTCACTCACTTCACTTCACTCAATTCACTTCACTCAATTCACTTCACTCAATTCACTTCACTCACTTCACTTCACTCACTTCACTTCACTCACTTCACTCACTTCACTTCACTCACTTCACTTCACTCACTTCACTTCACTCACTTCACTTCACTCACTTCACTTCACTTCACTTCACTTCACTCACTTCACTTCACTTCACTCACTTCACTTCACTCACTTCACTTAACTCACTTCACTTCACTTCATCACTTCACTTCATCACTTCACTTCATCACTTCACTTCATCACTTCACTTCATCACTTCACTTCATCACTTCACTTCATCACTTCACTTCATCACTTCACCTCACTTCACCTCACTTCACTTCACTCACTTCACTTCACTTCACTCACTTCACTCACTTCACTTCACTCACTTCACTTCACTCACTTCACTTCACTCACTTCACTTCACTTCACTCACTTCACTCACTTCACTTCACTCACTTCACTCACTTCACTCACTTCACTTCACTCACTTCACTCACTTCACTTCACTTCACTTCACTTCACTTCACTCACTACACTTCACTCCAAATCAAGTGATAAATAAATTAACAAATTATATTATAAAAAGTATCAACATACACATATCTATTTTATAAGCGCTCCAAGAAGTCCGTGCGTGTCATGGACACTTACTGGTAACCAAAATGTAAAAAGTTAAATGGTGTAATGTTGAAGAATGCGAATGTCGTGGAATGCGATAGATCTAGTGTCTAGAGAGCAAGGAACGGTCATGATTTCGCGGGTGTGAGTACATTGATGATACTAATACTTTGTTTTCCTCTATACATAGATCTAGAATTTAAAACTCACTAAAGTGTTAGCTCCCTTGTGGTCAATAGGGCTGATGATGTAAAGGTCATCTTTATATGTTGCCTACGGTT
This sequence comes from Biomphalaria sudanica, assembly GCA_036873155.1. NCBI lineage: Eukaryota > Metazoa > Mollusca > Gastropoda > Planorbidae > Biomphalaria > Biomphalaria sudanica. Next base: position 60,918 of record JAZGLO010005427.1, on the reverse strand, counting down.
AACGAGAGTGTCATGTGGCCAGCATAACGACCAACCTCAGTTACTTTATTTTTCGAATCTATATATATAAAACAGAAAGTAAGGCGCATACCATAATAAGACTTGTCTTCGAGTCCGAAGTTTAATGAGGAATACAGTATTTCCCGTGGCTGCGCAGCCTCAGCTGTGACCTGCATATGTATGTATGTATTGTATGTATGTACGTATGTATGTATGTATTGTATGTATGTATGTATTGTATGTATGTACGTATTTATGTATGCATGTATTGTTATAAACCTGGTTGTGGCACAGATGGGGGTAGTGGTGTGTGTGTAGTCAGCCGACGCAAATCGTCCCAGGCCAGCGCTAGATGAGCGGTCAACCGTGACGAGTTACGACGGTCATCCGAGACAAGTGTCAACATGACGGTTCGGGAAGGATCGCCGTCGTGAACAGAGCTCAGAACCCCTTGCTGGCATTGGCGGCCGGTATACAATTTTCCACTAACTCCAGGAAGAACCTATTTTAGGGTACAATAAGCGTCTTTCGAAAGAATGAAGGGTCAGAATGTAATAAAGATTAATTATATACACACACACATGCACACACACACATATAATTTTTTTTATGCGGGGGGGGGGGGGTAATTTTTATTTGCGAGGGGAAAGTCTTGTCATTTGTACACAATTGTAGCTTAAAGTAGGTCAAGAATTATTTTTTTTGTGTTGCCAATTTATCTAATTTTGTTAGAAAAATAAATCTTTTTTAGTTTCTCTTTATTACAATGTAACATGTTATTAATTATGAATGTATGGATAAGGTTAATAATTATTATTTTAAAAAATGTAAGTGTACGCTAAATGAATATAAGGAGATGCTGTGGCTGAGGGGTAAAGCACTTGGAACCGGAAGTCCCGTGTTCGAATCCTGGTAAAGACTCTATGTAGACCACTTCGGGGGCCGATTTTGAGTTTGTGTTTCCACACAAACTGGCTTTGTAACCTTGTTTTTTATTGTTATAATTTTTTTTAAATGCTTTTTTTTCAGTCTATACTTTCATTTACACTAACACACAAGACAAACAGGTTAATGCATCCACGTTCAGTGTTGAGCAGTAAGGTTATTGAGAAGTTGTATATAGTTCATGATCAAATACACTGTTCATTGTAATATACCCGCTGGAGTTAATCAATTATAAACTCATAGTCGCAGATATAGGAGCATAAGCGAGTGGTCAAAACAGGATCAGTTATTCATGTTCATTACACAGAGCGAAGATCCAAAATTATTCATAGTTAATGATTTTATTGGTGTGTTTACCTTGTTGATGTCCCTTCGAGCCCTAAGTTTGAAAAAAAAACCTGTTTGGACGCCAAACAGTAAAAAACAAAAACCTGTGGGAACACACAGTTCTGTTTGAGAGAGACCCGAGTCAATGCCTATGTAAAGCATTGCTGTTCCCGATGCCTTTGGCCTCCGACGCATGCTTGGCTGCACATGGCCGATGACACCGGGAGCCTCCGCCATTTTCCTTTATTGTACCAAGCTAACCGTGGGGGACTCGCCATTTTGTGTAACGGTCCCTTGAGGAACAGCGCATGGATGTGTGACAGGTTTTTGGGGACTCTTTTGCAACCCCGCCTGTGCATTGGGTGGACTCTCATCTACCCGTGGGCATCCCCACGGGAGTCTTGTGTTGCTACCCATTTAGCCTAACCACTTCCTGTAATGGTCGTTTCCACACGAGCGCCACGATGATGCAGAGTAGCGTGCCCGCGGGTGTGTTTACCAGTCGACAGATCAGCCTGAAGTCCTATTGATCTGATGTTTTTATGTCCAACACTTAAAGTTGGGCTAATCAGCAATGTTCCTGGACATCACGTGGCGGAACTCCACAAGTGGACAGACCGGTACCGGTTTCCAGATGTTAGCTTGTCGTCAACCCAGGACTGAGGCTAAACAACATAGCGGTGAGCTCTTGGGGAGTTTAGAGGACTAGATATAATTTAAGATTAATTATGCTTTCCAGTATGTCTGATGATTTTTTCCCCAATGAAGTCCCGGACACCGAGAGGTCCTGGAGTTCTGTTAGAATCTTCACAGACAGAAAAGAAAAAATATAGCCTCTCCAAACTTAATTATAAATCTCCATTGGATCAAACACTTCCTTTTTATTAAAAACAATTGTTTTCATTAAAAAAGCAAGGAAATTTAATAATCTCTATTATTCAAGCACGAAAAAGAAGAATTAAGACTATTATAAACTTCAATATCCTGTTTTAAAATTGGTAAATGTTTTATAAATAAAAGGTCAGCTACATAGAGTATAAATCTAACGACATTAAACATTCTTTATTGTAGAATGTTTTTATTTCGATTTTACTATTGCTATTATAGAAATTGACTGATTTTAATTCTCTGGGTTTCCAGGGTCCAGATTCGTTTAAAAAAATAAATAAATTATTATAGTGTCCTGTAAGGAATTTTCTGCTGATGTGGCAGGTTTGAAAGCATTATTACCACCTGTCAGGTAAGGTAAATGTTTCTTAGCGATGTTTAGGGCCTCGAATGTTTCTGCGCGGCCAGTTATCGGCTGATATAACAACATGGTATGTTGTTAGTTTAGATGGCTTCCATAGTCGATTGACCTTTAACCTTTAACCTTACGTTTGACCTTAAACCTTATGTTTGACCTTTAACCTGATGTTTGATCCTTTAACCTTATGTTTGACCTTTAACCTGATGTTTGATCCTTTAACCTTATGTTTTCTTCTTTTTGTTTTTCTTTTGTTTTCCTATACTGTAGGATAGTTATTATTATTATTATAAAAGAACGAGTAGTCATTCTCTGGCGCTGCCAGGGTCGAGTTTCGTTAACTGAGAAACAAAATTCATCGTAGTCCCTTTATCCGTTTCAACTGAGGAATTTTCTGGTGATGTGGCAGGTCTGCAGCAGTGCCGCCCTTTAACAGGCAACGAGAATGTTCCTAGGAATGTTAAGGGCATTGAAGATATCTGTGAAGTCAGTTGTTATTATACCCTCGGTTGATATAATTTGAGAACCTCTAGTGGTGAGTATTTATAATGAGGAGTATCCTTATCGATCAAATTGTGTGTCAAAGCCAAGTGTTGGTGTATGAACTTTGCAACTTGGTTATGGCGACCTAGGTGGGCAGATTCCTATCCTGCCATTATGTGTCCAGTTGACTCACCCACATTTCCACATTTTCGGTATTTGTCCACAATATTGAGTTTTAGGATGTGTTTATCTTAATTTGTTGTCCTAATTACTCTGTCCTGTATTGCTGTGACAAAGCCTTCAGTTTCAGGGTAGAGATGACCTGCTTTGAGCCATGTTAAGGAAGCAGCCTTGTCAATGTTGTCCCCATTTAATAAAGCGTGGAGTTTTCCGTGAAGTGTTTTTCCTTCCCATTGGCGAATCTCATGCCCGACGTCGTCCAGACCGACAACTCATGGCATGTGTAGGTTCAGATGGGTTGCTTCGGAGTCGTATTTGCGTAGGAAGGAAATTAGTTCTTTGCTGGAGGCGTGCAGTTTTGATCGTAATTTTTGCATCTTACACAATTCGGGCAGGTATATCTTTATGGTTAGTCATTTTCTTTTGAGCCTGGTAATGTCAAGTAGGTCTGTGTCAGTCAAATTAATGACACCGAACGTGTAAAGAAGTACTGGGACGGCCCAGCTGTTTATTGCAGTGATGAGGTAACTGCCAGACAGTTTAGTGTTTAGAATTTTATTTATTCTTTGCAGTATATTTACCCAGAAAGCCCTCTTTTAATTTTTATGGTTTATCGTGGCATTTTGGTTTCTACCAAGATATTTATAAAGGGAGGCAGAGTTCACTTCTTCGATGCCCTCAAATGCCATTTTGGTGTTGGCTGCTTTGCCCCTTTTTTATGCTACACTTATTCAAGCCCAAAGACATGAAGATATCGTAACTAAAGCGTTTTACCGTTTTAATTAAGGAATGTAACTTTTGCTCTGTCTCTACATATAGCTTTAAATCATCCATATATAACAAGTGGGTCACACATTTTGTAAATTATATATTGTTATTATAATTGTTATTATTATTATTATTATTATGTAAACAACTCATTTTTCTGGCACTGCCAGGGTCGGGTTTCGTCAAAGAGAAACACAATTTATTGTAGTCCCATTATCAGTATCGACTGAGAAATCTTCTGGTGATGTGGCAGCTTTGCAGCAGTACCGCTCTCTGACAGGCAACGAGAATTTTCTTAGGAATAATAAGGGCCTTAAAGGTATCTGTGAGGTCAGTTGTCATTATCCCCTCGGTTGGGGTATATTGTTGTTTTAGATAACTGCCATAAACGCCTAATCTCCAAGCCAAGGTTTCCATATTTTCGTTGTTTTTCCAGCTCAGTTTTTCTTAAATTATGAGACAGTGGTACAGCGATGTCAATAATGGTAGCGTTTTGTTTTCTTTTTTATCAAGGAACAGCGGATCAGGGCGTTGAAAATCTACCGTTTGTTTTGTCGGTCGAAATATGCCTATCTCAGTACAACAGATGATCAGTAGACTCGAGAACCTCTTGTGGCGAGTATTTGTAATAAGGAGGAGTATCCTTGCGGATTAAATTATTTGTCAAAGCCAAGTGTTGATGTATTAATTTTGAAACTGGTTATGGCGACCTAGGTAGGCAGATTCTGATAGGGCTGAACATCCTGCCATTATGTGTTCAATCGACTCACCCATATTTCCACATTTTCGGTATTTGTCAACAATATAGAGTTTTAGGAAATGTTTCTCGTAATTTTTTGTCCTAATTACTCTTTCCTGTATTGCTGTAACAAAGCTTTCTGTTTCGGGGTAGAGTTAATCCGCTTAAAGCCATGTTATTATTATTATTATTGCTTTTTTTAGGGGGCCACTAGTAAAATACTATCTTCATCTCTGAAGAGCAGTGACGCTAAGTCAAACTCCCCCCCCCCCCCCAATAACTCAAGATTTCACTTCAATGCTATTCAACCCTAAACGTGCAGACGATTTAGAGCCTAGCTCACGCTCAGCCATCTATCGAGTGCCAGGAAGACACTTCTAACTGACAACGACATCTATTTCCTGTGAGACCTGCCAGCAGGGAACTGAAACCTATTTATTTGACTGCCTCTTGCTGGCCAATCACGACCTTTTCACGTCAATCATTTCCCCGGACTTCTTTAAAAATTTATGTTTTTATTTCTAGAAAAATTGCTTGTCTTACTTGTTTTAAAAATCTGGTCTGCAACTTCTCTAATAGTTAAACTTAAAATAATATTGGGGATGTCAACAGTAAAAGTTAATCACAGTAATATGCACTTTGTCTACATTTAAGATTTTGGAGATCTTGTTTATAAGCACTGGAATTCATTAGGAGAAAGCGATATGAAGAAATGGGGTGGAGATATGATGGAACATAAAGAAAAGAAAAAAATGAGCCGAAGTTTTGGAGTTCTATTGCAATCAATGTTAAGTTAGAAAATGAACTGCACTGAAACATAGATTAATATGAAAAATTGTATATATATATATATATATATATATATATATATATATATATATATATATATATATATATATATATATATATAGTAAGAATTATATGAATGAAAAGTAACTCTAAAATTGTCAAGGTTTCACGAAATATAAACAATTATTTAAATTTAGAACAAAAAATTAAAATAATAATAAAGATAATAATTAATTTAAATAAATAAGTAAACATAATAAATTCTCTCTATTGGAATAAGCCAGTGTTTCCCAAAGTGTGTTCCTGCGGAACAGGGGATGAAATGATCGGGGGATGAAATAACCAGGGGATAAATTAACCAGGGGATGAATTGAACAGGGGATGAAATTACCGGGGATGAAGTGACCGGGTATGAAATTACGGGATGAAGTGACCGGAGATGAAATGACCAGAGGATGAAATAACCAGGGGATGAATTGACCAGGGGATGAAATGATCAGGGATGAAATGACCGGGGATGAAGTGACCAGGGATAAAATAACAGGGGATGAAGTGACCTGGGATGAAATGACCGGGGGATGAAATAACCAGGCGATGAATTGACCAAGGGATGAAATTAACGGAGATGAAGTGACCGGGGATGAAATTAACGGAGATGAAGTGACCGGGGTTGAAATTAACGGGGATGAAGTGACCGGGGATGAAATTAACGGGGATGAAATGACCGGTCACCGTTAGTATGCATCTAAATGTGTTCTTGGGTAGTTTTCTATGTTGAACGAACTACTCCCTCAGAATACTTCGTCACTTTGTTGCAGCTGTGTCCTTTGTATTAGATATGGATGGAATGATAAACAGACTAAATGACAAAAAAAAAGTCTCATTAATTATTATTATTTATTATATAATAAATTGAACATTCGTTCAAAAATTCTCAACTGTCACTTCATTCTTCGTGAGTTCACTGCAATGTTGTTTAGCCTCAGTCTTGGTTTAACATGGCAGTCACATGGACATCTGGAAAACAGAGCCCGTCATGTCAACTTGAAGAAGGTTCTCTACTTCTGACGTAGAACAAACCGTTGTATGCAATGGTGTAGAAGACAAGCCACAGCGCCCACAGTTTGAGAATGACTGAGGTACTGACGTTGCGCAAACTCAGACTATGAATTCTATAAGATAGCATAATAATATTGACCTTGACCTGTAAAAGCTCATATTGACACAAATTCTAAATATCAATCAGGTGTTTCTAAAATTAAATCCCAATTAAAAACTTTTTAGGTTTGTTAGGTTTTAGATTTAGTTTTCTAATGGTGTTAGATTTAGTTTTCTAATGGTGTTAGATTTAGTTTTCTAATGGTGTTAGATTTAGTTTTTTAGATTTAGTTTTCTAATGGTGTTAGATTTAGTTTTCTAATGGTGTTAGATTTAGTTTTCTAATGGTGTTAGATTTAGTTTTTAGTGGTGTTTATAGGTTTTGGTTTATACATTTCAAACATTCCATCTAAAAAAAAGAAGGGTTTATGTCTATCATACCTACCACTACAAATGTCGATCATACCTAGCACTACAAATGTCTATCATACCTAGCACTACAAATGTCTATCATACCTAGCACTACAAATGTTTATCATACCTAGCACTACAAATATCTATCAAACCTAGCAGTACAAATGTCTATCATACCTACCACTACAAATGTCTATCATACCTAGCACTATAAATCTCTATCATACCCAGAACTACAAAATCTCTATCATACCTAGAACTACAAATGTGTATCATACCTAGCACTGCAAATGTGTATCATACCTAGCACTACAAATGTCTATCATATCTAGCACTACTAATGTCGATCATACCTAGCACTACAAATGTCTATCATACCTAGCACTACAAATGTCGATCATACCTAGCACTACAAATGTCGATCATGCCTAGCACTACAAATGTCGATCATACCTAGCACTACAAATGTTTATCATACCCAGAACTACAAAATCTCTATCATACCTAGAACTATAAATGTGTATCATACCTAGCACTACAAATGTGTATCATACCTAGCACTGCAAATGTGTATCATACCTAGCACTACAAATGTCTATCATATCTAGCACTACAAATGTCTATCATATCTAGCACTACAAATGCCTATCATATCTAGCACTACACATGTCTATCATATCTAGCACTACACATTAGGGTGGTGTGAACGTAGAGGTAAAAAAAAAAATTTTTGAATTTCAATTTGTAATAGTTTGGAAAAGTTGTCACTATAGAAGGTGATTTTGTAGCCAAAGTTTTACCTCTAAATTTTTATTTTTTCAACTGCCCCAATGACATGAAATATTGATGAAATCAGTTAAATCTCGAATAATATACTGAAAATCGGCTAACAACAAACTGTAATGTCCAAACATCCATTTTGTCTAATTAATAACTTCTGCTAATTTAATCAAAACGATAATCAGTCTTCTGGTTGAATGCTGTCATTTGCTGCCTGGACAAAATCCTGTTCTTTATGAAGCCATTTCGGGCCCGTTCTCCGCATACCGACTGTGATGCTTCTGTAACGAGTTTCACATGTCTTTCTACGGCTTGAGTGTGACAGGGTACCTGGATAATTGGCAACATAATGTTGTTTTGGTCATGTATTCTGCTAGTTATTTCAGATATTGGAATATTGGCCAACAATGGTGGTGCAGTTACTTCAGCTTCCTGCCAATTTATCAGGTCAACATAGTCTGTTGAATCAAAGTTCAGTCTTGGAATACAAAATTTTCTGATGCCAGTTTTCTGTTCCTGACGAGCCTTTAGAATTCTGCGCAGTCCAAGTTGTTTAATCCAAGTTGGTCATAAGTGACCATTGCTATCAATAGATTCTCTGGATGAGCAAAATAGGCATTTCTTTGGATAACAGGATCAATGATGTTCTTAACTTCTGTTGGCAGTGAACGAGACAAGTGAACTGTCAACCAAATGTGTTTAGTACCATCTACACAGCTGGGTTTGCTTTTGATTGCAAACCACACAGGAGCATACACCTGCATAATGTAAGTTGCCAACATCTGTAAGCTGTGAGTTGGATTTTGTTGTGAAATGTACAATCGAAGAATGCGATTGGCCGTTGTCAACCACCGTGAATGAGCCATTTTGCCAGGGTTTCTTCTAGCAAGTTCTTCTGAACAGCAACCGGTCATCACACTTAAGTATGTAAATACCTCTGGTCTGTACTTAGTTCTGAAAGTGACACATCAGGAATGCTACTGCTAATTGCAACAAAGTTGTACACTGGCTGGAGCTCGCAATTCAGCAGGGCAGAACCTATTGGACCCGAAAATCCTTGTGGCCCAGTTGTTTTACCATCAAGATTTTTGATTAAATGGCGCAAAGGCAGTTCATTTGCATGCAACAGGCATGGCAACCACTGTAATGGTCTACCCAGTTTGATCTCCAAAAGTCTTATACCTCCAGCAGGTCCTGTATTTGTTGCAGTACCATCACATCCAATCCCTAAAATGTTGGTTATGTTGTGCCCATTGTTGTCATAATATGTATATATGCAGTCAGCAATATCTCGAGCTGATGATGATTTAGGTGCTAAATGTGTGATGAATTTTCCTCCAGGTTCATTCAGTATTGTGATGTGTTCCTCAGTTACTACATTTCGATACCAACGGCTTCCTTTCTTCTCTAGTTTAATTATTTTATCCTTGCGGCCGTCAAAATAGAGTTTGAATTGCATCAGTGGAGTCTACTAAATGATCTCTGGCCATCTTTCACTCTCGTCTCAGTTTATAGCGATCAATTACATTGGCAGCCTCAGTTTGTGAAACTATACCAAAGTCTTCTAGTACTGCTGTCGCAACTGCTGCACCAACCCTGCCTGATACTGCAAATCGATCACATATTTTTGCTAACTTTGGTAGTTTTCTTCTCATCTGGCTAGAGCTCGGTTTGGATGAAGTAGGTGTCTCAGTATCTGTAATCATGGTATGGCTTTCGGCTTCAGTCTGAGATAAATCTTCATCGAGGCCAATTTCGGCATCTGATGAATCATCATTGTTCAAATCTATAACTCCAGGGCACTGGTCAATCACATCGAGTTTGAGTGCTTTTTTGGCTCTTGAGTCCTCCTTCAACTTGCGATCATAGTGCTTTTTTAGTTTAGCTGAGGAAACTCGATCAACACTACCAATAAACATGATTCTCAATGTTCTCTGGTCCTGCAAAAAGTGTTGTTCCTGAGGTGGCACTTTGTTTTGCTTTGCACAACCACAGTTTCCAGGAACACATTTGCAAATTGCAATGTCAAAGAGTTTCTGTCTACTTTTGTCAGCATATTCTTGCAACTTCAGCAAATACTTGTTATCTGCTTTCCTTCCTTTAAATGGCTTCATGAGTTTTCTGAGTTCATCATGTGAATTTCTGATCAGTTTGAGAATTCTAGTGTGTGAAACAACCGGAATGGAAGCTTTATGCCATACAGCTTCAATGTCTGTTGCGAAGATTTCAGCTATTTCACTCACTGTGGGCTCTTTGGCTTGATCAGAACTTCATTTTTGTCTGATGTGACTGTAATACTTCATCAAGTCCATAGAGGTTGGCAAAACATTTGTAACCAATTCACAGGAATGACCAAAAACATGGCATTTATTGGCAGCTCTGGTGTCAACATTAGATGACATCTTTATCCCGGTGATTATCTGAAGAAGCATTAAGGAAGGATTTTATATAACCATATAAAATGAGTGAGCCATAAAAAAATGTTTAACATATTTGGCATATTCTTCAATTATGTATACTCACAAAGCGATAATATTTCCAGTGCCAGTATAATGTACAACAACTGCGCCATAATATCTGGACTAGATTAAATGCGAACGGCAGATATTGAACTCCACCGGGAGCTTAGTTACTAAAATATGCTGATTTAAGCAGTAGATACTAAAAAATAAACAGATACATACTCTGTGTAGGAAATATAATGTACGTTTATTCGTCAAAGTAATAAACACACTTGAAAATAAAGGGTAAACAAATATTGTAAATACCGTTTCGCTTATAACGAAAGTCTAAATTTTCAACATGCTTGGGGCACCACTAAAAAAAAGTAAAAAATTCTGAAATTTTGCAGAGTTGTTAACTAACACTTAAGACAACTTTTTAGCACTATTACATTCAGAAATTCTAAACTTCATTTTTTCACACCACCCTACTACACATGTCTATCATATCTAGCACTACATATGTCTAGCACTACAAATTTGATGATACTTTTTGCAACATGGAATTTTCTGTTTTCTCCCTACTACAAGCAAAGAGCTGCTGATGGTCTTGTTTTATCACCCTGAATGAACCACTTATAACTGACATTAAATAATGTAACCAAACTAAAATATAGACAGGACGAAATTGTATATTCCGAATCTAAACATAGTCCTATGTAGACTGGAGCCATTTGTACTCGTCTGAGAGACAAGGGGACTTGTCATTTAAAACAATATCTACAGTACAAGACATTGTGAAACAGAAATAAGAAACCCATTTATTTTTTATTTCTCTACTGCTATTCTTCCTTTCTGTCTTCCTTTCTCTCTCTCTCTCTCTCTCTTTCTTTCTGTCTCTCTCTTCTCTCTCTCTCCCTTTCTCTCTCTCTCTCCTCCTTTCTCGCCTGTATCTATGTTATTCTTACATAAGCGAACACTCAGTCACTGACACACACACACGAAGCTTACTGACGGACGTAGCACTCTCTCACTCACACACACACACACACACAGACACATCTCACCTTTCGACGTATTCAACACGTGTCGCAAGCCGGCAGCGAAAGTCTGATGTTAGCGTTGCCATGGTAACGAGATGTGTGTGTGTGTGTGGGGGGGGGCTCTGTTGACGGCTCGGTTAAATAGATCTGTTCCAGGTCTCATAGCAGCCATGTTTGGACGTTAACAATTCCGTCTGTGTGTGTGCGTGCGTGCGCGCGTCTCTAATGTGTGTCGTGTCTCTGTGTATGCGTTTCTATCTGTGTGTCTCTGTGTGTAACTGTTTGTTGTGTTTGTGTCCGCGTCTGTGTTTATGTGTGTGTACATCTGTGTTTCTCTGTTTGCATACATATATATATATATATATATTTATTTATTTATTTATATATATATAACCATGTGTGAGGGAGTTATTTGTGAGCAAAGGGGGGAATCGATATGAAAAAAAAAATAAAAAAAAAAAAACACGAAAAGTACCTTTTCAGAATTTACTATCGAATCTTTATTGGCGCAACTCAAGTCATTCTCACCCCCACACACATTCACATACACCTGAAGATTCCGGGATTTGTAACTGAATCGTTTGGTTACCTGTGGGGGGGGGGGGTTAAAATTTTTCTTTCATGTTGTATCAGCTCATTGTACTGTACAGATGTCGCCTTTGTCTCTGTCAACCTAATTATACGATTTCAGTTTCAAAGTTTAAAAGAGGTTGTTCTATTGATTTTAACAAGTTTATATATTTATTAGAAAGTTGCGGTGTTGGATTGAGTTAGTGCAGGGGGGTTCTAAACCTGTGGGTCGCGACCCCTTGGGAGGTCGATTGACGATTTGCCAGGGGTCGCCTAAGACCATCGATAACTGGATTGTTTTTTTGTCAATTCTTCTATTGCTGTGCAAATGTGGGTGGGTGGGGTCGCAGAAGAGTGGGGGGGGGGTTGTAAAAAGGGGTCGCCGTGCTTAAAAGGTTGAGAACCGCTGAGTTAGAGTAAGGCAAACGCTGCTGGAAATATCCAGGTGAATTGAATCTATATTCGAATTTTTGTCGTGATGAAGTAAACAATGGCAATAACTCTTCAATGTTGCCAACTAAAAGGGAAAACTAAAAAGAATAGAGCAGTAATGAAACAATGTTTGAAGTCTTGGAGTTGATCAGCGTTTCAAATCACCTTTATTGCCGTTAGCTGATTCCCGCGTTTTTTTAAAAAGAAGTTTGAAGTCTTGGAGTTGATCAGCGTTTCAAATCACCTTTATTGCCGTTAGTTGGTTCCCGCTTTTTTAAAAGAAATTTGAAGTCTTGGAGTTAATCAGCGTTTCAAATCATCTTTATTGCCGTTAGTTGGTTCCCGCGTTTTTTAAAAGAAATTTGAAGTCTTGGAGTTGATCAGCGTTTCAAATCATCTTTATTGCCGTTAGTTAGTTCCCACGTTTTTTTAAAGAAATTTGAAGTCTTGGAGTTGATCAGCGTTTCAAATCATCTTTATTGCCGTTAGTTGGTTCCCGCGTTTTTTAAAAGAAATTTGAAGTCTTGGAGTTGATCAGCGTTTCAAATCATCTTTATTGCCGTTAGTTGGTTCCCGCGTTTTTTAAAAGAAATTTGAAGTCTTGGAGTTGATCAGCGTTTCAAATCATCTTTATTGCCGTTAGTTAGTTCCCACGTTTTTTTAAAGAAATTTGAAGTCTTGGAGTTGATCAGCGTTTCAAATCATCTTTATTGCCGTTAGTTAGTTCCCACGTTTTTTTAAAGAAATTTGAAGTCTTGGAGTTGATCAGCGTTTCAAATCATCTTTATTGCCGTTAGTTGGTTCCCGCGTTTTTTAAAAGAAATTTGAAGTCTTGGAGTTGATCAGCGTTTCAAATCATCTTTATTGCCGTTAGTTGGTTCCCGCGTTTTTTAAAAGAAATTTGAAGTCTTGGAGTTGATCAGCGTTTCAAATCACCTTTATTGCCGTTAGTTGGTTCCCGCGTTTTTTTAAAGAAATTTGAAGTCTTGGAGTTGATCAGCGTTTCAAATCATCTTTATTGCCGTTAGTTGGTTCCCGCGTTTTTTAAAAGAAATTTGAAGTCTTGGAGTTGATCAGCGTTTCAAATCACCTTTATTGCCGTTAGCTGATTCCCGCGTTTTTTTAAAAAGAAGTTTGAAGTCTTGGAGTTGATCAGCGTTTCAAATCACCTTTATTGCCGTTAGTTGGTTCCCGCTTTTTTAAAAAGAAATTTGAAGTCTTGGAGTTGATCAGCGTTTCAAATCATCTTTATTGCCGTTAGTTGGTTCCCGCGTTTTTTAAAAGAAATTTGAAGTCTTGGAGTTGATCAGCGTTTCAAATCACCTTTATTGCCGTTAGCTGGTTCCCGCGTTTTTTAAAAGAAATTTTAAGTCTTGGAGTTGATCAGCGTTTTAAATCACCTTTATTGCCGTTAGTTGGTTCCCGCATTTTTTTAAAAAGAAATTTGAAGTCTTGGAGTTGATCAGCGTTTCAAATCACCTTTATTGCCGTTAGTTGGTTCCCGCGTTTTTTTAAAGAAGTTTGAAGTCTTGGAGTTGATCAGCGTTTCAAATCACCTTTATTGCCGTTAGCTGATTCCCGCGTTTTTTTAAAAGAAGTTTGAAGTCTTGGAGTTGATCAGCGTTTCAAATCACCTTTATTGCCGTTAGTTGGTTCCCGCGTTTTTTTTAAAAGAAATTTGAAGTCTTGGAGTTGATCAGCGTTTCAAATCACCTTTATTGCCGTTAGTTGGTTCCCGCGTTTTTTTAAAAAGAAATTTGAAGTCTTGGAGTTGATCAGCGTTTCAAATCACCTTTATTGCCGTTAGTTGGTTCCCGCGTTTTTTAAAAGAAGTTTGAAGTCCAGAAGTGAAATTCTACCAACTTTTTTCGTTTTGAAACTAGTTTGTAATACAAAAAAAAACAACAACAACATAGCTGATAGACAGCTGATAGATACAGATACATTAAAAATAACTATCATCTCATATCTATTTCCACAATATGTAAAAAATCTATAGAATTTAAAGTATGTCGCAGGATTGAGGTTAAACAGTTAGTTAAATTTTTGTTTGAAAGATGTTACTGGCTTGAGTTTTGCACGTCGAACATCTATCTGAACTGTGAAAGTTAACAGTCTATTAGTAATTTCTGATAAGAGATTTTGACTGGAGTAACTGTGTTGAAAGAAAACAACATCACTGTTACTGAACAAAAACTTTTCTTTAAACTCTCTGAGTTTTATTTCCCTTTAATTGAACATTTGTTGTCTCCCATTTTGAACTAAGACTCTTTTTTTTTTTCAGCTCCAAGGGACGGAATTAAAGGGGGCAATCATCGGAGAGTTCTTGTTTTCCTAACTTGAGCCACTGTGAGTGTGCGTGAGAAGGTTTGCGTGCGTGTGAGGGTTTGTGTGTGTGTGTGAGTATAGTGTAGTCCAAGCATTATTGAAAGTAATTACCCCTCCCCCCCCCCCCCATCCCCATCTTGGACCAATAGTCAGATGTCGTTTTTTATTTAGACCGGTGTCCAGTACCAAATCACCTTTCCCCACAACATCTCAATTTTTCTCTTCTGCTTCTTGGTCCAACGTGGGTCATCCTTTACTCCGAGTCCCACAAAGATAAAAGATGTCTCATCAACACTAACCTCCCTCATTCCCCCCCCCCAAGCCCAAACCAGCCTCCCTCTCCCACGACCCCCCCCCGCACTCAACGACTTTACTTTAACTATGGACAACGTCTTTTAGACCGCCATCTTGTAATTCACTTAGGTCCGCTGGGCGCGAGACTTGACGACATCCGGGGTGCCTCTTTTGAGCTTGATCATTTACTACTTTCTCGGTTAGCCGATTGGCTAAGCAGGTCACGTGGCTATTACAACAAGCGTTCAGAAATGAAATCTTGGCACGATGGTGGAGCTTCAGATTTAAATAATTCGGGAAAAAAAGGGGAGAGCATTTCACTCCGTGGTTAAGTTTTTAAATCAACACAAATTTAAGTTCTGGAGATGGAGACAGATACTTATTTGTCTTTTTAGGGGAAGCATGCAAAGAATGTATGGTCCAATTTCCCTGAGAACGACAAGACAATAAGAATCAACACATGTAGATTATATGCAAGGAGAAGCAGAGCAAGTCTGGCGGGGATTAACAGGTCCTTGTCGGAGCCCAATGTGGCATCAACTTTTTATTTTTTTTACAAAGTGACCAATAGTTTAGAGATGGAATGGTTAATAAGGCGTATGCCTATCTATCTCTATGGCCTTCAGTCGCAAAGCGCCTAAGGATCATCTCATGAAAATGATGAGTGCGTGGTCATAAGTTGTGGTCGGAACGATGTCGACCACACATCAGTTCTCCCCTCTCCACGCAGCTAATGTATGCAAAGGAACGGCAATTGTCGATACAGTTAGGTGTCAGCGGTGTTGAAGGATCTGCCAGAGTGTAGCACTGGATGCTGCAAACTGCCTCAGGGTCGCCAGCTCCTGATTTTTCCTCAGGGTTGACTCCTGAAGCTTTTCCCATAGTTGGGTATAGCTGCAAGGCAACAGAGGTTTGAATTCAGAGTTTCCCCATCTCCTAGGTGGGTAGCCAGCAATGGCGAACGAGCGCCTCCAGCCCGAAGTTTACTGGTTAAGGCGCCAGTTACTCTATCTATCTATCTATCTTTCTATCTATCTATCTATCTATCTATCTATCTATCTATCTATCTAAACTATCTATCATTACCAGTCAATCAGTCAGTAAATCTATCTATCTATCAATCAGTCAATCAATCTCTATCTATCTATCTATCTATCTATCTAATCTATCTATCTATCTATCTATCTATCTGTCATTAATTCCATTTTTCCCAAATGTTACAGGACACGCTAACATGGGGACGTTAACCTCGTATCAAGATTCTAATAGACAAACCTATTTGCAGAATTAATCTAGTTTAGAAAAAAAACTAATGAGAGTATCGCCTGCGTATTCCAGTTTGCAGTTCTCTATATTAAATGTTTGAAAAGTCATTATTTATGTTTCTCTACATCAGTCTTTACGTCACGCCTCACGAACATAACGAATGCGAATGGGAATTTCCAAAAGCTATATATAGCAGCCTAAAAAAATGCAAAGATTTCTTGCAGTTTTTTATGTATCTATAGAAGAAAAAATAAGTAAAGAATTGACTAGTATTAAGTAACAATAATAATGATAATAATAATAATACGACCTGTTACGTGGAAACGATGTACAACAGTGCTCAGTGTCGCAAGTCAATGTTGAGGCCTTCTATACCGATTGGCCAAGCTCTTTTCCAAGAAATGTAGCAGTTTATGTATATCTTTTTTAAAAAAATACAATTTTATTGGCCACACTTTGAAAACTCTGGTTTCACCTTTAAAATATTTCAAAATATTATCATCTTAAAGTTTAATTAAGCATTACTTGAAATACGCTTCCAGCGGGTATTCCCGCACTCGACTCAAATGTTTCTGTGCAGTCAGTAAAGGGTAGAGTAAAGTAAAAGATGTTCAGGTATAATTTGCGCACCGACACATGTAGAAATTAGTTGGACTGATATAGAAGAAAATGATTGAGCAAATGATTGGACAGAGGACAAGAAGTTAATCCATTTTTTCTTATAAAGCTTATCCAGTGGCGTAGATGGGGGGGGGGAGAAAAGAGGGGTAGGGTCCAAATTAGAAAATCCACCCCCTGGCCCTCACTTGAGGGATCCCCCAAATAAGTGTCGAAGATTATTTTACATGAAATACTTTGCATGGGCTAATCTAGTCTAGCTTCTTTAATTATGCTAATGAGGTCACGTTGATCCTACGTAGGTGACTGAGAGTTATGTCCCTCTTCATGTTTTGTTAATAATTATTTAACTCTTGTCTTAGCTCAGCAAAGAGCTTGTGGATACCTCGTCACACGATTATCAGGACACAACAGCAGACGATAAAGTCAAGTTAAATAATTATGTAAACTTCCCCTTTCAGACCTTGTGATCTATAGGGCAGATGGCAGATGATGTAAAAGTCATGTGTTTTTGTGGTCTACGGTTAACGAGGGTGTCATGTCACCAGCACAACGGCCAATCACTTTTACCTTTCCCCAACTAATGTTAGGTCCCCGTTAGAGCTCGGTGGACCTAAAGGTGCCCAAAGATCCCGAATTTGAAAATCCTTGGATTCGACCCGGGACCCTGGTTCGGAATTCAAGCGCTTTACCGCTCAGCCATCGCAAGCAATAAAACATAAGGAAAATTGCTAGATTGTTTTTCACTAAACATGTTTTTAAATTGTGTGTAAAAAAAAATAAGATCTTAACTTCGAGTTACAGAATATGAAAAATTTTGTTGCCATCTAAGCAACGAGGAAATCCCAATTACCAGAAATTTTCTTGGCTATCAAAAACTAAAAAGAAATAAGAAAAACATCAAGTGATGTGGAAATTGGACACAGTGAAGTAATGAAGGTGGACGGCCAATATAACCCCAGGATTGTTGGCAAACCGGACCTTGCCCCCCCCTCACACACACAGATTTCCGCAACACACGCACAAACTAGTATTTCTTTCTGCAAACTCTCACACACATACACACACACGCGCTATTCTGTTTCCATGTGGACAACAAGCCATAACGAACACGGGGGAAAATCCAGGTTTGAAATTCTATTACCTCCCCTGTTTTGCATAAGCTTCCTGTCAGAAATCACGTGACTTAGAAAATAAATTCTCTGGTTTCTTTTCTCGGTTTTATTTTTTGGTGGACAAGTTCTTGCATAATGATCGTGAAGAGAGTGGAATTCCTATCAGGTTCCGGAGGGTTAATGATCTATTCAGGTTACAGAGTAGATCATAAGTAACATTAATTTGATTCTAGATTGAGTAAATACGATCTCTTCTTTAGTTTCACTTTTTCTCTTTATCTCTCTCTTTTAGCCTCTCTCTCTCATCCTCTCTCTCTCTTCTTTTATAGTTTTATTTCCCTCTTTCTTTTTGTACATCGATTAGACACTATCCTCTCTTTATTATCTCTTCTACCATCTCTCAATCTCATTCTTTCGTTTTTTCTTTCTCTCTTGTTCTCTCCCTTTTTCTCTTTCTCTCTTGTTCTCTCCCTTTTTCTCTTTCTCTCTTGTTCTCTCCCTTTTTCTCTTTCTCTCTTGTTCTCTCCCTTTTTCTCTTTCTCTCTTGTTCTCTCCCTTTTTCTCTTTCTCTGAACTTTTTTGTCTCTTTGGGTTCATCTTTATTTCTCGCTTTTTCGTTGGTTCTTCTTCATACATTTTTAAAATCTTTCTTTCTTCTCCTATCTCTTTCTCGTACTCTCTCTAACGTCTTTTTTACACGGTCTCGTTCTTTTTTTATCTCTTTTTCACCTCTTTCTTTCTCTTGCTTCTACTGAGCATATCAATGTGCTTTTTTCTTTCTTCATCTGACTCTCTTTTTATCTCTTTTTTATTTCTCTTTTTCACAATCTCCATCTTTTTCTGTTTCTCTTTCTCCGACTCTTTCTTTTGTTTCTAATCGCTTTCTCTCTCTCTTTTTCTCTCAATATTTGTTGAGGTAATATTTCGTATAATGCTGAGGGGTACATTTATATTCTACTGAAACTTATTTCTCTCTCTCTCTCTCTCTCTCTCTCTCATATCTAGTAATCCCTTTCGCCATTCATGCAGAGCGCGACATTCATAAAAATGTGGTATATTGTCTAATGAATCTGTGATTTATCTAATGAATCTTATTTTATCTTATTTTAAAACATTTAGTAGGAGTGGGATGGATAGTCGTTACTAAGGGCCTAGAACAAGATGTTAACACATGAGGAGGGGGAAAGAAGGACTTGCTTTTAGCAGAAGAAAAACTATGTTTTCAGACTTTCACAGCCTTGCAGCTTAACCCTAACACAGAAGTGGCTAAGTGGTTAAGCGCTTGGCTTCAGAACCTAGGTCCTTGGTTTGAATCTCGGTGAAGACTGGGAATTTCAATTTCAGAATTTAAATTCACTCTAATGGGTACCTGACTTTAGTTGGGGAAAGTAAAACTGGTAAATACGTTGTGCTGACCACGTGACACCCTGCTTGTTAACCTTCGGCTAAAGACACTGTTGACTTTAACATCATCTGCCCTATAGATCGCAAGGTATGAAACTTAGCTTTACTTAACACAGAAAAGACTTCTGGAATTAGATCTGAAGAAATATGTCAAAGAAGTCAAAGAGGCGAAGTGAATTTCAATAGTTTATTTTGAAAGGTTTGTGGGTTGTGGAGGGGGTGGGGTGGGCAGGATGCTGAAATCCAATGAAAGTAAATGATCCCCCGTCCAATTTCTTTTTCCTTTCCGTTTTCTCCCTGTTTAAGTGGCGAGACCAGGAGGGCAGAGATCTTTGCATTTATTTCATAAATCAATGTCTGGGCAGCAGAGCGTGCTAATTATGTCATCTACGAGAATAGTAACTCCATTCTTATGATCACAATTAGCAAACATTTTACACGGACTGACAGAAGAGAAATAAGAGAATCGATAAAGGAGAGAAGAAGTTAAAGAATAAGAGAGACGGAGAAGGAGTATGGGAATAAGGAGAGAAAACGAGAGAAAGAGACAGATAGAAAGCAAAAGGGAAAGAAAGAGAGCAAGAAAAAAAAAGACAGAAAGAAAGAGAGAGAGAGAGTGAAAAGAAAGAGAAAAAAGAAAGAAAGAGAAAAAAGAAAGAAAGAGAGAAAGAGAAAGAAACAAAGAAAGAAAAAGAGAAAAATAAAAAGATAAAAAGAAAGGAATAGTGTGTTAGAATGTAAGAAAGTCTTTATAAATGGAAGAACCTCAAAATCACTGGCATATCTTTCAATACTGCACAATTTCATTTTATTCTTTCACATAAAACACCATTAATTACTGACAACAAATACCTAACAAATTGTTTAATTTTTTATTTATTTTTTCATGTATTGTCATCAACTACAAATAACAGCCAAATTTCAAACTGTTGTGACACTGGCTACGATATGGCATGTGTGGCCAACCGTGACACACGGTCCAGAGAGTGTACCTGACCAGTAGTGGGCTGGAGACCGGGAGTTGCGTCTTGTAAACAAAAAGAAGGGAAAAACATCTAATGGAGTGGCTTGTATATAAATGTTAGCCTGTACATATATTACTATTAGATTCTTTACAATTAAAGGCACTTTACAATTAAAGGCACTTTACAATTAAAGGCACTTTACAATTAAAGGCACTTTACAATTAAAGGCACTTTACAATTAAAGGCACTTTACAATTAAAGGCACTTTACAATTAAAGGCACTTTACAATTAAAGGCACTTATTTCACCACTTGTTATCCGAGAATGGGAAGTGGAAGACAAAACTTGTACAAAATCTGTGCAAGACCGATAGACAGACAGACAGACGGAGTGAATTCTAATATAAGCTTTGTAAAAAGCCGCGATGGATTAATAAAAGCTACGAATCTATTTCTTCTCCTTCCCTACAATGACGTATCAACGCCACTGACCATGTCAACGGCCCACTCCATTCCTAGCGTGGAAAAGAGAGCCAACACGTACCAGCCCTGTCAACGGGCGTCGTCGTAAGAAATAGAAGATAAGGCGAAGCTCAGAGACCAGTGCCACGCAGCATCTCAAACCGAACGCCTGGGTCTTAGACTAGACGCTGATAGCGATTCTTTTTTTTTAAAATGTGTTTCTATTGTTGGTCGCTACTCTTCGCTGTGCCGGACTGTGCATTGGCGTGGTCAATAATAACAACAGAGTGAAAGTTTTTTGTGTGTGTGTGTGTGCTGATCAGTCCTGTGTTCAACACACCGGCTAACGTAACTGTAAGCTTTCGTATTTAAACGTGTAATTATCTTTGGGTACATACATTTATACAGGATGATATAGCTTTTTAAAATCAGATTATCGTTACAAAATGTATGAAATATTTTTTTAAAATTTAAATTGTAAAAATATAGAAGAATAAAGTTATAAGATTGGAAGAGATTAGGTTATTTCGTGCTTTTTTAAAGTTCTTGTGTCATTGGCTGGAAACATTTTGCCGGTTCGCGATTTTAATTTCCCGCCATTTTTTGTTGTTCTGCGCCTGATTTGGCCTGGCCTAAGGTCGTCATATTTCTTTTCTAGAAACTTCTCAACATCGTCTACTATGATGTGATCTTAGACGCCGCAAAACAAACATTGATGTCTTGTAATTGCGTAGGGATAAATTTTACATTATAAGATGTTCAATGCTATAAGATGTTATAATAAGATAAGATTTTATTACGACACAAAAACATTGTTAACTTTTTTGGTTTGGCTTTGACGTTTAACAAAGTTAGACTTGTTCAGTAAAATGAAGACGTATGTTGTCTTATAAAATACAGACGTTACTACAAATAGAAGATGACTACGTCCTACAAGTGTCCCTGGGTAAATTTAGTCATGCATGTTAGTCTATGACGTAATCTCTTCTAAAATCGTTGGTTTTCCTGGCTGATCCAGGCAACCTATGCTTTTCTCTAATAGTCTATGGAAAAAGGAGAATTTGTCTTAGTATATGGAATAAGAAATGTCATTTTATCTTTGTGTCTTTCGGAGTATTTTATTAGTTTTTGTTTTTATTCAATACAGAAAATTGAAACTTGAAAGGACAACATAATATCAGTTGCGTAGCTAGGGTCTTCGATGCCAAGCGCGGCAGCTCCTATAGATGCACGTCAAAAAAAAAAAAACACATAAAAAAAATAATTTGTATTTCAGGCTTCAATGTTTCTAAAAAAAAATGAAAATTTTGATGCTCCTCACCATCTGATGCCCGTACCATCCGCACATGCTAGCTTCGTCTCTGTATTATGTTTCTTTGCTTTTTTTTTAGGGGGGTTAGGTTTTTTTTTGGTGTTATCAGTTTTTTAACATAGTATGTCAGAGTTTATAGACAGCTTGAACCCGAATCATCAGCGTTGGGCTATGTTAATTTTTTGTTCGTGTTTATTTCTGTGAATTAAATTTTGAAATTTATCGTTAAAAAAATAATTCCCTCATTTAAAACGTGTTTGGAGACGCAGCGGTCGAGTGGCAAAAGCGTTAAGCTTCCGAACCTGGGGTCCTGGGTTCGAATCTTGGTAAAGACTTGGATTTTGAATTTCGGTATCTATAGGGCGCTTCTGGGTCCACCCAGATATAATAGGTACCTGACATTAGTTGGAGAAAGGAAAAGGAGGTTGGTCGTTGTGCTGGCCAAAAGACAGCCTTGTTAACCGAGGGCCTCAGAAACAGATGACTTGTCATAATCTGCCCAGTAGATCTCAGGGTCTGAAATGGGAACTTTACTTATAGCATGATTAATAAATCTGCATTGTTATGTTAAAGAATCATGGTAGGAATATGGTTGATAGAACATAAATGGACTTTGGGGTTTTCTAGTTTCATCCATTTACTATTATTCCCTTGCTTGTAATATTATGTAGCAATATATGTCGAGCTTCCAACCAAGGACGCTTAACTCTCATTTTAGTCTGGGAAAGACTAGTGCAGGTAAACAAGGTTAGGCTGAGGTAACTTGTAGTCAAGACACAAAGATAAAGGCACGTTCCTTGTTCCATATGCTAGGACAAATGTGTACAAAAGCTCCTTCTTCCCTAGTGCTATTAGAGCATGGAATGAGTTGCCTGAGCTAGCCAGGAAAACCAGTGACTTGGCAGAATTTAGGTCATTGGTTAATATGCATGACTAAATGCATGACGCGTAGGACGTAATCATCTTCTTTTTTGAAGTAACGTCTGTATTATATAAGATAAATGAATTTCCATTAAAAAAATTATCTAGGGCATCTGCTCTAGGCTCCGGACGGTAAGGGGGGTGGGCACCAGAATCGGGATCAAAATTAAAACACTACATAAAATACCACAAACTTTTGTGGTTGCATATTTTCCTTTTGTTCAATTCGTTTGTTTTATATGCAAATTTTGTAAAGCTCACTTGTAACTTTTCTTACGCAAATATTAATTACATGCACTACTGAGAGAAGAGTTACACACAGACCACAAAGATTTTCCATTACGTCAGTGATTGTAAAAAAAACATATAAGAATATTTCTATTCAAAGCTATTAGGCTGTTCCACAAAATTATAGGTATAAACCCGCTGTCCGAGTTTCCTATGGCAAAATATGTAGGTCATAGCTGGGTCTTTGTATCCACAAGAAATACTGCACTTCTTGTTAATTTTCAGACTCGAACACATTCCTATTAGAACTAATGTGGTTAAACTTTTTTTGTCCATGTGATTCATCTCATAAGCCTCTACAACAGAATTGTAACTCCAGTTTGTATGCACTCATTGTAAAATAGGTTAGCATTGAAAGGGTTAATAAATCACGAATTTCGTTTCTTTGTCTTCCAACACAAACAGCTGCACAAATGGGGTTTGTTTTTTTCTAATGACTTTACCAGCAGCATTGAGGATTCTCACACCATTGGCAAAATTCTCCAAGCGCGTCTGGGAAAATGGTAAATTGACCACAGCGACCAAAATCCTAGTCTACAACGCCTGTGTTGTGAGCACTCTCCTTTATGGCAGTGAAAGCTGGTCAACATACATGTACCAAGAGCACAGATTGAATAGTTTCCACTTGCGCTGACTGAGACGCATAATGGGCATCTCTTGGAGGGACCATGTCTCCAATCAGGAAGTTTTGAGATTGGCCAATATGAACAGCATGTATGCTCTTCTGACACAAAGAGGATGACGCTGTCTCGGACATGTCACTTCATGCCAGATGGTAGAATCCCGAAAGATATCTTTTATGCTGAGCTTGTGGAAGGAGTCAGACCCAAGGGCCGCCCAAGACCAACATATAACCATGTCTGCAAGCGAGACATGAGAGCTACAGGCATCAGCTAAAGTATGTGGGAAAACATAGCCAAAGACCGGAGTGCATGAAGACAGACTGTGCTTGCTGGGACAACCCTTGCTGAGAACAAAAGAATTGAAGCGGCCTTAATCAAGAGGGAAAAAAGAAAGCTGCCCTGTCCGCTAGCCCTAATTCAGAGGCATACACATGTACAAATTGTGGCAAAGTCTGCGTTCTGGAATTGGCTTGATTAGCCACACCAGATTCTGCCCCGTCTCAAGATTATGCCAAAACCAGTGACTCATTTGGGCGCACCCATTGCCTTTCGAGACAAAAGGAGCCATATATGAGGATTCTCTTAAGTTTATTTGTATATTCAGTGTTCAAATTGCCATACCAGGCAGTGATATTAAAACGATGTTATTAGAACGAAAGGTATATAGAATTGTTTAAACTAAAATTCATGTACTAAACATCATAAGCCATGAAGCTTTCTAATGCTTTTGTCATTAGGTACACGGCTTAGATTAGTGTGAATATGTCATGCGCAATTGTAAAACCAATTTCCCAACGGATAATAAAGATTATTATTTTTTTTTTATTATTATTATTTGGAAATTAAATAATGGCCACTCCCTGGCACTGCCAGGGTCGAACTTTGTTAAAAGGGAAAAAAAAATCCTTCTAGCTCCCTTAATAGTGCCCACTAAGATATTGCATGATGATGTAGCAGGTTTGTGGCAGTATTGCACTTTCAAAGGTTATAAGGAGTTTCTTAAGGAATGCTTTGGACTTTGAAGGCGTCTGCGAGTTGACATTATCCCTTCGGTTGATATAAGAACCAGGTGTCGTCGAAAGTATAGAAAGCTTCCATAGCTGCTTAATCTCTAAGCTTATTATTATTATTGTTAGAATTAATCTCTAAGCGTATTATTATTATAGTTTGAAACGAATGAGTATTCGTATTCTGACACTGCCAGAGTCGAGCTTCCTTACATAGAAATAAAAATTCACTAAATTCACTGTAGTCCCTTTATCAATCGATAACTAAGTACCTGATCATTTGGTATGCTTTCCGGACGCCTTTACATTGGTCCGAGGTTCGAACCATACCCTTCGCCATCTCCTACCTGCAAGAGACTTAGGCTAGGACAGCTCATTTTGTTTTTTCGTCTCAATGGTCTCGGGTTTGAACCCCGCCGACATGTTGGCAGTCTGGGCTATGACGTAATAACCTTTCTTTCTGATAGAGCGTTTGAAACTTGTGCAAGTCACGTGGCTAGGTTAAACGAGCCAATAGATTCGCTGACGTTTAAATTTGAATATTTAATTAGTGCCATGATCTGTGTTTTATATTTTTAAATTTCTCGCTTATCCAGTGTTACAGCTGTTTTAATGAAGGCAACCCGAGACCAATCGTTACTGTATGCTTGAACTCTGACCTGCGACGTCACAGCCTGTGGGCATTTGGTGGCCAATATCTCTTTGCCGCGTCCTACGTACCTGTAACGAGGCAAAGAGCTAATGATCTCCCCTGTCTACAGGTTGCGACGTTGCCAGTCAGTGTTCAGGCCTTCAATAACAATAGGCCTCGAGTAAACTCGATTGAAAATATAGGTCAGAGGTCAGATAGTAGGCCTACTAAAAGTAAAAAAAAATAAAAAATTCAAAGGCGTGTCGTGAATGAATAGTCCGTCTGGGAGAGGAAGTAAAGTTAGATTATTTCTGTGACCGATGTTCAAAGAGGGTGTCATGCCAACACAGTCTTCACTTTTACCTCAAAAAAATATCAAATAGCCAACTGCAATGTGTGAAATTAGAGGCGATGTCAAACCTCAGATTTAAACTTTGCTCATTCCAGCGTGGTTTAAACTCGAAATCATAACTCCATCAGCCGATGCTCTACCTCTTGGCCTAATTGTTTATTCTTCAGATTGTAGTTTAATATAAAGCTTGTCTTCAAGTCTAAAAATTAATGAGAAGTGCAGTATTTTACGTGGCTACGCAGTCCGAGCTGCGACCTACATATTTTGACACATCAAGCGCATACATAACCATTGTCCGCCGTAACAAAATATCAATTAGTATTACAGACATTGTCGTTTGATATATATATATATATATATAATACAGGAGTATATTCCTTAAAAGCATATATATGCAGACATTAAATGATTAAGTGCTAAGTTTCTTACAATATCTTTTCTAGAAGTTGACCTGGGTTTTAATTCAAACAATCTCTAAGTTTGAATATAAACCTGCTACACACTGGAAGCAGTTTCTTCAAAACTAGGATTCAATTCTGCCTCAAGACAGAACAAAAGAAAGGAACACAGTTGAGAAGATACGCTTGCCTTTGCTTTGTTCCACTTCCACCGATGACTAGACGTCGTGACAAAGTGACAAAGTGGCTAAGCACACCTGAGCTGTAAGACAAGGGGGCTAATCGATAACAAAACCAGGATTTAGGTCATCGATAGAGGTGTAGCAGACGACGGAATCCAGGACTCTTACAAGGGGGTGAGTAGAGTCTGTGTTTGTTTTGTCTGACCTGTAGGCTAATTGACTGTCAACATCAATCGAAAGGGACTGAAAAAGGGGGAGGGGTATAATTTCTGATGACATTTGTTAATATGACTTGACAATGGGCTAACAGCTAGAGATAAAGGGATCCAGACAAATAAATATTGACACTAGTGATTGGATCAGTTGAGGCCATAAAACAAAGTTCAGAAGAGTCGAATCTGATCGCCTTTATGGAAGAAGATAGTATCGATACATACAAATTATTAGTAATCGATAGCATTAGATCGATCGGTCAATGGACCAATATATTAACAATTGATTATGGTTGGGAAACAAAGCCACTATATGGGAGATTTTTATTCCAGGAAGCAAATCCATTAATGGCAAGTCTTTTTGGTGTATCCGGTGTACAAAGTATGGACGTTTTTGTAAGCGAAGATTTTTAATTGTTCATTTTAGAGTTTTGTGATTTTTTTGTTGTCACAAGCCGCGTGTATATGGGGGATTCCCAGGCTGGTAGTGATGGTCGTTCTCTAGAGGGTTAGGGTTAATGGGAAGTGACAGGATATCTTAATCTTTATAAATTGAGCTCTAACAACCTCTTCCAATAGACTCGACACGTAGGTATAGGGTTATATAACATAATTCAAATTATAACTTATTAGCACCAGTAGTAGTAAGTGGATCATCAAATGGAAGAAAATACAACGTCTAACTTTGACTATCTAATACAGCGGTTCTCAACCTTTTTTTGCACGGCGATCCTTCTTACAATTCCTCACTATGCCGCGACCCCCCGCCCCCCCCCCCCAACAGTAAATCTGATTTACATTGCCAAAGCTTTATGTAGTATCTTAAAATACATATTTCCCCTTCCCATCCAATAACACATGAATGAGCTAATATCTTTGTATCTTAAAATACATATTTCCCCTTCCCATCCAATAACACATGAATGAGCTAATATCTTTGTATATTAAAATACATATTTCCCCTTCCCATCCAATAACACATGAATGAGCTAATATCTTTGTATCATGCAGTTACTTACCTTTCTATTTCTTATTAACCCTATCCACATCGCATACACATGTGACGATTTTCAGTATTTAGACATGATAATTGAACTGGCTGTTATGCAAATAATGTATTATTACAAACTGAAGAAGAAAGTGAAATACAGATGAATTGGGGCATGACTGCAAACGCTTGATACAGATTTGTGTAATTATAGAGAAATTCGTCGCTGCATCTTTATTAACTCTTTCTCTCCTAATAAACGATATCATCGTTGATTTCACCTCATTAAATTAAATTAATGTTTGGTCTTATAAACCTTAATGTGTTATATAAAAAGAGCATGCATTCTCCTACAATTCTCTACCAAAAGTAAGGTTTTCTGATTACAAACAACAAATGTTATTGAAGCTTAACCCTAACAGGATAGAATGCACAAATGTGAATACATGTAATGAACAATTCTATCAGAACGTGGAAAAATAATTACGGAGGTAAAGAGTTAACAGAGCTCAATAAACTATTTCTGTCTCCTCAACATCTCCAGCTTTGACTTTCTTTGGAGTTCTGGCAGGTGCAACTGGGATGCTAATTAGATTTGGAAAGTTTGATGTCATTTTCCTCATAGAGAGCACATTAGACTGGAAACATGTAAATATTATTGTATCCAATTTTGTTCGCTAATTTGATGTCTTATTTGGAAGGATTTGATTTTTTTCAGACGCGAGATAAATTGCAATTGATCATTGAGGGGACGTTATTCATTGCTTTTTGTTATTTTAGTTAGCATTGTCTTCGATATTGATATTCGAGATGTAGCACAAACTGAATTCCGATAACGTTTGGCGAGTCATTCTTTATCAAAGGTTTCAATACAGACCAACATACTACCATACTTGGAGCACCATCAATGCAGACATTATTAATATTATTCAAAGATATTTAACACTTTTCCTAGCGTGTCGGGTGATGTCGGATACATTCAAACTCTGTCGTAGGGTATTGTAAAAGAAAAAATCTTTAAATCGCCAGCATTTATATGAATAAGTACTGCTATGAAATACTATGTCGCGGGCCGGTGTGACGAGCACATTTGCCAGGGATTATATTCTCAATACTTGACAAATCAATGAAATGAAGAAAGAAACATCTCTCTGTATTTCTTCAAACTTCTTAAATAACTTCTTCAAACTTTCACATCAAAATTAACTTCTTAATTCAATTACAACTTGACTTGATACTTCATAAATAAAACTTAAATGTTACATAAAACTTCTCTTAGTATAACTTCAACTTCAACTGCTAAAACTTTACTTAATGGATCCGCTAATAACATATAACTCATTACTGAGAGAGAACCAACGCTCTACAAGATCTACTACTATGCGAGGACCAACGCTCTACAAGATCTACTACTATGCGAGGACCCCGTCTGACTCACTTTCCCTTAATTTATACTTTCTTTGATCGTACATTCCAGAATCCTGGAACCTTCTCTGATAATTATTTTAGTAACTTTGACCTTCTAGAAGCTGACGTGTGCTATTTTTTTCCCTTAACCTCTTTCTTCGATTGGACATCTAAAATTAACTTGTTTACGCTGGACACCTGCACTGGTTGACCTCGAGGTTCTAGAAACTGGTCGAAATAGGTCACAGACTCGACTCGTGACATTACCCCCTTGCCTTTTTAGCATTTTGTATGCAATATAAAATGCGTAAAATAACTTTATTACTATTCTAATATATGCACACAAAAAAACTAAAAAAATTCATGCATTAAAAATACAGAGCTCATAATTCAAATAATTGCTCCATTACATTTACATAATTCAAAATTCAAAATATTATACACATTTAGCATATATAGTAAGTATCACAAAAAATACAGCTTAGTTCCATACAGCACTATATGATATTTGAGTATGAACTTTTCTAGCTTTTGAAACTCAAGAAAATATCAAAATTATACAACTTCACAATACTGAAAAATATCTGTCATCTTATCATATTATTTACTAATACATAATATCTGAATATTAACTTATTTTTCAATATATGAAATCTAAACATGTACAATGCCAAATTACTTATTTCTAAAACTATTATAACAACAGTACTAAGGTAAATATACTAAGTAATAAACAATTGCATGACATAATTATTAAAATAAATATTGACACAGCTGTACAGTCCTGTTAGATTTACAACTTTCTTCTTTCCAGGTACTTGAAACAATTCTAGTCTGTCTGTATATTTCTTCTGTTCGGGCACTGGAAATAATTCTAGTCTATCTGTACATTTCTTCTTTCTTGGTTCTTTATAGTTCAAAATACGTTTAACAATATTGTCCTGTGTTTTCAGAGAGTTTTGTTCAACTCTGCTGTTGAAAAATGTCACTTTTGGTTTCAATACAAACATGCTTAGTTTAGCTACAAATGTACGTTGTTTCAATTGGTACAGAATGTCTTTCAGTTCATGAATATGTTTCATTCTAGCTTTAAGCAACATACAACTATTGTCCTTATAATATTCTTTGCTTTTCATATGTTCAAATAAGAACTGTCCAAAATTGACACTAAATCTTTCTTTTAATGACAGTTTACGTTGTAAAACGATTGAAGTAGAAAACATTGAGTTCAGATGTTCATGTATGCATTGTTCTAATAAATCCTTCAAGTCTTTCTGCAGTAAATCTCTATTGTGCAAAGTTAGAGAATAAACATTTGAGTTGGCAAGTTTGTCAGTTTTTAAGTTAATCTCATTGTCTATTAATGTTGATATGTCAGGAACATCATGAAATATCTCAGTATATTCTTCATTTGTATTCAACAGGTCTTCCATACTTTTCAACTTTAAATGATCTATGTCAATGTCTTTGATAGATTCAGTTTGTTTTGATGTCGCTGGTAATAGTTCATTTCTATTGTCTTCATTTTCCTCTGGAATTGTTTCTAAGCATGTAACATTGTCTTCTAGTACTTTTGATAAGTTTTCTTTATCTGTATCCTCATTGTATTTTCCAAGCATATGAACATGAAACACTTTGATATATTTGTTAATGTTGATTTCATAAGTTACGTTTGAAATCTTTCTGATGATAGTAAATGGACCTTGCCATGTATAAATCAGCTTGTTGCTCATGTCAGGTAACCATAACTTCACTTTGTCTCCTTGTTTAAAATTTCTAAGCTTTCTGTAATCCTTTAAAATTGTTTCACTTTGAATATTGACTTCAGCTTCTTGAGTTTTTCCACATGGCTTTATGACTGTAATATTTCTATCAAAATCTTGTTGAAATGTTTTCGTTTCTGAGTTATTTTGTTTTGACTTAGACAATGAGTCATTTTTGTCTGGTATAATATTTTCAATAGGTTTGTAGCTTTGTTCAACATTCGCGCGTTGATCTGGAACTTTTGTCTTAGGATTGTTCATTTGACAAACTTGACATTGACTAACATGTTTCTTAACATCTTTCGTAATACTAGGCCAATAAAATTTGTCAAGAATTCTTTTCTTTGTCCTCGTCACACTTGCTAGTTTCGTATGTAGAAAATTGTGATTCTTTTCAATGATGTCTTGAGTATATTTCAGTGGTAAAATGATTTGTTCAACAAACTCATAGGTATCATAATTAACACTTTTCTTTACAAGTATGCCTTCTTTGAAATAAGGTACATGAAGTCCTGGCTGCTTTACAATTGTTTGCGCCTTATTGTACAATCTTGTCAAAGTTATATCTTTCCTCTGGTCAGCTTTAAATTCTTCATTATTAAATAGTTGAAGTTCAGTAGTATTCTTGTTGTACTCATAAACAATGTCAGGTCCTTCAGTAATGTTTGTCTCTTTTTCTTCAGTTTCATTTCTTTCTGTTTCTTTTATTTCTTTAAGTTTTCTGTCTTCTTCTTCTTTTCTTTCTTTAAGTTTTCTTTCTTCTTCTTCTTGAATTTCTTTAAGTTTTCTTTCTTCTTCTTCTTTTCTTTCTTTAAGTTTTCTTTCTTCTTCTTCTTTTCTTTCTTTAAGTTTCTTCTCTTCTGCTTCTTTGTCTTCTTGTCTTCTTTTTTCTTCCTTAATTGTTTTTCTTTCTTCTGCCTCTTTTTCTTCCTGTCTTCTTTTTTCTTCTCTAATCCTTTTTCTTTCTTCTGCCTCTTTTTCTTCCTGTCTTCTTTTTTCTTCTCTAATCCTTTTTCTGTCTTCTGCCTCTTTATCTTCTCTACGTCTTCTTTCTTCTGCCTCTTTATCTTCTCTACGTCTTCTTTCTTCTGCCTCTTTATCTTCTCTACGTTTTTGTATATCGTAATTTATTTGTGTAGTGCACCATTCCTCCATTCTTTCTTGTGGGATGTGAAAGGCAGCGGCTAATTTGATGTATTCTTTCCACAAGTACGAGACTAATGCCATTGTAATAACTTAATAACTGTGCTATTTATAAGTACTGCCTACACTAGCGATGACCGACACCTGTCCTCAGGTGAGAGGTTAACTATGGCTGACCTAGTTAAATATCGATCGGTGTCTCCTCTTGAGGAATGTATAAGTGGTCAGTGTATGTAAACAAACCAGTGTACTCTAGCTTTAGTAACGTTGCCTTCACAGCTTAATAGATATAGCTTTCACAGCTTTAGGAAATATAGCTTTTACAGCTTGGTAAATATAGCTTTCACAGCTTGGTAAATGTAGCTTTCACAGCTTAGTAAATATAGCTTTCACAGCTTAGTAAATGTAGCTTTCACAGCTTAGTAAATATAAAATGTAAGGTACTGACTTTTCACGTTTCATTACAAAGTTTCGTTTCAAAGATTGCTGTCTTGTTGAAGTATTCTGCAAGAGGCTTTTCTTATAAGGCTTTATTTGGGCTTTGTCGTTCAGAGAGGCTATAAATCACTCGTTAGAGGCTTTATGAAAATTCGTAGAACTTGCTAGAATGTGTCGACTTTCCTCTTTGAAAATGTAATATGTGATGCTTGACTTCGTCGTTGTCTTTAGTTATAGATGCCTTTTTTCGTCAGGAGGTGCCAATATATGTGACGCCTTTACTCTTCGATGCTCTTTGCCGGAGGTGCCAATATATGTGACGAGCACATTTGCCAGGGATTATATTCTCAATACTTGACAAATCAATGAAATGAAGAAAGAAACATCTCTCTGTATTTCTTCAAACTTCTTAAATAACTTCTTCAAACTTTCACATCAAAATTAACTTCTTAATTCAATTACAACTTGACTTGATACTTCATAAATAAAACTTAAATGTTACATAAAACTTCTCTTAGTATAACTTCAACTTCAACTGCTAAAACTTTACTTAATGGATCCGCTAATAACATATAACTCATTACTGAGAGAGAACCAACGCTCTACAAGATCTACTACTATGCGAGGACCAACGCTCTACAAGATCTACTACTATGCGAGGACCCCGTCTGACTCACTTTCCCTTAATTTATACTTTCTTTGATCGTACATTCCAGAATCCTGGAACCTTCTCTGATAATTATTTTAGTAACTTTGACCTTCTAGAAGCTGACGTGTGCTATTTTTTTCCCTTAACCTCTTTCTTCGATTGGACATCTAAAATTAACTTGTTTACGCTGGACACCTGCACTGGTTGACCTCGAGGTTCTAGAAACTGGTCGAAATAGGTCACAGACTCGACTCGTGACAGCCGGATCTGGCCAGCGGGTTGTATTTTTGGATCACTGATATATTCAACTTAAATAACTTTTTCAATTCCTTCTTAAACGAAGGAGGCAGGCAGAGGAAACAATAGTGCATGTCTTAAAAGAATGACCAAAAGATGCGGGGAGACAACTGCAGGGTTACTTGAACCATGAGAGCTATGAGGCACTACGTTCAACAACAGAGTTACTTGCCCGAGCACTACCAGAGGCCCACAACAGAGTTACTTGCCCGAGCACTACCAGAGGCCCACAACAGAGTTACTTGCCTGAGCACTACCAGAGGCCCACAACAGAGTTACTTGCCCGAGCACTACCAGAGGCCCACAACAGAGTTACTTGCCCGAGCACTACCAGAGGCCCACAACAGAGTTACTTGCCCGAGCACTACCAGAGGCCCACAACAGAGTTACTTGCCCGAGCACTACCAGAGGCCCACAACAGAGTTACTTGCCTGAGCACTACGAGAGGCCCACAACAGAGTTACTTGCCCGAGCACTACCAGAGGCCCACAACAGAGTTACTTGCCTGAGCACTACGAGAGGCCCACAACAGAGTTACTTACCAGAGCACTACGATAGGCCCATGCTTTCATGCCCTGCTATCATTAGGAGTTGTCCAATTGCCAGTGTCTTCCAAACTTTTAACCTCTGTGTACATCTTTTATAATTTTTGCAATGCTGAGTACCCCTTCCCCCCCCCCCCAAACCCCACTTCAATTTATTAGCAGATCTTAATAAATGGGTATTTAAAACAATCAGCATAGTTAACGAGGTGCAACGCGTACCCCCTCCAAAGTCTTCCCGTACCCTTGGTGGTACGCGTACCTTTCTTTGGGAAACACTGCGTTATGCATTTGTATACAAAGTTTACGTATTCAAATTAAAATTTATGGATGCGCTGTTCGACCTTTTTCAAAACGTACATTTTGGTTTACATTTTACAAAAATAACACGTTTCGTATATCAATGACACTAAAAATGATACGTAATAAGTGGCGATCTTAATCCTCAATTTTTAGTTATTAAACTAGTGACGATATTATACTGACTTTGTCCTTACATAAGATAGTCCAGAGTTTTACAACACGACCAGACGTAACGATACGTTATGCATTAAGCGCATTTACTTATACTGTTTAAAATATTTCTGCTGCGACAACTAAAATGTTTGAAATCAATTCTGACGCAGCGGTCTGCAATATCTATCTTCGAAAAATTAACAAATAGTAAATCCCATTGAAAAATAACAAACTTTGTATGTGTCAAGTTTTACATAAAAGAAAAGGCCAAAAAAAAATCCATATTTTCGTTGGTCTTAAGCGACCCCTGACAAATTGTCAATCAACCCACAAGTTAAGAACCCCTGACCTAGTGTATATTTACCATAGGAAAAAGACTTTCCTACCAAGCAACTCTCGACTGACTTAAATTATAGTCACCAATTACTCAAGTATGCCATGGTAGAGTATAATTATATATTTAGCCCTACTCTTATAACATAAAAAAAAACAGTTTGTAAAACTTTTCAGCACTCTAGAATTAATTTTTGACAAAGCTTATATCAACTCTGTCTGTCTGTCTGTCTGGTAAATATTGTGTGTGTACAGGTTATTTCTCCCACACCCATTCTCTTATCAAGCTGAAACTTCGCACAATTATTCACTGACATAGGCAAGACACGAATCAATTTAAAAAAAGTATTAATTTGACAATAAATCACTGGTAATTCATTAATTACTTTGTTTAATAGAAACAAGGGAAATTGATATTACAGTATTCACAGCTATGGCTAAATTTGTTGGGCTTAGTTCCCTAAATAATTGTCAACACCATTTCTCTCATACACATTCTCCGATGAAGTTGATTCTTTAAAAAATTATTTATGGTACCAAACAAAACATAAATCAATAAACAAAAATACTTAATTAGCCAACTGATTATTGGTAATTAATTATTTAGTTTGATATCGAGTAAGGGAAATAGCTTGTACATTATTGGTAGATATAGTTTTAAGGACAGAGTTATTCCCCCTTTAGTTAACCTTTTTTATTTTTTTAAAGTTTTTTTTTTTATCTTTTGCTTATTTAACTCACCAGCTTGAAGCAGCGTAATTTTTTTTAGTAATTAGTTGTCAAAAGAGATCATTTAATAAGGCGTTGTCAACATTGCTCAGTTCCTCTATTTATTTGCACATCTCTCCCAATCTTCTTCTCTTTATTTTCTTTTTCTCTTTAGGTTCCATTACAGCGTCACATTTTTTTTCCATATTGCTTTCTCTTTTTTTTTTTGTGTACCGAATTTTATTACTAGAGAACGTTAAGGTGATCTGAAAAAAACAGACAAGCAGGTTACTGAAACGGGGTCATCTTATCTTATCTTATAAAATACAGACTCTACTTCATAACACATTAGTATGTTAGGCTTTAGCTCGATCCTTCAAATTAATTTCTCGTTCCAGTTATCAATGTGAATTGTCTAATTTTACTAACTGATAGAAAAAAGAATATATAGAGAAAAATACTTTTAAAAAACGCTTATACGAAGAGTATATATGTAGTTATTAGTTTGGATCAGTCATGTAATGAAATTTGAATAGTTCTAGAGTAACAATAATAAACTTGTGCGATAAGAATTATTTTTCATAATTGTTTTTGTTTAGCACTATTTCATGCTTTTAGCTTTCTCAATACGCTATGATCCTATCACGTGTTTGGACCAGTTGGGAAAAGGAGGGGGGGGGGGGGAGGAGAGAAAGAAAGATTGTATAGTTATATTTTGTTTCAAAATTACTTTAGAGAGTCGACCTATAAAGGGAACTAATTTAGTTTATACCACCACTTCAGACAAGTACAATTTATTTCCTTGTTCGAAACACCTAACAAAAATAATTAATTACTAATACTTAACTAACTAATTGGTTAATTTTATATCTATCTATCTATCTATCTCGCTATATATATATATGATATATATTTATATATATATATATATATATATATATATATATATATATATATATATAGAGAGAGAGAGAGAGAGAGAGAGAGAGAGAGAGAGAAAGAGAGAGAGAGAGAGACACACACACACACACACAGAGAGAAATAGATAGATAGATAGATAGATAGATAGATAGATAGAAAGATAGATAGATAGATAGATAGATAGATAGATAGATAGATAGATAGATAGATAGATAGATAGACAGATAGATAGATATATACTTTTGTTGTCAGGTAAAAGAAATAATAGTGTAAAATTTCAGCTTGATCTGAGATTGGGTGTCAGAGAAGGTGTCCAAACTTTTGACCAGACAGACTGTCTGGTCGTGCCGTTTACGCGCTGGACTGTCGTTCGGATTTATCGACGGTCGAGGGTTCAAACCCTGCCCGCTCCCATCCCCCGTCGTCCTGCGGGAAGGTTTGGACTAGGAAGTAAACTATCTTCAACTCTGAAGGAACACCCGAAACATATAAATTATTTTACAAACATTTTGCATTTTTACAAATTGAATTTAAAACTAAAACAACCAAACAACACACAAAAAAAAACAAAAGTAACTGTTGAGACACCGTTTCTATACTGCATGCGTGGCCAACCGTGACACACGCGGTCAAGAGAGGATACGCTGGCCAGTTAGTGGACTGGAGAGCTCTTTACGGGTGTGTTGTCAACAAGGAGAATGAGACAGCTAGTGGATTGGCTTGTGTAGAAATGTTTTGTGTACATTATATTACTATTCAACTCTTGCAACTGAAAGCTTTAAGAACGTGTGTCTCCACGGTAACCTTAAAAACGTATTGGCCAAATATATGACATTCTAAAATGTTAATAGATCTATTTATTTTTCTTTTCTTCATTTTCTTTTCCAAAGTTTAGGCATTACTATCTCTGTCTGTCTGTCTGGGTAGATTTTATTTACACGTTTTCTTCAACTTCCAATTCTCGAATTAAGATGAAACTTGGCCAAAATCTATCACTATCGATGACAACACATGAATCAATAAACAATTTCAATTACTTGATTTATTTGTGATAATTAATTAATTGTATTTTCTATAAGTGAAATAACTTTTGCTGTATTGAGTGATATTTATGGCAGTAAATGTGTCGTTTTTTCCCTTATATAAGCTTTTTAAAAAAGTATTTGTTATTTTTGCCGGTTTAAGTGTAAAGTCTAATAAGTGTTTCTGTTCTTGGTGTCAATCGTAAGCTTGCCCAAAGATATAGATCAGAGGTTATAGAATCAGCATATAATCGTAATAAAAATCACTTTTCTAGATCAGTGATTTGTGGGCGAAATGCTTAAATTTTCACCTGTTTCTATGGCTAACGGTTTACTATGGTGTCATGTGACCAACACAATTATCACCCACATCTGTTTACCCCGATACTTGACGTTTTGGCGCCGCTGTTTTGGCGACGCCGTTTTGGCCCCGCCGTTATTCGACGGGACGTTTTGGTGCGAGCCTTTTTTTGGCGACGGGACGTTTTGGCGCGAGATATCATTAGACGATAATGTAATAAGCACGTAGCTTTTAGAACAATGTTTATTTCACTCTACCCTAATATTGTATGTATAGTAGGAATTCTAACACCGTTCAGTGCATTGTTTTTTTTTTTAATTATAAAGGTTTTGCTTATTTCATGAATATAGGCCTATAATAAGTCAGATTCCTGAATGGAATACGAGCTGTCCAGAAAGGTCGTGACCTTATATATGAACAATATATCCGGGGAGACCAGCCGCCTTCTAAACGAAAAAAGTATATTGACACAATAGTGTTGTTGACTTAATCTTTGAAGACGTGATTGTAACAAGTAATTAATGAGCACTTGCTAAGTATATTGACACAGGCGAAAGAATCAATGTCATTGTACAAACTTATCAACAAAGGAACATCATTGAATACCTCAAGGGACTTGCACACAACTTTTTAATGAACCCTTGAATTCCAGCGACTTAGGCAAATAACCATGGTGTCTATGTATACTTGACTTATAGTATTTGGAGAAACATGGTACATGTATTATATTTTTACTTATTATTAGCAAGTGTTTGGTATGTATAGCTGGAGATACCATACAGTCATTAAATAAACCAATGTTAATGTCAACAAATCATTACATCCATTTTTAGTCTATCTTCGTTTCATTTTGTTTTTGATTTTTGTTTTTAATTTTAAAATAATATCTTAAAAACCTTTTTGAAAATAAAAGTGTGCCTCTTAATAAACACACATACACAAGCCAAAATGTTTGATTAAAGAAAATGATGTCAAAAACAAACACACATTTACATTAAGTACGTGAAAAATATGTCTTAACACAAACACTCATGCAAAACATAGATATGAATAATTCTTTTAAAAGAAATAATACAATAAACTTACATAATGTATTTCGCGCCAAAACGTCCCGTCGCCAAAACGGCTCGCGCCAAAACGACCTTCGCGCCAAAACGGCGGGGCCAAAACGGCGGGGCCAAAACGGCGTCGCCAAAACGGCGGCGCCAAAACGTCCTGCTTCGTGTGTACCCTAATCTCTGTCATGTCATGCATTATAAGTCAGACCTAATTTAAAACGAATAGTAATCTTTTAAACTTCATTTTCCTTAACATTTATTTGTTGCGAATTTCATTCTCTTGTGGATGTGAATTGGAGTATGAACCTTTTCAAAACAATGACATCAATGATAAGACTTCAGTCAGCCCATGAGAGGCGCGGTAGCTGAGCGGTAAAGCGCTTGGCTTCCGAACCGGGGTTTAAAGCTCCCCCCAAAAAATATCAATTCAAAGTTACAGCTTTTATCGGGTTTCGATTTCGTTGCGTTTTATAGTGGAGTCCCATTAAATATTAAAACACCAAGTCTAAACCTATGGCGCGTTGCGGATGAATGGTAAAGCACTGAGCTTCTTTACCAAGAGATCTCGAGTTCAAATCTCGGTAAATACGCCTCTGAGTCATCCCAATTCAAATGGGTAAATGACGTTAGTTTGGGGAAAGTGAAGACGGGTGGTCGTTGTGCTGGCCACATGACGCCTTCGTTAACCGCCGCCAAAGAAACAGATGACATTTACATCCTCTGCCCTATTGATCTTAAGTACTGAGAAGGGAGCTTTTTTCTTAAATGACATATAATTGTGTAGCGAATCACTCAAAGGTTTTATATGTCATTTCAAAAATAAAATCACTCTGCTTTATCACTACACAGCACTCATTAACCATTGGTCTAATTAATGAAACTTCTGAATCATAAAACCAAAATATTTATAACGAACTGTAGCGTTATGCACGCCACGTGATCTCAGCGTTTCAGCAGACGCCAAAGTAGATTTGTTAAAAATGCAAATAAGATGGTAAACTATTCAGGCAGAGTCCTGCGCGCGCCGTAGCGCAAAGATCTCATTTCCGGCCCATGGTTTTGTTGACGTTGGCAGTAAAATATCTCGGCTGGAGTTAAACCCAAATCTCAAGTTAAAATCCTTTCTCTTCAATTGTAATTATAATTCTTATATGCTAACCACTGTCGAAAAAAAACAAACGCAAACTTAAATTCTATGGCCTAATCACAAGGTCCTCAGGGCTCGAAAAGACTTTCTTTCAGGGAACAGTACCAGGAAAAAAAAGAATGGCACACAGCATGACTCGACACCGGAGGCTGCTAATCGGCACCGCGCGCTCTAGTTTAATTAAGAGCCGTCATCACGTATAAAGCGTTTGACTAAACACGTGCAATAAATTTGAACACATATTCCTAAATTGTAAAGATTGCAACACCACACAGCTCCATTATAAAATTGTGTTTCATTGTTATTGGTTTGTCTCCTTGGCTGTATCCTGATCCTTGAAGCCGTCTCTCACTGATATCCTGTTTCCGGCTCTACATATTTTTAGAACCCGGGGGCAGACAATCAAGCAATTTAACATTGGCCATGTCTTAAGTCGTAGCTTGGCAGATACAATTCTTATCGGTGTTAAATATTCCAGATCACATGCACAAACTGCCCCCCCTCCATCCTTTTTCTCTCTAGCGGCTATCGCCCCCACCCCCGAATCCCTACTGCGTGAGATACAATATATTGATTACTGAATGTGTGGGGTGGTGAGCGGTTGTGACCCCATTTAGGTATTACTCACGCGGCGCCCTACATACAATCTGATTGAGCCAAGCCAAGTGTGGAAGGCACAGAGAGAAAAAAGACAAAACATGGTCTGGAACTGGCTGTGTTGTCTGGTCTGTTAGAATATCAACTGGCATGTTGGCCATTGCCTGTGTGTACTTATTGATTCAATCAATGGAAGATATCCACACAGTCTAGTCTGGGTTTTTACCCAACCAAATAAAAACCCACATGTGTTGTTGCTTTTTTTAACAAACCCTTTAATGCAAAACCAAAATACAGGCATTTTTTAAAATATTTTTTTTGATCTACTAAATTGGGAGATTTTTTTTTTACTATAAATAGCAAGCTTTTAGTGTATCCGGTGTACAGAATAAAGAATACGGATTTTTTTTTTAAAGTTCTATGGTTATTTAGCTCTTCGGTTTGTAGTTTTTATTTAGTTGGCAATAGTGAAGCACAAGTTACGAGTCCTTGACATTGTTTGTTTGTCTTGAAAATCTCGAATACGTAAATGTTGAAGGCCTGTACCACACAGGCACAGGTTTTCCGAAGAAAATGGGTAGTGGGTAGTGCCAAGTGGGTAGTGGGTAGTGGGTAGTGGAGCCACGAACTGGTATTGACATTTTACTTCGGGCGGTTTCGTGAAAACTGCGTCACACGTTGTCGCCACTGCATCGAGGACGATTAAACAATGGATCATATTTTTTTGACGAATGTTGTGCTCTGCATGAAGAGCAGTCGGTGCAAGGGTTCATCTTGTCTTATAAAAAACAGACGTGATTTCAATAAAAAAAAATATTTGAGAGAGAGAGAGAACTGGTCCATGTGTGGCAATGGGTATGTCCTCGTACGGGAACCTTAAAACTTACTTCCCGCTTCGTCTCACGTTCTGTAAGGGAGTTATCTCAGCATGGTTCGTTTACTTATGGGGGGGTTGGGTTGATTCGTTATGAACACAAATTAACGGATATTTATTTATAATCTATTCAAAAGTTCATGAATTTGACAAAACGTTAGAAGCACAAGGAAGAAAGTATCTACATACATCGAATTAATTGATGTGCAACCACTGACCTATATCTATATCTATGCTTATACCTATGTGAGTGCAACGTATGGGATGGCAGAGTGGTTAAGCGCTTGGCTTCCGAACCTGGGTTCGAATCTCGGGGATTGATTCTGAATTTCGGGATTTTTTAGAGCGCCCCTAACCTGAGTCCACCCAACTCTATGGGGTGCCTGACTTTAGTTGGGGAAAGTAAAGTTCATTGTGCTGGTCACATGACACCCTGCTTGTTAACCATTGGTCAGAGAAATCAATGTCCTTTACGTCATCTGTCCTATAAATCGCAAGGTCTGAAAGAGGAACTTTACTGTGTGACGTACTTGGGGCTTGCAAAGACATTCCTTCAGGGAACAGTACCAGGAAAAAGAAAAAGTAGGCAGACAGAGAAAGTGATGGGAAGACACGATAAATAGAATGGACGGGCCTGCTGTTGGAAAAGGTTCTACCCAAGGCAAAAGACAGAGAGGAATGAAGAAAGACGATCACGAATCTTGTGTGGTGCCCCAACGGTCCAACAGACATTGTGAAGGTTAAGGTTGTTTCAGTTGTTTAATAATAAATGGGATGCTTATATTTCGTATTAAACCTAGTAATCATACTCTATGTTAAACCATGTCGTCATAATCGAAGTTTAGCATATTTATCATTATCTATGTTAAATCATAATCTAGGATAAACCAAGCTATCATAAACTAGGTTAAAGCAATTTATCAGGTTCCAGGATAAATCTAGTTATCAGGTTCAAGAAAAAAAACCAGTTCTCCTTACTGTGCCATCATCTCTGTGCTTTCTTTCTTCTGTCAAGTTTTTTCGTCTAGTATTCAAAGTAACAAAAAAAAACAAAAAAAAAAATATATAAAAAAACTTGATGTCAAAGCCTTATATGTCCGCCTCTCACTAATCTGGTGATCCTGAGATTGACTAGTTCACGTGATAATCCTAAAGATGTTTTGAAACTTCATTGTGTCCCACGGAGATTCCTATTGTGCTGAGGGGCTTTGGTTGTATAAGCCGATTAGAGAAACATTTTTTTTTCAAAGCTCAGAAACTTTTATTTAAAAAAAAAGAGTTAAGCTTATAAAAAATTAGGTCAGGAAGATTTTTTCAACCCATTTTTGCAAGGTGCGATTCCAATTGATATTCCCTTTTGACAAAGCTTATATCAGCTCACTCTGCCTGGTCAACATCCAATCTCAGATCCAGTGGAAATTTTACACTGTTATCTCTTTTACCTGACAAAACAAGAATCACATTCTTAAAGTAGCCGATTAGCTAATTTACTATTCGTAATAAATTTATTTTGTTAGATATCTCAAACAATGGAGAGAAATTGTAATTCCCTGATCTGGTGATATAAGCTGAAATAGCCCTCTTGTATAGTTTATTGGTCGTCGCATTAAAGTATGAAGCTAACAATAGATAACTACAAAATCTTCTAATTCCTTAGTGATTCGCTGGCAGAATGGTTAGTCGACTGGCTTGAGGAGGCTCAGTAGACTTTAGCCCTTGAGTTCGAATTTAGCGATTGTCGTTTTCTTGAGAATAATATTGAAAACCTCAAAAATCTGGTGATTTGAATGCTTAAGTCTTATATTTAAAAAATGATTATATCATTTTAAAAGTTTTGGAGGGGTTTTAAACTCAAAATCTTTCTTGGCTTTACATTATTTCTTTGTTTTGTTTTATAGAAGATGGGGGTTTTAACATAAAACCCCTAGAAGGGGATTTTAAACTCAAAACCCACCTTGACCGTGCTGGGGTAAATGATGATTTAACATTAAAATCTCACGTAGAATTATCAAAATTAAAAAAAAAATCAGTCACAAAATTTCGACCACTCCCCTTTGGGGGGGGGGGGATTTCATTTCGGAAAGGAGGTGGTTTTGAACCCCGAACACCCCGGAGAAG
Organism: Biomphalaria sudanica; assembly: GCA_036873155.1. NCBI lineage: Eukaryota > Metazoa > Mollusca > Gastropoda > Planorbidae > Biomphalaria > Biomphalaria sudanica. Next base: position 17,524 of record JAZGLO010005427.1, on the reverse strand, counting down.
CCCATGTTACGTCATATCCAAAGCTTCACAAGAGCAGCTTGTAGCCTTTATTTTGATTTTCCTAATGGCCAAGTAGCCTATAATCCTCTTGTTCTTGTTAATAAAAGAATAATGCTACGTTGAAAAGAATGTTGCTACATTGAAAAGAAAATGGCATCAACAACGTAACATTTTGTTAGATTCGCATTTAGAATATTGTGACTATTTTTAGCTCTAACAGAGAGGTAGTGAAACATAGATTTAAATATAATGCGTCCAAAAAAACATCCTCTCTCGTGTTTCATAAAAATCTTCCTATCTGAGAAAGGATTACCGAAAAAAATTATATAAATGTTGGGATATTTGAGGCTCTACTCGTTTTAAACGAGATTATTTCTTTAAATTATAAATATTTGCTGTTTTGAATGCATTCAGAGTTTTATATGTGGCAGTTAGTGAAACATTCTATTTGACAATGTTTTACTTCTGATTTTGTCCTCTTCTACTGTTCTACTTCTGGTCTCTTTCTCTTCTCTCCAAGTGCCTGTCATTCTCTTCTTTTAATACCTTTCTCTCTTTCTCTATCAATGTTTCTCTATTTCTCTCACTTATTGTATTTCTTTATCACTGTATTTCCCGTTTACCCTGCCTCTCTTTCTCCACGCTCTCTTTCTATCATTCTATCCCTTTATATCTTTTTCTGTGTCACACAATCTCTGGGTTTTTTTCCCTCTGTTTCTATGTCTCTCGCTTTCACTTTTTAAAGAAATAATTCTGTTTTTCTTTCTTTTTTAATTGTATCATTATCTTCCTCTATCTCTTATCGTCTTTGTCTCTTTATTATGTCTTTTTCTTTACCATTTAGACTGAGCGCGTCTTACCCCCCCCCCCCCCCCCCCGCTTGCTTCTTGATGACGGAACAAAGAGATTGACATTCCGAAATGTGTTTGTCTTGCGTTAAGAAACTTTCTTTCATCTTCCCTCCCCTCTCTGTCTTTCTCTCTCTCTCTCTCTCTCTCATACACACACATGCACACACACGCACACACACAGAGTAGCAGTCCACTGCTGTCCTGTGTCTCTGACACTCTCAACTGAAACTGACCGAACAACTCAGTTCATCAGGATCAGTGATAATCGGATTTCATCTTGAGGTCCCACGTCGCTGCCATGTTTGATTTCCTGAGTCATCTGTCACTCTGTCAAACTCCACTTCACTCCACAAATACAATGTTGAACTTTGCATTCAATTCACCAAACTCTCTTTTTTTCGCTACCAAACTCTCTTTTCGCTACCAAACTCTCTTTTCGCCATTAAACTTTCTATTCGCTACACAACTTTTTATTCGCAACCAAACTCTTAATTCGCCACCAAACAGTCTTTTCGCCACCAAACTGTTGATTTGCCACCAGAGCTCTTTTCACCAAATTCTGTTCGCCACCCCTGTACTGCTCTTACTTTAACAACAGTAGTTTCATCCTTTCATTATTCACATTGATATAAGAAAAGATAAGATAAGATACTTCCATTGAGTTTTACATCTCTGCGTTCTTCTTTTGATATGCAAACTTTCGGAAGAGCTCATCAACTAATCTCTAAGGTTTCTGGTCAATAGTTGTGCACTACTTAACACCATGACATCAATTTTATAAGCTCTTTTGTTTGTAGCACAAACTGATTTGAATTTTCAGTTGTCCCATTAAACGTCCTCTGCGCAAATGCACACCACACATACACACCACACATACACACCACACATACACACCACACTTACACACCACACATACACACCACACATACACACCACACATACACACCACACATACACACCACACATACACACCACACATACACACCACACATACACACCACACATACACACCACACATACACAACACACATACACACCACACATACACACCACACATACACACCACACATACACACCACACTTACACACCACTTATACACATCGCACATACACACCACACTTACACACCTCACTTACACACCACTTATACACATCGCACATACACACCACACTTACACACCTCACTTACACACCACTTATACACATCGCACATACACCCCACATACACACCACATACACCCCACATACAATCCACACTTACAATTCCCACATACACACAACACATACACACCACATCACACACTTACCACACATACACACAACACATACACACCACACCACGCATAAACACCCCGCATACACACCACAAACACACCACACATATACACCACACATACACACTACACACACAACACTTATACACACAACACATACACACCACACCACACACCACAAATACACAACCCACATACACACCACACATACACACCACACATACACACAACACATACACACCACAAATACACACAACATATACATAACACTCATCCACACCTCTTATAAACACCAAACATACATATCACTTAAGCACACCACACATTCACATACACACAAAAAACGCACATACACACCGCAAATCCCCATCACATACCCACATTCACCGATCTCTTTGACCTTGACCCGAGGTCATTACATCCATGTTTACGCCTGTTCTGCTCCAGTGACCCCCCCCCCTCCTTTTTGACCCGGCGCCCCCATCGCCCCGGCGCTGCTACTGGATCCGATATTAATGGGAACTCCAGGAAACTCATTAAAGAAATGAACATTGCCGTCTGAAGTGTTTGTCGCATCCATTGACTAAAGTTCAACAGACTTCCTGATAAGAAGAATCAATGCCTGAACGTCTGTCGTTTAAGCCGCAAGTTGTTCAAGTGTAGTGTGCTTTCAAAGTACGCATTTTTGGATAGCGACAATCTCATGTAGGTCGCGACCACCTCGGGACTCGAATGACGAATGTCAGGGTCACTTATGACAATCTGAAGCATGATTTTTTTTTTTGGTGCTATTCTGACATAGTCAAAACTGACATTATACGAAGTTCTCGGTTCATTCTGCGATGCAGAATAGAATATGCATCCTCTGTTTGGGACTTTTTAACTCAAGAAAACATTAAGAAACTGGAACAGACACAAAATAGAGCAGTGAGATTCATAACAAACGAATATTCACATTTGACTAGAGTAACACCTTTAGTAAAATCACTTAACTTAGTAAGCCTTCAGTGAGGTGAGGTTGCGTGTCAATGTGTTTTGCGCCAGGAGGCCCATTGACTCCGACTTCAGCCTGCTTTTCTTTCTGGGTGTGCTCCCATAGCCTTTGATCATCCAAGATCATCTGCAAGGCAGCAGGTGTTTATTTTCTGAGTTTTCTCTCCTAGATGAACTGCTATCCCTAGCTAACGAGTTTCATCTACCCGGGTTTAGAGTTAGAGCGCCCTATACTCGCTTTTTGCAATCATTTCCCTGGATTTCTGAGATGTTTTTAGTAAATATTCAAACCACTGGAATACTTCACCTCATCCTCCATGACTGCAAACCAGTTGGTCCGCGGCTGTTTATTTGCTATTCACAGCTAACCCTTATATCTAAGGGTCTTTCCCCTATCCGCCACCTGGGGACGCGCTTGGTAGAAGGTGGTAGCTCCCGATGCAAAAACAACCCTCCAAAGCCTGCAAAACTCTGATTCCTCATATATTAATAACCTCAAAACAGCACGTACAAAGCTCAACAACAACAGCAAAAAAACTGTAATTCAATTGATCCCAGCTCATATAGAACTAGAAGGAAATGAGAAGGCTGACACACTCGCCAGGAGTGGGAGAACTAACACACTAATAAACTCTGCACTCTATCCAGAAGAATTGAAGAAATTAATAGTAAATAAAATAAATGAGAAATGGACGAGCTCTCATCCAAATCACAAGAAAGATGACGCTTACTATAAGCTATCCCGACAAGACCAACGTCTAATCTTTCGACTCAGGACCGGACACAACAGAATGCGACAACACATGTACCGGAAGCTCAAAATTGGAACCAGTGAAATCTGCCCATTCGGAGAATCACCAGAGAATACAGACCACGTCCTCCAAAACTGCTCTCTATACCAAGAGGCCCGTATAAGACATTGGCCCCAAATCACCCCACTAGAAAGGAAACTCTATGGAGAGCTCCCTGATCTGGAAACCACTGCGCAGTTCATCTCATGTATTGGTCTAGTCATCTGAACACTCCAACATAACAATGAGAACGAAGAAGAAGAAGAAAAAGTAAGCCTTCAGGACAGAAGACTTAAAAAGTAAAGTAGCAATTATACATAAAACACTGAACCATAATCTTCAAATACAAAAAAAAACAAAATTTAATAAAATACACAGAAAGACATAAAGATAGTGGCACATTCTTCATTCCATATGCAAGGACAAATTTGTACAAATACTCCTTCTTCCCTAGTGCTATTAGAGCATGGAATGGGTTGCCTGAGCTAGCCAGGGAAACCAGTGACTCAGCAGAATTTAGGTCATTGGTTAATTTGTATGATTAAATGAATTACTCGTAGGACGTAATCATCTTCTATTTTGAAGTAACGTCTGTATTTTATAAGTTACGATGTACAGCATACAGAAGTTATTGAAGGAAATCCTATAATCCATAAAACCACAGTGAAATGATTCGTGAAACACATTCCCCGAGGCTAGATTTAAGGAAAGATGAGCTTGTCAGACGGTTAGACCATTCTTTGCAATTAGAATATATCTAATTAACTGAACATTCATAAAACATTTTTAAAATCTTTTTATCAAGAATCAATCAATTGAACCGTTTTGTTATGAATTAAAACATTGGTATTATATATCTGTACCCTTCTATCTTAAGATTAATAAATACCTCTTGTAACGGGTATTTAGTTTTTTATTGATTTCTATGTCTTCAGGTTCTCCTATACTAGTGATAGTCGACAAATTTACTTTGTAGGAACGTATTGACCGATAGAGCGCATGTTGAAGACTAGAGCGTCGGGATCCTTTGGACGTACCTGGATCCATTAATCTGTAAAGACAGTAGGCTGGAAATGTTTGGGCAGTTTTTGCTAATACGTTTAGTTAATAGTACTCTCAAACCCATTATATCCAAATAAATACAATACTCTCAATTGCATTATATCGGACGTGACAAAATACTCTCAAACCCATTACATCGGATGTAACAAGATACTCTCAAACCCATTACATCGGAAGTAACAAAATACTCTCATTCCCATTACATCGAAAGTAATAAAGTACTCTAAATCTTATTAAATTACAACCTATTCTCACTTTCTCTCTCTCTCTCTCTCTTTCTCTCTAACTATCTCTCTCTTTCTCTCATTCTCTATCTCTCCGTTTCTCTCTGCCAGACTCTCTTTTTAATACACAACCTGTAACTGACTTAATTTTCATCTCTCTCTATTCTATTTCTCTCTCTATCTCTCTCTCTCTCTCTCTCTCTCTGCTTCTCTTTAGTTTCTCATTCATTGAATTTTAACTCCATTTGTCAACTTCAGTAGAATGTGTATGTGTGTTTAGGTGACTTTCAATGTTATATGCGTGTGTCTTTGAGACAAGAAAACCTCTTAACATCGACACTAATGTAAAAAAAAAAAAAAAGTTTTAAAATCTTCCAAATTGAGTTTCCCAGCTTACCGGACAGCATTATCTGGTATTATTCCGGTAGAATCCCTTTTCAAACCTAGGCACGTTTTTTGTTTTTAGCTTTAAATTTAAAATTTTCTTCCTTTCAGAGATACTTGTTAGGGTTAGGGTTGTGGTTTGTGTATCAGACATCAATCACAATGCTGTTGTTAAGTTCTTTAAGTCAATGGCTCGTTTGATTGATTTTTTTTCGATCTTTTGAGACCAAATTGAAAGAAGACGTGGACGCTGAAAAGAAAACTTAAATCGTCCCACGATGAAGGCTTTGTTTGCGACAAATTATGTAGGTCAAAGCTGGGTCTTGGTGATCAAGTGACATACTGCACTAATACTTAATCTGCGGGATCCAAGACTTTTGGTTACTTGTATTTTGATTGGGGGTGGAAGCGGGGCGGCCGAACGGTAAAGCACTTGGCTTCCAAACCGAGGGATAACGGGTTCGAATCTCGGTAAAGACTGGGATTTAATTATTTGGATTTTTTTGGGCGCCCTTGAGTCCACCCAACTTTTAATGGGTACTTAAATTTACTTGACATTAGTTGAGAAACGTAAGGGCCGTTGGTCGTTGTGCTGGCAAAATAAAACCCTCGTTGACCATCTGCCATAGAAACTGATGACCTTTACATCGTCTGTAGATCTATGGAGATTTTCACAATAAACTAAACAATGCCAAGGACTCTAAATAGAACTTGAATATTTCCAATTAAATAAAACAGAAGAGCTTATAGAGTATAGTTCTTCAGCTCTAAAATGTGCACATAAATCAATATAAAAAAAACAGCTTATCAACACTTGCTATTTATAGCTTTTTCCACTGAGTATGGAAATCTCGAATAAGACTCAAATATTTTACATGTACATATATAGCTCCTCCTTCGATATCGAAGATAATGAGCACATTTCTCATTTCCTATGGACTGTAAAGTCCAATACTCGCTTTAAAAATCTGGCCGCATACGTGGCATGGGTGGGTTTGGTCAGTTGCAGACAGGCCTGCTTCTTCTCTCAGCTTTTTGTTGGTTCGGCGCTCTTTCACCCTGGCCACTCTTCTTGCTTCAAATCTTGAGACTCCGAGACTCACAGCTTCACGCCATGAGGAGCGATCGAGAGCTAGTACTTCCCAGCCGTGAATGTCAATGTCACACTCCTTGAAGGAGCTCTTAAGGTTGTCTTTACAGCGCTTGTATTGACCTCCATGGGAGCGCTTTCCTGCACACAGCTCCCCGTACAGAAGTCGTTTGGGAAGGCGATTGTCTGGCATGCGGACTACGTGTCCCGCCCATCAAAGTTGGGATCTTTTTACTGTCGCATTGATACATTTCATGTTCGACAGCTTTAAGATTTCTGTGTCTGGTATGAGGTCGGACCAACGCACCTTATGGATACTCCTTAGACAGCGTAGGTGGAAGGAGTTTAACTGTTTGATGTGACGGGAATATAGGACTCGATGCATATAAGAGTGACGGGAGAACTACAGCATTGTAGACTTTCAGTTTTGTGGATATGCTGAGTCCTCTCCGTTGCCACACTTGTCCTTGAAGTCTGCCAAAAGCAGCACTGGCACGAGCAACAAGTAAGTCAACCTCATCCTCTAGGTTGGCGTTTGCTGATATGGTGCTTCCCAGATAGACACACTTTTTAACGTTTGCTAGTTTTTGGCCATCTATAAGAATGTCTGGTTCCGTGACAGATTTATTTCGGTAGGTTGATGCAGCACTTGTCTTTTTTAAATTAATGGTGAGGCCAAAATTTTTGCACGCGTTAGCGAAGAGGGACATGCTCTTTTAAAGGTTTGAATTTCTTCGTTTGAGGCATTCAGGGCACAGTCGTCTGCGGATAGCTGCAATAGCAGGTCTCTGATGCAGTCGTAGTTTACTTTAGTCCTTGCCTTGAGTCTTTGTACATATAATGTTAAGAGGTGCGGTGGCTGAGCGATAAAGTGCTTGGCTTCCGAACCGCTGGTCTCGGGTTCGAATTTCGAATCCTGCTGAAGACTGTGATTTTCAATTTCGGGATCTTTGGGAGCCTCTGAGTCCATCCAGCTCTATTAGTTGGGGAAAAGTAAAGGCGTTTGATTGTTATGCTGGTCACATGACACCCTCGTTAGCCAAAGGCCACAGAAAAAATTACCATTACATCTTCTGCCCTATAGACCACAAGGTGTGAAAGGGAAATTTACTTTACATTACATATAATGTTGAGTGTCATTTTAGTAAATTTGAGCCGCCTTCCGTTAGTCAAATTAGTTAAACTTTTAATATTTGTTGCCCCAATCAGTCAGACATTAGCCTTTTGTTGCCTAAATCATCTTTTGTGCTTTTGCCCAAAACCAGTGACGTTCTAGTCTTTTTTTTTTTGCCATTGTTTTTTTTTTGTTGCCCCTAATCACCAAATTAGAACACAAAATACAAATACATGCATTATGTAAGCATAAACAATTTGGTTTGTGGTTCCACTAAATGATCCGCACCACGCCACAAAAACTTCAGACATCCCCCCTCGTCTAATGATTTCCTGCTACCCCTGCATAGATCAAATCCAATCAATATTTCAACATGGCGACATGAGTGCTTCGTTTGTGATCATGCTCATCGGAATAAAACAAATGTAGCCAACGATTTAACGGATTAAGGTCAGGGCAAGGTCATTTCCTGATGGATACGAAGGTCGCCCCGAAGGTCTTTAAAGCGGGAAGCAAAACATGAACGAAGATTAACATACCGCAACGTCATCCTTAATGGACACGCTATTATTTTTTAAAAAAAAATGTTTGCTCGTCTGCTAAGTGTGGCCAGGTTTTTTCACATCTTATTCTGAATATTTTTTTTCAACGATTTTAATAAATTTCATGCTGCAAAAATATTCATTTCCTACGAAAAAAAATGGATACATACGAAACTTAATAGCGTCTTTTCCTCCTTTTCGGGAGACCGCTAAAAAAAGAGATCCTATTTTGTATTGCCATAAAGAATAGAAGACATTGACAGATTTAGGTATTGTACGATAAGAGGTATCAATGAGAAACTGTTGACAAGCAGGTTATCGATTTGTTTTTTTAGACTCAATCTAGCTCTCTCTCTCTCTCTCTCTCTCTCTCTCTCTCTCTCTCTCTCTCTCTCTCTCTCTCTCTCTCTCTCTCACACACCTCACACACACACATGCACACTTAGCTGTTACTCTAATGGACGAAATTTTAAGCCGGTCAAGGGCAGATACTCGTGCTTCTTTTTCTGTCGTATTATTTTAAGCTGTTACCAGACATGCACATGTCGTAAGACTATTTGGACAATGACATATTGAAAGAGTGTTAGCTTGTACGCCAGCCATGCACAGACTGACAAGCTACTTAGAAATTTTTGAATAAAAGGTGAAAAAAAAAAGTAAAGTTTACCATTTCAGACCTTGAGGTATAAAGGGCAGATGATCATCATCAAGGTCATCTGTTGTTTGTGGCCTACGGTTAACGAGGGTGCCATGTGGCTTCACGACCAGCACAACGACCAACCGCCTTTACTTTTCCCCAGCTAACGTCAGGTACCCATTAGTGCTGGGTGGACTCAGAGGCGCCCGAAGATTCGGAAATTAAAAATCCCAGTCTTCACCAGGATTCGAACCCCGGTCCCCGGTTCGGAAGCCAAGCGCTTTACCGCTCAACCACCGCGCCCTCCATCTGTTTCTTTGGCCAACGCTTAAAGAGCAGGGTGTCATGTAGTCAACGACCGAACGCCTTTACTTTCCCCAAATAAAGTCATATACCCATTAGAGTTGGGTGTACTCAGATGCGCTCTAAAAATCCCGAAATTCATATCCCAGTCTTCATCGAGATTCGAGCCCAGGACCACAGGTTTGGAAGCCAAGCGCTTAATCCCACAGCCACCGTGTTCCCTGAATAAAAGGAAAAACGCAGGTTTGAGTAATAATTTTGTCAGGTGCCACACAACTGATAACCTGCTTTAAGCTTCTCTCGCCCCTTTTCACAAAGCTAATTTAGACTTTGTGTGTCTGGTAAAAAACTTTGTACGCATCATTTCTTCCACTTCCAATTCTCCGATCAAGCTGAAACTTTGCGCAAATATCCATGGTCTACGACAATACAAAAAATCAATCAAAAAAACTTAACCAATTCGTTTATTAATGAGTTAATGTTGTTTTATATAGAAAAAAGAAGCCAGATGTTGCATTATTGAAACAATGCAGTAATTGTGCAGTTCTTTCCCTCTTATCTTATCTTATATAATACAGACGTTACTTCAAAAAAGAAGATGATTACGTCCTACGCGTCATGCATTTAGTCATGCATATTAACCAATGACTTAAATTCTACCAAGTCACTGGTTTTCCTGGCTAGCTCAGGCAACCCATTCATGCTCTAATAGCACTAGGGAAGAAGGAGTATTTGTACAAATTTGTCCTAGCATATGGGACGAGGAATGTTCCTTTATTTTTGTGTCTTTTAGAGTATTTTATTAGATTTTGTTTTTGTATTTGAAGATTATGGTTTAGTGTTTTATGTATAACTGCTACTTTACTTTTGAGTCTTCTGTCCTAAAGGCTTCCTAAATTTAGTGATTTTACTAATGGTGTTACTCTAGTCAAATGTGAATATTCGTTTGTTATGAATCTCACTGCTCTATTTTGTGTTTGTTCCAGTTTCTTAATGTTTTCTTGAGTTGAATAGTCCCAAACGGTGGATGCATATTCTATTATTGGCCTAACCAAGGTTAAATAACATTTTAGTTTTATGTTCTTATTTGATTTATAGAAATTTCTTTTAATAAACCCTAATGCTTTGTTTGATTTTTTTATAGTTTCATCAATATGTGGATTCCATGACAGTTTTTCATTTATTATAACACCTAGGTATTTTGCGTTTTTAGTCTGTGTTACTGGTTTGCCATGAATAAGATAAGTGGAATTAATTTGTTTTAGTTTTTTTTTACTCTTAACAACTGACATTTTTCTGGGTGGAAAGACATGCTCCAATTTGATTCCCATTTCTGTAAATAATCTAATTCTCTTTGTAAAATATCTGTGTCTTGTATTGTTTTTATTGTTCTATATATTATGCAATCGTCTGCAAATAATCTGACTTTTGTTCCTGAACTAATGCAATTTGGTAAATCATTTATGTAAATTAAAAATAGTAGTGGACCCAAGACTGTTCCTTGAGGTACACCTGAGTTTACTGTTATCGGTGTTGATTTAGAGCCTTTTATTATTACAGTTTGTTCTCTCCTATCAGAAAATCTTTAATCCACTGATGCAGTGGACCATTAATGCCTCTCTCTCTATATATATATACATTTTCTTTTGAGCAATTTTTATATTTTGCTTGTTTTCGAATTCAAACAGCACGTTGTGTAAAGAAAAAGTTAAAAACCAGCAGATACACAATTAGGATGATCGAGACAAATCAGAATCTAGGTCAATCTCTCTTCCTTACATTTGATTCGCTGGTCACAATCTTCTTATAGAGTAATCGATTCTTCGGGCTAGTATCGTTCCTTCAATACGTCTACCTTACATTGGGCGCATCGATTCTATTACTTGACTTCCACGTATGACTGTCTGGTGGTTAGATCTGCGCTCTGGACTGTCGTTTCGATGTTCTCGATAGTGTTGGGTTCGATTCCTGTCCTCTACCACCCCCCGCCGTCCTGCGTGAGGTTTGGGCTAGAAAATAATCTAAAAGAAAATTCAAAACATGAAACAGACACGTCACGTGGTCAGGGCTTGGGATTATCCACACCAGTGGCGTAGCTAAGGATTTAGGAGCCCGGGGAGAACTTCACCTCTTTAGGGGCGCCTGCATTTTGACATTCGACAACACGACATGAGAGAATGGGGTAATATTTAATGTAATGGTGGGAAGCGTGGTCGAGAGGCCAAGTGCGCTTGAACTTGGCTACCTAGAAGGGGGCTCGAGGTTCGACACTCGACTCGGGCAGAGTTGTGTTTATTGAGCGCGTTAAGGCAGCACGGAAAACCAACTCCTAGATACCCCCTCCCCCCACTGGTCCATAAATCAGATTGAACCAAAAGCGCTCTGAGCATGCTATAAGCATGAAAGTAGCGCTATATAAAAGCTATAATAATAATAAAAACAAATTTCGGTACTCATTTGGGGCACCCTCAAGTGGGGACCCCGGGGGATTTTCAAATTTCGATCCCCCTCCCCCACCCTAGCTACGCCGCTGATCCACACAATGGCCAGTGATTCGAATCTCCCTCACTGTTATTCCTTTTCTCCATGTCAGAGCCTAGAACATTTGTTCTTCTGGAAGAAAATCTGTGACTTTTTAAAAGAGTTTTAGTAGATAAGAGAATCGCCTGGTTATATAAAAAAAAAATTAACATAAACGCACGCACTAAGACACGGAAAAATGACAAAAACTAAGACTCTATTGACAGTAACACCAGTCTTCAGCAGACTTTTAGCTGTAAGAGAGTTCGTTTGAATGTTTCAGTTTCATCTATTCCAGTGATATCTGGACCATGGCCCGAGGACCATATTCGGCCCAAGAAGCGGCGCAATCCTAACCCTTAAAAGATCTGTCCACAGAGCATGATGAATACGCTTTGAGTCTGTGAGTCTCGTTCCTGCGACTTCCCCCTAGTGTCTGATGAAACTATGAGTAGTATTACATCACATTAAAAATAATAAAGACTGGCAATAAGGAGAACGAGGGACGGATTTTTTTCAACAACGTGTCAAAGTTATATATTTCATTTCATGTAAACCAAATCTATATCCGAAAAAAAATCTATAAATAACCCAAATAACTTCCACGATCAGGGGCGATATCATAAATTCAGCTAGAAAGGAAGGCCTATATTTTATTTAAAAAAGGATATTACAGATTAACTGAAAATCATAAAACACATTTATTATGAGGTTTACCTTCATCTCAACTATATGAATAACAATAATAGTCGATTACTTTATTTCTGCTATGCTTCCAATGGAATCGTATTCTTAGATTTTAACATAAGATCGATACTCTCAGTCTCGCACCAAGTATTTCTTGCGCTAACTCCAAATGTGTATTTCTGTTGCAATAGGAGATGGCTGGTGGGAAATCCTGCAGTATAAAAATATTGAACGAGAAAGATGTTCCAAGTGTGTGATCCTGGGTCTGTATGTCAAAATAAAGAACGGAAGTCTATAGAGAGTGCGCGTCGTGGAAACAGACGATATCCTTCGCTGGAAGCGTCATTGAAATAGTTTTATTCAGTGACAATATGGTGACCTATGACCTTGTTGATTTTTTTACGTTGTCAACAGGACAAGGTCGAATGGGCGGGGCCTATTTAGCTCTCTTGTGTTTAAACATGTTTGAGGATGGTGGGCAGTTGGTCACACTAGGTTGAGATGCTGTGCCACAGAGTGAGATTGTCACAGAGTGAGACTGTCACCGAGTGGCATACGCTTTCACTGGCTCACATACAATATCAAAGACTGTGATACATTGTTACAGATTGAGTAACACTATAACAAATAGCACTATCAGAAAAAAAAAACGATTTAATAAATGCAGATACACTGTCATATTTTCACATACACTGTCAACTATACACATACACTGTTCCATATTAACATACACTGTCACATACAAAGAGTGTATTGGAATGTAAATAGATGTCTTGCTTGTGATTCTCTTTCTTTATCTGTTTATTTCTATTCGTTACTGAATACACCAGGCTGGTCGTCTGCAATGAAAGGGGAGGCCTCGAAGACTAACTTCATTGTGGTAATACCTTTTCATAAGAAATACGAATCAGTATTGCAATCTTTAGGTATAGAAATAATTCGCTTCTATATGATGACTTTTTCATCTATAATTATCACACATAGCTCCATTTATTCTATTGGTATAATTTACAGTGTTTGCATTGTTCAGTGTTCTAAACTGATGTTAATTGCTTGATATATCGATATATATTTATTTTTTGTCTCTTCTGAGTGATTGCCCAACGGAGATCTTATATCGTCATTGTTATCAAAGTTCTTTGCAAACTATGAGCAGTTATCGATTTCAGCCTTCGTGAGTTATCCCCCTTATTTGAAGTACTTTTATTATGGTGATCTGTGCTGGCGCCGGCCATGGTCTGGAAATAATGCATATACTAACTCTGCCTCATCTATCATCATACAATATTTGTATATGCCATTATTAGCCTTTCTACTTTTTAAACTCCAAACCACTTACCAATGTTCTTACAGACTGACCTCTGGTGACTCTTGGTAAACAATTATATTCTCTCACTCCAGAATCGGACATCCTATACAGAGCACTGCAAGACATTAATCTAAACGTTAAATCTAAGTCTACTCCAATTATTAAGTGGGGACTGACCACTGACCACCACAATAATTGGTCAGCGTGAGTACGGTCCAATCAAAAAGTCATTTCCATTCCATCTACCCCAGCGTAACTTCCTCGAATAGGCTTGTTGTTTGGACATCAAGGTCAGCGTGAAAGAGTCGAGATGACCACCGCATAACCAATGGTCAATGTTACCAGAATCACCCCCATATAAAAACACGAACCTTTCGCTCAGGTGATTGAAGTTCTCAGACATTCGTTTGGAAAAGGGGGGGGGGGCGGGGGGGGGAGGGTGAGCGCTGGAATCTCGTTAAAGAGAATGTCAGTACGTTCGTGGATAGCGCTGTGAAACATACCGAAAAGGGCGCCAGGGAGGGAACGACGAATAGGGCGCTTGGGGGGGGGGGGGGGCTCAAGTGTGAATCGGTCCATAAATGTGCCGGCCGTAAAATGGCCCCCCCATTAAGGCAATAAATGTGATACGTCGAGGCCGTTTGGTGACTTGTAAGACCAGACACTGGGGACTTGGACAGTTCTAGGTTGTTCTCCTGTTTCTTCTACTTCTAAATCTGTGGTTTATCTAAAAAAAAAAATTGTATATTGGTCTCGTGTTTTTTTTTTTTTTTTTTTTTGGGTGGGGGCGGGTTGCCTATGTCTTGATGCTTTAGTGCTTCGTATTGTTCTATTCAATATATATTATAGACCATACGTTAATGAAGTCTAGAAGAAACGGATTTCATGAATAGCACTCACATTTATATTCCTTTGTTATTGTTTGAAATCCAACTTCATGAATTATATGCAAATAGCCGATCACCACTAGTTAGTAACATTAATGGTGAGCTTACAAGACTGTGGATATATAAATATATATATGCACATTTGCGAATATGTAACTAGGAGAACACATATAGGACAATAGGGACTAGAGGATGGCGATCCTCTGAACGGAAGCCCGACGTACTGAAAAAAAAAGTGGGTGGGAATGGCAAAGTTTGATAGTTGTTTTTTTTTTTTTAAGGGGCATAACTTTTGTTTATAAATGTAGTGACAATCATCAATCCATGTTAGTAAGTAAAGAGTTGCTTCATTGTCTGATACGTTTAAAAATGTTGGCCGCTTTCATGAGAGGCGTCGGTAACACTAGCGCCTTAAACTTTTGAAGAAGAGATTTAAAATCGTCTCTGCTAACGTGATTCTTCTCGACCTTTAGTGCGACAGAATGGTCGAAATTCTACCAGGTGTTGCACACAGATGTGTTGGCTTTTTTTTGTGCTAAAAAATATAGCAGTCCGCAACAAAACATGAAAAAAAAATGGGGGGAGGGGGGTCCCTTGTTACATTTTGGCGCTCAAAAAACACAAATCAGATAGAGAGAACTCTCTTTTTAAATATTATAGTCTAAACTGAATTCCAACTCAAGTCTCCGTAATTAGCCACACGGTTCAGGAAACTTGCCATCGATAAGTGAAAGTCGCAAGGTAGTTTACTAGTAAAGGTAAAGTTCCCCTTTCAGACCTTGCAAATCTCTATAGGGGCAGATGATGAAAGGCCCTCCGTTCCTGTTACCCACGGTTAACGAGGATCTCTTGTAGCCAGCATGAAGACCAACCGCTTTTACTTTCCCCCCAAAACAATCAAATGTCAGATACCCATTAGAGTTGAGTGGAATCTGCGTCGTTCCTAAAGATCCCGAAGTTAATTCGAACCATGGGCACCCGGTTGGTAAGCAAAACTGTTTACCACTCAGACACCGCGCCGCCACTAACAAAGGTAGTTATTCATTTAAACTCATTTTTGGCTTTGCAACAAGACTATCTCGATTCGGCAACAGTAGACTGGAACGAGGCTGGTCGTCTGCTATGAAAGAAAAGGCCACTGTAACTAACTTCATTGTGGTAACGTCCCCCCCCCCCCCCCGCCCACAAATAAAAAGAGACAATTATTTCTCGGGAACACAATGCTAATATTTAACTTAGATCAACTGTGTAAAGTCTTTTTACTTTCTCTGTTCAGAAAAAGGGAGAATAATGTTGTTGTTTTTTTAATTTTAGAAATCTAGTAATCCCCCTTTTTTTTGGTCTCGCTGACTATGCTAATCAAGAAGAAGAGAAAAACTGCTGAGACTTGTATGTGTAGGGGGAGGTAATGAAATTGAGAAAAGGGATGAAAATGTTTACCTAGTAAATTGTTTGGAGTAACCTCCCCTTGTATTAGCTTTATTCACGTCTGTTTCTCTATTGTCTTCCCTTGGAGACCCGGCCAAGCAACTCACCCTCTCACGTGAACTAATCAGATGAGGGTCACCCTGCCACTGAAGAAAACTGGTCAGTCCACCACAAGTTGAACATGGTACCCCCTTCGGACTCCCATGGGGAAAAATGATTGAATCAAAAGATATTGTTAGTGTTTCTCTTTGGTCGTCTGCCGGCACAACGGCTACATCTTCTTCTCTCCCTTTTTTCCCGCTCAAAATTTTTTTCTATCGTTCAGTATAGTAATCTAATAGACGCGGCATTGGTAGCGTGAGATGGTAGTGTATCAATATCGTGTTTTCCTTTGTAGAGCTCTTCCTTGTAAGGCTGTTTTTCTAGAATGCCTCTGTCTGGTTGTCTAAGGATATTTTGGCTTGTTCCTTTACGACTTCGTGTGGTCACGTTGCGTTCTCTATAAGAGATTTTTTAAGATAACTGAGTTTTGTATAGGATAATCTAAACAATGCCAAGGACGATTAATTGAGCTTCTGCCTTCTCTATAGGATAGCTTCACGTTAAACTAAATGTCAAGGATGCCGAATTGAACTTCTGCCTTCTCTATAGGATAGTTTCACGTTAAACTAAATGTCAAGGACGCCGAATTGAACTTCTGCCTTCTCTATAGGATAGTTTCACGTTAAACTAAATGTCAAGGACGCCGAATTGAACTTCTGCGTTTTCTATAGGATATTCTCAAAAAACAATGTCAAGGATGCCGAATTGAACTTCTGCCTTCTCTATAGGATAGTTTCACGTTAAACTAAATGTCAAGGATGCCGAATTGAACTTCTCCCTCTCTATAGGATAGTTTCACGTTAAACTAAATGTCAAGGATGCCGAATTGAACTTCTGCCTTCTCTATAGGATAGTTTCACGTTAAACTAAATGTCAAGGATGCCGAATTGAACTTCTGCCTTCTCTATAGGATAGTTTCACGTTAAACTAAATGTCAAGGATGCCGAATTGAACTTCTGCCTTCTCTTTAGGATAGTTTCACGTTAAACTAAATGTCAAGGATGCCGAATTGAACTTCTGCCTTCTCTATAGGATAGTTTCACGTTAAACTAAATGTCAAGGATGCCGAATTGAACTTCTGCCTTCTCTATAGGATAGTTTCACGTTAAACTAAATGTCAAGGATGCCGAATTGAACTTCTGCCTTCTCTATAGGATAGTTTCACGTTAAACTAAATGTCAAGGATGCCGAATTGAACTTCTGCCTTCTCTATAGGATAGTTTCACGTTAAACTAAATGTCAAGGATGCCGAATTGAACTTCTGCCTTCTCTATAGGATAGTTTCACGTTAAACTAAATGTCAAGGACGCCGAATTGAACTTCTGC
>JAZGLO010005426.1:0-70082 GCA_036873155.1 Biomphalaria sudanica | reverse complement strand
TAGGGTGGCCCTTATTTTTGAACTTTTTATTTTCTAACCTCTGACCCTCCAGAAAGTGTCCTTATGATAAGAAAACATTGTTTGCAAAATTTTACGCAGATATTTAATCATTTAGGGGTAGCTCAATAACATTGAAGTTTACAATAGGCACTCATTACTCAGCAGCATGACATGTGAAGCAATATTGCATCATCATCATGTAATTAATATGTGTGATGCAACATTGCATCATCTATTTAATATGTCTGATGTAATATTGCGTCAGCCTGCAGTGTTGTGTATTACCTAAGCAAGCATGCGATTACATGACAGACTGTCATTGTTAAGTGGTCTCTTTCACACTGTCAGTGATGTAAAGCATTTTTGTTTAATTAGTTGAACAGTGAACACTTCAGTGAACACTCATCTTTTTAGTGTTATTATGGCTTCTGTAAGTACCACCACCAAAAGCAGAAAACCTGTGTACTTATTGGAGAAGTTTACAGAAGAAATCAGAGGTCAGAAGTTGCCCTCAAACCGGCAGGCTCTTGGACACTTCCTCTTTCTGCACCTACAACAGAAGAAGACTGTCCGCGAATCATCAACGCTTACTGTTGATGAAATTGAACAATTCTGGAACCGTGCACGAATTCCGGTTCGTCATAAGCAGGATTCAATCAAGAAGATTGAAGTATTGTTTGATCAATGGCGATCTCTCAAGAAAAATGCCTCGAGACGAACAGATACACAGCAAAGGAATGAAGAGCAATTCACAGAATTGTTTGATGATCTGTTTGATATAGCCCATGGTGAGGCAATGAGTATGATAAAAATTTATGAGGATAAAGAATTTCTAATTGCACAGAGAGAAAAGGGGCGTAGAGGCGGCATGTCATCAGTGGATACTGTATTAGCGAAGAAAGAAACAAAACAGCATCAGAAGTTAATTAAGGAGCAGGAACGTCGATATAAATCTGCTTCTGAACAGGACAGTTTGCAGGAACAAGTTAGTATTGACTGTAGCAGCAGTAGCAGTAGTGATGACGACACTGATAAAGATGTTTCATATCATTTGGCCAGTGGTGTTACCAGTTCCGAGTTACCACCTGCAGCAAAACGTGGTCGACAAACTATTATGACACCCGACCTGGCAGCCTTCCTAGATCGCAACAAGGTATCCGATCGGGCTGCTGTAATGATTGTTGGTGAGACAGCGAAATCACTCGGGCAGGACATTAGTACACTGACTCTCAACAGGAGTAGTATTCAGCGCCAGAGACAGCACTGCCGAGCAGAATGTGCAGAGAAGATTCAACAAAGCTTTCAACCTGGTGGTGTACTGGTCGTTCACTGGGATGGCAAGCTTCTACCTGATCTCAGTGGTCAGGAAATGGTGGACCGCTTGCCTATACTGGTGTCTTCTACCGATGGGGATGTACAGTTATTGGCCGTTCCAAAAATTCCTGCAGGAACAGGGTCTGCGCAAGCCCGTGCAGTCTTTGATGCACTGAATGAGTGGGGAATAACCAGTAATGTCCAAGGATTGTGCTTTGACACCACCAGCTCTAATACTGGCCGAAAAAATGGAGCCTGTGTTTTGCTTCAACAGCTGATTGGTAGGGATCTTCTGTACCTTGCTTGCCGTCATCATATGCTCGAACTTGTGGCCAGTGCAGCATTCACACAAGTTATGGGTTCCTCATCAGCACCAGAAGTTCTTCTCTTCAAGAGATTTAAAGCACACTGGCAGTTCATCGATAAGAGTCAATTTCAAGATTCATCTTCTGATCAGGAAAGTGCCCTTGTCATTGCTAGCATCAAGGAGGCTCTTGGAACGATGCTCATGTCTGCTGTGGCTGAAAACCAAACTCGTGATGATTACCGCGAGTTAGCAGAAGTAACGCTGATCTATCTTGGCATAACTCCACAACGTGGAATACACTTCAGAGCGCCTGGGGCTATGCATCAAGCCAGGTGGATGTCAAAAATTATCTACACCTTCAAGGTGTGGCTGTTCCGTTCACAGTTTCAACTGTCCACACGTGAGGAGACAGGTCTGCGTCAACTGAGCATATTTTTTGCGACAGTCTATGTCAAGGCTTGGTATACAGCTCCTCTTGCAAGTGCTGCAGCAAACAATGATCTTCAGCTTCTGAAATGCCTATTAAAGTACAGTTCTACAAACAGTGCTATTTCAAAGGTAACATCCCACAAGATGATGGATCACTTGTGGTACCTATCAGAGAACTTGGTTGGCTTGGCATTCTTTGATAATGCAATCAGCAACGAGATCAAAGACAGAATGGTTCAAGCAATGAATGAAGTTGATGGAGCAGCTGATCCTCCTAAGCGCATACAATTACATCAAGTTTCCTCTGCCGACCTAGAACGTATGTCAACAGCTGACTTTGTGACGAAAAATACCAGATCTTTGTTCATCACGCTGGATCTTCCACAGGGATTCCTTCATTTACCCGCCGAACAGTGGGCTCAGAGTGAAGACTACCAGGCTGCAGCCAAACGTGTTCACCATCTTACAGTCATTAATGATCATGCTGAAAGGGGAGTCGCTCTAGTGGAACAGTTTTCCGGACGCCTCACCAAGAATGAAGAACAACTACAGTTCCTAATGCAGCTGGTCTCTGACAATCGCAAGCGGTACCCCAACGCACTGAAACGCTCATTAATGGATCACCAGTGACAGTTGGTGATAGACGCTTGACATTGTAAGCTACTTTATCGTTGCAATTTACTTTGTATTACATACTAGAAGTGAAATAAAAAAATCTGTTAATTTCAAGCATCTGCTAACATTTTGTATGGACTGTATTAGAAACGTGGACAGTGAGGTAAACTTTAGATCGCTTGAGCTACCACTAATTGTTAGAATTTCTTTCTGAAATTTTATGTGTAATGTTTTTGTACCATATGTAAGATAATAAGAGGGTCAGAGCTTAGTTTTTTTTAATTTTATTTTTTGCCTGTAAGTAAGGGCCACCCTACTGGACATGGGGCTCTTCACCCCTGTCCTGTCTGAGGGCTCCCAGCCGTGTACACAGCGCACTGTCTCCGGTCCTGGGTCCACTCGCTATAAGTGGCCGAGAACAGCGCTAACTGCGGAGAGCTTGTCTCGTATTCCTATAATGTAACCGCCACTGTTCTGTGCGAGGGTCACCAATCCAGCTGATGACGACACCCTTTGTGGAATAGCGTGGCGGACTTTTTGGACTGGGTTGCTGGGTTGCAGGTTACTTGTTCCATCCCCACCCCAAGTGAGATAGTCTTACAGTATTATCGACTACACACGTACAGTACACTAGGCCTACACGTGGTCATGTGTATGTCTAGCTGACCAGGTTGTTTAAATCAGTTGGACACAGTCTATGTACTTTATGGTCAGAGAGGCTGTGGATGATTTTTTTTCTAGAGTTGGTTACCCTAATGCTTTTAGATCTATATAGACCTAGCTGTTGAGTTAGACTTAATAGATCTCAATCATAAGTCTTAAGACTATAAAAGGGTGTACTTGATGTTCCTGCAGTTCAAAAAATAATATTTGCCGCAAATGAATTGATTAAAACCACTAAATATAATATTGACCTAACTCACTCATCAGATTCCCACTAGAAACAGAAATTAAACACCCCCACGTGGCTCACAAAAAAATTCGGAACAACCTCATTCATAATACTGCATAGAAGCATTTTGCAAAAAAAATTAACATTTTATAATACTGCTACTTTCAATTGCAAATATTTACTCCCATAACTTCTACCAGGATCTTACTTTACCCTCTTCAAATGCAGACTTGTCTAAATAGTTGTTAACTGCACCATTTTTTTAAAAATCAAAGTTATTGATATCACATGACCAGAAAACAGGGATGTGCGTTTCCACCCTGAACACATGTTGAAGAGTTTTACAAATTTTAATTAAACTTTTTAGTTAGTAACTACAAAAAAATTAATTAAACTACGATTTTAACTAAACTGTTTTTTTCTAGGCAAACAATTCCATAACTAATTTTTTTTTAGTTAAACTAAAAGTTTCTCACTTTTTAGTTAACGTTTGCCCATCACTAGTTACCAGCTTGACCACTTGACCTGTGTTGTAAATTGTATTTTTTTCTGTTAGTTGTCGTGTGTCTTGGGTTACTCGGGAGAAGTGTGCCCTGCTCTGGAGATCTTTCGGCTAAGTATATCTTTAGTCATTATGGTATTTTATATAATATATTAATCAGTAGATATAGCCTCAAATGATTTCCAGGCAGTATGTTTAACCCTGATGTTCTGCATCTTGGGGTACTCCCAAGTGTGACATTTTTATAGCCTTGTCTCTGAGGGATTCAACCTGTATTGAATCATCATCTAGGCTTTACCGAACGGATGTCTATGGGTGGGATTCTATGAAGCTTGTAGGCTCATAGGTTTCCCTGAAGCTTTTAGTACATGTCCCTTTTTTTTTGGGGGGGGGGGGGGGGCTAAAAGTGGCTTTGTCAGCCTGAAGCCTGCAACTCCAGAGTGGCCAAAAGTGGTTGTGTTTCGACCTGAGGCCTGTGACCTTCATTTTTCTACACTGATGTGTGTTCTCCTGAATATGACTATAGTGCATATATTATATGACTAGGGCGGTGTGCCATACTATTTTTTGAAAGTAACTTTTATTTTGTACTAGCCTGACATTACCCGCGGCCTGCGGGTCTAAGTTTGCGTTTACTAATCTAGTGGATTGGATTTAGCTGTATGTTAAACTGTGCTAATGATCCTTCCAAGTTTTTCTCTTTCGCTACGAAAATAAAATTAGTTTTGCGAAAATGGGTTTACCCGAAGCCGATAGATACATATATATTAAAAACGAAAAGAGCGATAGATTAATAGTACAATTAAAACGGTTTACGGGTTTACGCGATTTGTTAAATGAATGGGATTATAAAGTAAACAATTAAACGAAATAATTTTTAGTACGCGATTCATGAATGAATATAGATCTAGGCCTATCTCAACATGGCTTCGCAGCTTTCGTAAACGAATGTATTAAAAATGCTTTAGAAAACCAAATTTGAATGTTAATTTGATCCAAATATGAAATGAATGGACGATAATTAGTATGTTCATGTATTAAAGTATAAAACTATCTGTGCAAAGAGAAGTTTTATCATCTTAGAGTTTTAGATCTAGGAATGGAAAGATGTGTAACATTACGCCTTACGGTATTGTCTAATGAAAGAATGTTCGTCAGGAAATTTGTAGTTACATATCTTGTCTTATCTAATACAGACGTTACTTCAAATAAGTAGATGATTATAAGATTTCAGGAACTATAGTATGTAAAAATGTTTTTGAAACACAAATTTGAAGATTAATTTTATTATATAATGAAATCAATGGACCTTCTTTTGTATATTCCTGTGTCAAAGTAAAAAACTATCTGCGCAAAATGTATTTTTTAAAATTATATCTAGGTCTAAATCCTTTCGATCTTTTCTCATGTTAACATTGTAAACATGGCCTAGATCCATAAAATACTATAGCTGTAAGAGAGTTGGTCTTTTTTTTTTTTTTTGAGGGTCTTAAGTTTGTATTAGGGCTACAATACATACACTACGGTTAAATACTACGGTATTTAACCTTGGTTAGGCCAATAATAGAATATGCATCCTCCGTTTGGGACCCCTCAACTCAAGAACACATTAAGAAACTGGAACAGACACAAAGAGCAGTGAGATTCATAACAAACGAATATTCACATTTGACTAGAGTAACACCTATAGTAAAATCACTAAATTTAGAAAGCCTTCAGGACAGGAGACTCAAAAGTAAAGTAGCAATTATACATAAAACACTGAACCATAATCTTCAAATAGAAAAACAAAATGTAATAAAATACTCTGAAAGACCCAAAGATTAAGGCACATTCCTCGTCCCATATGCTAGGACAAATTTGTACAAATACTCCTTCTTCCCAAGTGCTATTAGAGCATGGAATGGGTTGTCTGAGCTATCCAGAAAAACCAGTGACTTGGCAGAATTTAAGTCATTGGTTAATATGCATGACTAAATGCATGTAGCGTAGGACGTAATCATCTTCTTTTTTTGAAGTAACGTCGGTATTATATAAGATAAGTACCCAAGGAACATTTCTGCCTAGTTTTATGTTGATTGGTCAAGCGGTTTTGATTTCTGTACAGGGACATACATACATACATACACACACACATTCATACATACATACATACATACATACACACGTCAAATATTCTGCTTTATATAATAGATTTATTGAGATATTAAGTGTCTAGCATGTACACTGAAGCTATTTATAGACGACTCCGGCGACGATGTCAGCTCTCTATAATCGTCTTTTAACGCAGTTCAGAACGATAAAGAAGCTCATCACAAAACACTGGTTTTATGACCTTATACTCGAGTTTTGAGAACAAGAGCTGGTTCTGCATTACTGCTGGGAGTTTAGAGTTATGTACCCTTTGTCGTCTGCCTCGGTCTGAACCTAAAGCAGAGGAGACTTTAATGAAGCACAAAAGCTCCAATCTCATTGGCTGGCGGGAAACTTCCTTCAGATATGAAAGAGCTCTAGATTCCCGTTGTTCCAAGTAAGTTAAGATGTCTTCATTCCTGGATAAAATTTTGACGTCTGACTTCGTTAAGTACCAGTTGTCAATAACATAACGAGAGAAGTCCAGGCTGTCTAGAATTAAAGAAACAGCGAGTGGCGATACAGAAGTCTCAGGCCAGCCAAAGAACCTTCTCGTTAGACTTATATCTGTTGGCCAAATGCCAGATTTAATTAATTTCTGAATCAAAATGCCATCATTGCTAGCTGCAATAAGATGATGAATGATGTCTCGTCTGACAAAGTCAGCATTAGCCCCATTATCTATCAGCTTAATAGCTGTTCGCTGGATTTCATCACTGGGGAACCAATTGTCGAGTACCATAGACAACGCAGACTTTTGTCGTTGGTCGTCTTGATCTAAATCAGCGTTGGCATCAAGCAACAATTGCAAAATAATTGTGTTCAGGTTCTCGGCAGCAAGCCACAGTGGGGACTTGCCTGAAAGGTCTTTCTTGTTGACATCGGCGCCAAATGCAATCAAAAGCATAACAACATCCTTAAAGCATCCCCCATTCTTTAATGAGAGCATCAGTGGTGTGTTTCCAGAGTTATCCTCGGCGTTCACATTCGCTTGACTTCTCAAAAGCAATTTGACAAGTCTAATATCTCTCACAGCGCGGTGTAGCGGTGTGCTACCATCACAACACCTTATATTCACATTAGCGCCGTATTTTAATAGAGTCTTTGCACAGCCGTATTTGTTACTCAAAGCAGCAATGTGCAATGCTGTAAAACCATGTTTGTTTTTTCTGTTCACTTCTGCTCCCTTTTGAAGCAGAAGCTTAAGACCCCTCACGCCAAGGCTACTTGTAACGGATTCTGCCAATGCCGTATAACCATTCTGATTTGTGTCCTCCAGACTTGCTCCTTTTTTTAATAATGTATCTATAACACGAAACATTTTTTTCTCCGTATCTACAAAATCAAGTTTTACGTAAAAGGCGGGACGAACATCCTCAAAATTATTCTGGGAAAAAGCGTTGATCAAGGGAGTTGTATTTGTTTTAAAATTGACATCTGCTCCTTTCTTTAATAAAAGGTTTATTACCTCCATGTGGACAGCGCTCATTAGTGGTGTCTTATTGTCGTGGACCCCGTCAATGTCCGCCCCTGCGTCTAACAGAGCATGGATGAGCTCAATGTCTCCTAACTTGACAGCTCGTATCAAAGTTTCAGGTTTTATCACTTCAGCACACTCCTTCAAGAGAAAGTTGAGGGTCCTTGTTTTCTTCCTCCTGAAAGCTCTAAAGACAGCACAAAAAGGGTCGAGAGCAGCACCGTGGTCAAAAAGGAAGCTAGCAGTACTTGTTAAACACCTCAACAAAGCTATATCCATTGCCGAACCTTTGTAAATCACGCAGCCCTGGCGATCAAATTTATTTACAGGAGCTCCGTGATTTACTAAAAGTGGAACCATTTCGATATGTTTGCTCTTAACAGCAGACAACAAATCGTCGTGGGTGACCTTAGCGCCGTGAGCACAAAGAATTTCAGCCAGATCGTAGTTTCCGATGTCCAGCACGAGCTCCAAGCGTGACTTTATACAGCACTGACATCTATTGACATCCATTCCCAGCCTGCATAACTCTCGAACAAACTCAAGATCAGATGAAAGAATAGCGTCTCTTTGCTGTATCTGTTTTAGAACATAACAGAGGATGTCCGGACGAATATTCCGAGTTTTACTTTTAGAACATAATTTATACTTCAGCAACGTGATGCAGGAATCAAAGTCATTTTCCACAGCTGCCAACTGCAAAGGATGTAAATTGACCATTCTGGCACGATACAGCAACACCAGCAGTTGACCGAATCCCATTCTTTTAGCAACATCAAAACCACTTTCATTGGAATTGTTAACAAGGAAATCATCCGAAGAAAACGAGCTACTATGTGGGAATTTCGCGATATGTCTGTTTGGGTTAGCCCCAGCAATGATCAGTAATTTGACTTTCTGGAGATCAGATCTTTCGATGGCTGACATTAAAGCTGTATTCCCTGTCTGGTTTTGTTCATCTAAATGCAAGGATTTGTTTTTTAGTAAATGTATAATTACTTCCCTTGACTTAGTCAGCATTAGCGCAGTATCGCCATTGTTATTTTTAGAATTGACGTCAGCGCCTAGCTTAAGTAACTTAGCAACAATTTCTGGAAAACCTTTCGCGGAACAAATCAGAAGAGGAGTGTTTCCGTTGTCGTCTCTTAGTTCTAATCGTGTGCCATCTTTGAGAAGGAACTGGATTAAACGGACTTGACGTAAATTACAAGCCTCAAAAACTGCCCAGTTTAGGGCGTGATTAGAGAAAGGAGTAGTATCGTGATCACACAGTTTCAAAAGTTTGAGAATCTCTGTAGCACAACCGGAAGCTACTGTTTTCAACAAAATGGCGTCATCGAGCTGAACTTGGTCCTTAGTTTCCGCCATGTTTTTATAAACAGCTGCGTCTGAAAAAAAGAAAAAATTTAATTTCAATGTTTGTTGAATCATATCAGAAACAGATACAAACAAATTGGAGTTGAGGTGGCTGAGTGGCAAAGCGCTCGGCTTTCAATCCGCGGGTCCCGGGTTCGAATCATGGTGAACACTGGGATTTTTTCTTTCGGGATCTTTAGGGCGCCTCTGAGTCCAGCCACTTATAATTGGTACCTGACATTAGTTGTGAAAAAGTAACGGTGGTATGTCGCTGTGCTGGCCATATGGCACCCTCGTTAGCCATGAGCCACAGAAACAGATGGGTGACACGACAAAATAGCGCAGAAAAGATACCTTTCTTTCTATGACATTTCCATCGTGGTGTCTGCATGGTTGGGCCACGAAGAGAATTATGGAGATGAATTAATGGTTTAAAATTCAAGAATTCATATTTGTCTGTCATTTCCAACTGCTAGCATGTCTGCCAACTTATAAAGAAACAAAAATCCTCACACCTTTGGGAATATTGAGAATCCTTGATATGATAATATATATATATATATATATATATATATATATATATATATATATATATATATATAATGCCATTGAAAAAATTGAGAATCCCTAATATGATAATATATATAACACCTTTGAGAAAATTACATTCCATTATATGGTAGTATATATATATATATATATATATATATATATATATATATATATATATATATATATATATATATAAAGCACCTTTGAGACAATTGATAATCCCTGATTTTATCGCTTATTTATACACAGGGCCGAAATTATGTACGTGGAGGCCTATGGACAGGAGCTATATATGAAGGACCCTAAAAGTTTCGGAAAGCTTTAATAAAGCTACACTTATTGATAACACTTAAATCTAAAAGCATGCCATATTTTTTATAAAGAATATATTAAAATTTAACCTTATTTTACATTTCTACGCACACATAAATTAATATGCATATTTTAGTTTTCATAAAAGTGTATTTATTTTAGTTTGTGGAGGGTAAGGTTTTGATAGACACACTGTCGTCAATAGGGAGCTGCATTTACATATAGCATGACACTAACGGACACTTATTAATCACAACAGTGTTTCCAGCCAGAGTAATATTTAAAGAATTTGCGGTAAAATGCCAATTAAAAAAAAAAACTTTCTGACCCGTCGAAATTTGGATATATTATTTATCACTTTATAAAAAGTCCCCTTTCTTATGGATACCCAGAAGCAGTAACCCCGCCTGCCCTTCCTTAAATCCGCCCCTGCCTATACAGAATCCAGTACTAAAATCTTTTTTAAATAATGGAACTAAATTTTGAAGCAATAATGCAACGACCATAGACCTAATTATATTATATCTAGCCTGGACATGGGGATCTCTTAACACTACAAAAAATGTAAATTTAAAAAAAAAATTTAAACAAGTCGTTGTTTTGTAAAGTAGTCGTAAGGAGTAAAGTTTTTTCAACCCTAACCTATGTAACATCTAATTCAATTTTTAGATCTAGATCTAGTAATTGAGCATCAAAAACAAGAGTACTTTCGTCTCATAATTATTATTTTGCAATTTTTAGAAAGATCTAGGTAATCAATCTATTTAAATGTACATACGATGATTAAAATCAACAGACAGGAATTATTTCGATCTAGGATTTTTGAAACATTATCTCAATGGAAAATAACAGGAAATGTCTTTGTTTCATATATTAATATATTAGCGTGAATAAATAGTTATATGATTAATAGCCCATTCTAAAGAAAATCCGAGAAACGATTTTGCATTATTTCTAAACTTTGAAAACTAAAGATCATTAATTTTCTTAGATAACATTAATTGTGGCGACTTCCCTTAGAATTTGCCGTCATTTTGGTGGCCCGAGAGGGTCTTGACCTTTTTGAGAGCATCTGCATTTTGCGTAATATTTAATTAAAAAAAACATTCACTTGGGGGCCTCCCTCAATTTGGGACCAGGGGGGATTTTAGAATTCTCCCCCTCCCTCCCCACACCCTAGCTACGCCTTTGCCTTAGATTTCAAATCAAAATTGACTAGAGCTAACTCTAAAAGTCCACATAGCTTTCGAAATAACAGATGTTCATATACGATTTCCATTATGCGACAAATTATAAAAAAACAAGGTTACAAAAACAGTTTGTGTGGAGACACAAACTCTCAAAATCGACTCCCGAAGTGGTCCACCCAGGCAGATGAAAAGTCACATTTCAATATTTTCAGAAACAACATCAGAATGAAACTCTATCAAAGACAAATGACAGAGATAAATGGAGAAAGAAGGTTGACGGATCCTGTGTTCACAGCCCAAAGGATAGGTGAAAGTGAAGTTAGATGTGAACCTGGCCTAAGTAATGTCTTATAATAATGAAAATATAATTGCTGTAAATTGTTTTGTAAAGGGACAATCTTTTATTCCTCAAGAAAAAAACATTTCAGTAAAAAAAAAATTCTTTAGTTTAGCGTTCTATTTCTGAATTTTGTCTCTGCAGTTCACTCGATAATATGAAGAACTACTTATTAAATGTTGCTTTAAATTATGCCCATCTTATATGCATACTAAATAGATTTTTTTTCTTAAAACAAAAGTAAACATTTGTGTGTGTGTGTGTGTAAATGTAGTAGTAGTATAACAGAACTTCGATAACCTAGCAATACAAATGTAAAAAAAAAAAAAAAAAAATCTAAAACCGTTGGCATAAATGTGTTGAGAGTATAGTGTGCCCGTATCTCCCGTGCTAGAGAGCTTTCCGTTTGTTACTACTAATAGTAAATAGTTGTAAAAGTGGTGAATATTTATGAAAAAAAACTGATTGCATATAAGTGATTTCAAAAATTAGATATTTCGCTTTCAGAAAAGAAAAAAGTAACTGTTGCATCAGAACTTTGAATGGTCTAAAATATTATGATGTCGGATTTTCACTATCTTTTCTAGTTTACGAGATCTAAACGGGACAGACGCACGGACAGATATTCAACTCAAAACTAATAGCGTCTTTTCCCCTTTCGGCGTCCGCTAAAAATACAGGGCTCCGAACTTGATCTGGTAAAGCTGCCTTCAACATCTCATCGAGAAGTTTTTGGGCAACTTGAGTCGCGACGGTTTATGAAGGTTTTTTCTTGGCTCGAATCACCCCCCCCCCCTTTCCCTAGAGTTAATCTTTATTTTCTGCAACAACTCATTTTAAACTTTTATTGATTGCTTGGCCTTTCGCCGCTGTTATTGGATTACTTTGATTGTTACCTCCATTTGGTTGATCTTCATTATACACCGCGAACGCGCCTAACAGCATCAAGCTCTGCACTGACTTACTTAATTCAAGGTGCTTAATTTGCCAAACTAAAATGATGATTGTTACTGAGGTTCTCTTGCACACACCGAGTGAAGCTTTATCTTGCTTAAAGGAATTTGCTGAGGTTTCCGACTTGTTTGATTTGTCTATGAGGCTCAGAGGGGGGCAGCGCCCGCCAACCTCACGTGTAAGTTCACTCATTTGCTCTTCGGGTGTTCCGAAAAGGGCTAATGTTGCGGGAGACCCATCTTTCCTAACAGACTCTCACGCTCTCCTGGTGCAGAGCTGTGCTGGTGAGTTTGGGGAAAAATACTAAGCTCTGACTGACATAGCTCCTGCACGCTTGTCTGGTGTAGACATTGTGTCTGTCGGGGTCTATCTATATCGTATGCTGAACTGATCAGCCGCCGCCTTTTAGACTAGCCTTTAAAATTTGCGGGCTCTAAACTGGCGGTTACAAAAAAGGTCTCCTGCCTCATTCCGCTTTCGTGGATTAAACTCTTCCCATACGAGTGAGTGGCTGAATTAACAAATTCTAGACTAGTATCCAAGTCTATTTTTCAAAAGTTTACGATATTATAGGCTAGTATCGAATTCTATTGTTGAAAAGTTACCTGCCTATAATATGGGTGTAATGGAATGTGTGTGTGTGTGTTGGAAGAGGTTAGCGATTGGTTGTGAATGATGCAACATATGTGACATTTTCGTTACTTGATCTTATTTAGGGGAGGCGACTCCGGAACGTAAGACTGAAGGGTTGTGTTATTGTAGTGCGTTAGATTTGTTTACGAAATATTATTACTAAAGTCTACTACATTTATTTGATCTCAATTTTTTTTCTATATTATAAATAAACTTATACGAGGAAATTATTCAAGTTTTTATTAAATTAATCCTACAACGGTTAAGTTGTCTCCCTTCAGTTTGGTGCTACAAGCCAACGACAGATAACAACATGCTAGTATCGAAAGTGCATTGTTCAACTGGTGTCGAAATGTATACCAGTAACAAGCTAATTATTTTTGTTTTAGTGTGGAAATGTATACCAGTAACAAGCTAATTATTTTTGTTTTAGTTGTTTTATTGGAGGTTGTTAGATATAGTGTAGATAATGTTGATTAATCTATTTACTTGGAATGTTATCTGTGAGTTTCGTGAGTGGCCTACAACTCACCACAGAACTATTATTGCAAAATAGGACAATGTGGCCAGTTCAACACAAGGCTTTATTACAGAGAATAAGGGCACGGTCGACGTTGTCAGGATTCACTACAAGCCGTTTCTTCGTCTCCGTCCGTTATTCGTCTTTGTTTCCGTTCTTACTTTTAAATGTGGCTGGAAATATGGTCAAGGGTACATTGGTCACCGGAAATGTGGTTACACATAAAATGGGCAATTTTTTGACAAGACGTAGGGAAAAAAAAGGGGGGGGGGTTCAGTGAGTGGGCAACGGAACAAGATGATGACTTTATTTTAAAGATAATGTTTACTTGATCCTATACGGCATGATCTAATTTTGGACGATATGAAGAAAAATACAAATTTTGTAATATTTCACTGTATTTACATGACACAGCAAGAGTACAGCAGTAGGCCTACCACGAGCACTCATGAGAGGTTGGAGATTATGCTGGGGTCGGGGTGTAAAGGCGGTCTTCACGCTCATCGCTTCACCCCGACCACTGGTATTTTATTTTCTGGAGACTAGGCCTACCTTACCATTTCAAATCAATGCTAATGTTTACTTGTTTCCCACTAAGGTAACGGTCTACTCCACCCCTAACCCTAATAGTTCAAAATAATGCGTCACATGACACTTTCTAGGCTCAAGACACAAAAAACTTTTGGTACATGTGGGCCTAATTCAGATCTAGTATCACAAAATAAGGCCCGCGGGTCATTTCGACACAGAAAGGGGGCATTTTCCGACTATAAAAGAATATTTCCATATTGTGCAGTGTCCGTGAGGTGGGTGAGACACGGGGCACACGTTTAAGTTCCTTTTTTTTTTGGTGTCTGGAAATTTGGTTACCGGATAAGGAAAAAGACTGAGCATCTAAATGTGTTTATTCTCTTGTTTACGACGAATTACTTCCTTTGACGTAGTCGCCGTAAGCGCCATATCGCAGTTGTTATTTTTTTGCTACAGTACAGAAGCCGTTCAACACAGTCGTATAATAACATATTTAAATCGTGTATTCTGATTGTAGTTTAGGTAATCCATGTTTAAATATTAAGCAATTAAATGTGACCTTTATTTGCTTTCATGCTAACACTGCTGGATTTAACTAGGAGCAACATATACAGCAGTCTAACTTTGCAAGATTTATTTTGTATAATTCAAAGGTTATATTATCGCGCAAACAAATTCACACTATATAATATATACAATCAACACTTAAACCGACAATGCAGGTGTCAGTCTAAATTATCAACAATATGGTATGTGGCCGAAATAACGATGCGTAAAAGCGCCCCCCCGCCACGGGCATTAGCCGATTAAAAAGGTATTAGCCCTCCCCCACCCAAAAAAAAGTGTAGATGAATCTAGATTAAATGAACATGGCATGTACAACAAGCTTGGACGGTATGACGTGTTCTATTGTTTAGAGGGGTGATAGAGTAAGCCCAGGCTGGGTTATTTTGGTCAAAGGGGGGAGTGGGGAGACCTAATGACCATATTGAATGGGAAGGGGGGGGTGGAGGTAATTCAACACTTGGATGAGAATAAAGCATTGCAGGGAATACAGAGATACCAGGTGGGTAAATGAAGCGTCGAAGTCAAGCGTGGTGGGAAAAAAAATGATGCAACAATCTGGTTGATGAATAAAAGGAGAAAAAAAAAAACACGTGGGTTTAAAGAATGCAAGAAGTCGAAGTGAAATCTATATTGTAAAGCAAAAATAAGGCGTATGTATGTATGTATGTATGTCCCAACAAGAAATCAAAAACTTTTGGCCAATCATGTTTATTTTTGTTTTGGTACTAATTAAAACAGTAACGCATGTAAAGTAGTCCTAACTAAAGTAAGCCTATAGGATCTTTAAAAAAACCAACCTCTATAAAGTATTTCTATTTCATGGATTAAAGTCATATCGTTTATTTACATGGGACAAAATTGTTTAGATATAGATTCAATGGTCGATTTAATAGAAACAATCTGATATAAACTTTTCACATGTACACCATGAGTGAGTCTGGTGTGAATGTACATTTTTTTTTTATAGTTAGAATGTTTTGTTTGGTGTAATGCACAAATTGTAAGACAAATTTCCTTACGACTATACAGATTATTATTATTTTTACCTCCCTGCATTCGCCTTGCTTATATATAACACTATTATTTTTTTAAATTGCTTCCAAAACACTCTCAGTGACTATGTCAGTGATACGCAAATTACGATCCGCGGGTAATATATTTGAGTAATAGTCTCTTTTTTTCTTCAAATTTATAACATCCAGAAAAAAAAATATGTTTGACTTCTTTAAAGACATACAAACTAATCGCTTTAATTTAAATATAAAAAAAAATCTTAATTAGAGCAACTTTTAAAAGTATACCTCTAGTAAGCTACATACTTTTATTAATCTACATGTCTTTACAACTACCATCATCAATTTAACATTAAAATTTATAATCTATATTATAGACTAGACTTAATAGTCTACTATTGACTGTATTATTAAAAGTACTACTAGATGATCTAGAACTAGAAAAAATTTAAAAAATATTTACCTGCAGCCATGGAAAAAAGACAACAACGCTGACTTGAAAATAAGATAGACAATAGAATGAGCAAAGTGTATTAATGAAGGAAGGGAGAGTGTCCACGTCTGCCTTTTATAAATGAGCAAGCATTCGGGGTCACCGGTCATGTGACGCTGCACCCTAAAAAAAGAAGTCCACCTCATTATACTAGGACCTCTAAAGGTTCAACCCATACGACTTTATTCATTTAGGTCAGCGCCCCTTCCCCATCTTTCTTCCATTATTAACAGAGCGCCGCAAAAATTAGCAAAGAAAAAATGAAGTACACTTAATGAATGTGAAATTAGTTTTTAAATACAAGGGTTGCATAATCAAGAACCTAAAGATGGCTATCTGGTCGTGGGTGTCTGGAAATTTAGGCACCGGATACTTAGGCATCCGGATATTTAGGCACACGAAAAATTAAAGAACTTTATATCATAGCGGAAAATTTGGCACTCTTTAATAGCGACTTTAATTTTGAACATAATTAAACAATTTTAACGTATATTTAATCCTTAGGCTCTGGGCTATTGGTGAAGTTATCAAACATAGCAACTAGGCTAGAACGATTCTTACTGCTTTTTCATGGTACAAAAGAAAAGCTGACAAAACGGGGGGAAAATGACAATCATGAGAATGTGTGGGAAAAATGACCCCGGATTATCTTATCTTCTTCTTATCTTATATAATACAGACGTTACTTCAAAAAAGAAGATGATTACGTCCTACGCGTCACGCAATTAGTCATGCATATTAACCAATGACCTAAATTCTGCTAAGTCACTGGTTTTCCTGGCTAGCCCAGGCAACCCATTCCATGCTCTAATGGCACTAGGGAAGAAGGAGTATTTGTACAAATTTGTCCTAGCATATCTTCTACACAGTAAATTAAAATAATAGAATATGCATCCTCCGTGTGGGACCCCTCAACTCAAGAAAACATTAAGAAACTGGAACAGACACAAAGAGCAGTGAGATTCATAACAAACAAATATTCACATTTGACTAGAGTAACACCTTTAGTAAAATCACTCTATTTAGTCACCGTTACCTTTGAAAACCAGACTATTTCTCATAAATTAGTACTTGTTGCTGGTTTTCAGTGACATTGGATTTTCTTATCGCGGGGCCCACTTAAGGCGCGGTGCCTGGAGTGGTTACCCCACTTGCCACCTCCTTAAGACGCTACTGTCTCACTGTCTCTGATACTTATAATTTATAGGCCTATTTCCTTCCTTAGATCTATATATAGGCTACTATAAGAAGTAGATGGTTTATTCAAGCAAAGAACGATTTTGTAAAAATCATATTATAAAGATTACGATAAGAGTGTGTGTTATCAATCACACAAACTCTGAGGCGGCCCCGTCGCTGTCGGATCCTTTGGGATCCACCTTTTCGCGAGAAATATTCAAGATGTGATTTTATTTTCATCAATTTTTTTCTGTAACATTATTTATGAGATTATTTACAGATAAAAGTCTTTTTCGATGTTTCAGCAAGAAAATTTAATGTAAAATAAGTGTTTTCAATATTCGTTTATAGTAAATTACTTTCTTTTTTTTTTTAAATCCTGAGAAACCTATTGTCGATATTTTGGACAAAAAAGTCAATTGAAATAAATTTACTTTAAGTTGAAAATACAAAACAATTCGATATCGATAATTAAACTATAGTGATGTATTGTCCAATGATATAAGTGTAATATAAATCAATTATTCGATTTCAAACAAACATTCGAAGTAATTTATTTTTATAAACAATATCTAATAATTATAGTTAATGAAATATAATTCAGAATAGAAAAATTCATTTATCATATATATGTTATTTACATTAAAAAAAACGGAACAAAATATTATTAATCATGGTTTTTGCAACGTTTAAGCACGAAAATTAAATGTGATATAAGCTAAAAGAGCAGACAAACATTCGTTCGCATTGATTTGTTTTTCACAAAAAGATCTGGAACAATCTATTTTAAATACTTAAAACTATTGAGATGTTTCGGAAGTAACCTTAAAAGTTAAATCAGATTTTTAATAGCATGGACAGACCAACCAACAGACTATACGCACAAAAATAATCAGCTTTTATCCTGATGGGGGGACTAAACTAAAAATAAATAAAATCTGATTATTTAAAAATTTCGAGGGAACTAGTTCTGTGATCTGTTCTGTTGCTGCCGTCACGCTATTGCACGCAATTCGCTTTATAAAAAGTCCATTTTAAAAATGGTGCGTGATATTTACATACAAAGTGCATTCTTAGCCATTATAAACAAACATATATGTTTTCTTTTAATTTTAGCAGCTAGTTGACCAAAAAAAAACAAAAACCCACTGTTAAATAATATTTATAACTTGTTGTAAACATTTCTTGTACATTATATGATTCTACTAGTACTAGTTATACTGAAAATACACATCATGTGTTTATTCGTTGTTAATTATTGTAACATTTTCTGATTAACATTTATGTATTGTTTTAGAATTGGTGTATTTTTATGAAGAGTCTTTTCACATGTAAATTGTGAGTGAGTCTGGTGTGAATGTTCATTTTGGTTTCTTATGGTTCTATTTTTGTTTGTTTTGGTGAAATGCACAAATTGTAAGACAAATTTCCATACGGACAATAAAGATTGCCATTATTATTATTTAAAGTATTCGCTTGCATAACTAATTAAAAGATTTGCTTTTAAAAAACAAAAAGTAGCCGTTGCACCTAAACTCGCATGGGGAAATAATATTTTTTCATTTCTCTTCTAGTTTTTGAGATCTGAGTGTGACAGACTGACATTTCGCCCTCACGGCTGCCGCTAAAAAAAAATGCCGAAATGGTTTTTTAAATTCTAAATCTGCTTACATTTTTTTTTACATAGAATTTTGATTACCTCCCCTTGTTTGACCGTGATTTGTACGTTATTCTGATATTAGCGTTTCCCACAGTCATAGGGTTAAACTGCATTAGTTAATTTTTAGTGACCACTAAAAGGGGAAAAGACGCTATTAGTTTTGTGTGAAATGTCTGTCTGTCCGTGTGTTTAGATCACTTTTACAACTATTCACTATTAATAGTAACAAAAACTAGTGGCTCTTTAGTAGGGGAGATGACTATTTATCATATTTTTAACACATTTATGCAAATGGTTTTAGATTTTTTGTGAAAACATTTTTTTTTTCAAATGTATTGCTAAATTATCTAACTTCTGTCTTATCATTTACTACATTTACACAAGCACACAATTTTTTAATTTTTGTAAAGAGAAAAAAATATATTTAGTATGCATATAAGTTGGACACGATTAAAACAATAATTAATAAATATACTACTGAACTAATAACACATAATAATTAGTCCATATCGGAGTTTAATACGACATTAGTATTTAGTTTTATCTTTTTTTTTTTTTTTTACATATGTCAAAGTTTTTACTAATGTTAAACAATAAAAAAATTCTCCACCACCATTGTCAATATTGCGCATGCTTGTGCAGTCTACAGAGAAATAATATATTATATAAAATAACTTACAGTACGACTCTAATTGGCCCCTGTGACCCAAAAAAAAAAAGCCACAGAGAAATTGTCTCTGAACAGAAACTCCCGATATACTGACTCTAGCAGACAGGATTTCCACCTTGATGATGAGGAAGTAGTTTTCCAAATCTCAAGGGAGGAAATCAAAAATTGTCATATGAAGGGAGACAACAAAAGAAACAATATATATGTTTAAATGCTTATGTTCGCATAAGTGTGCACATACATAGATGTGTATGCACGTTTGATAGAAATTAATAAAAAAAACTGGGGTAATGTAGCAAAGCACAAGGGAAACAACCATAAGCAATATAGACAAAGTGCAAAAAAATGTGACTACGATGTTTAAAATGTTTTAATATCATTTAAGTTTCTACTTTCACTTTTTGACTGTTTCTATTTAATTACCTATTGTTGACATTCTCACCACATATATTTTAATTAAAAACCTAAAATTTCCAAAATATTCATTATATGCTATTGGAAAATATAACGCCATATAAAAGCAATTTAAAACGTTAAAATATTATGACAACCTAAATGTAACTATATGCATTGCTATGTTTGCAATCATTGTACTTTAAAATGTAACTATTTAATTTTTACATTTACTAATAAAATATGCATCTTTTTGTTAAAAAAAAAAAGCTCCAAAAAAAAAAGCCCAATAAAGAGGCCAATAGCCCAAGGAGGCAAAGAAAAGAGGCAAAAGCCCAAGGATTCCTAGGATGTAAGCAGCTCGACTACTGAAGTCAAAACCTAAAAAGCTGAGGTATCCTATAAAAAAAGGAATAAGACATCGACCCTCAACAAACTACTAGATCAATTAGAGATTAATTATTTGACATTAGGACAGGTTCACATCTAACTTCACATTCACTTTCACCTATCCTTTGGTCTTCTAAACCGCTGGGGCACCACACAAGATCTGTCAACCTTCTTTCTCCATTCTTCTCTGTCATTTGTTTTCTTTGATAGGACTTCATTCTGATGTTCTTTCTGACATTATTATAACCTGCCTGGGTGGACCACTTCAGGGGCTGATTTTGAGTTTGTGTTTCCTCACAAACTGTCTCTGTAACCTTGTTTTTTTTTTATAATAATGTATATTCTTCAACAGTAATTGACAGGCGTTTGACTAGGGAGGGGTGGGGGGGGGGTTAATCGACCAAAGCCTACGATAAGATACCAACAACAGAGACACAATAACCAAAGATTAGAGAGATGGTCTGGTCACACACTAGAAAATAACAACAACAACATTACCAAAAAAAAACAACAACACATGTAGCATCAACACAACTATAGCATGTCCAGAATTCATTTTAAGGCTTTATCATGTCGTGGCTATTTATAGACGACTCCTAAGATGATGTCGGCACTAATTTAATCGTCTGTTGAAAACAATGCAGAATAAAAATGTAGCATATCACGAGTCACTGGTTCTAGGACCTTATGTTGAAGTTTCGCGAACAAGAGCTGGTTCTGCATTAATTCTGGGAGTTTAGATTTATGTATCATTTGTCGTCTGCCTCGGTAAGAGACCAAAGCAGAGGAGACTTTTTTATTGTAAAATTGTCATTATAATGACTTTTAAAATCAATTTAGTAATTTAATGCAACTGTGATATTTTACTTTAAATTGACATTTTTTTGGATAAAATAATGGAAATGTTTCTATTTTAAATATCTATAGAGTTCTCTATGTCGTTTTACTACTAAAAAAAAAACGAAAAGGTCATTCCTTGCAGGATGAATAACTCTTGGAAAAGATGTAATCTATTTTTATTTATATAACTATTACTAGATTTGGTCTTTTAAAGGTGAAATATTGCTTCACCATTAAAAATGCTTTCTTTGTACTAATAATGTTATTAAACATAAACAATTTAATTATTCATATAAAATACAACATTTCGTAACCAAATACGTGATATACTAGATAAAACTTTTTACATTTTTCTTTCATTAAGAAAATATTGATTTAAAATAAGTTTTTTTTTTATAAATAACATATATATTCTCTTTTTACTTGTGCCTTGTCGCAGTTTCGTAGAGCAATGGCCTTCGAGTCAAATGTAACGAGCGCTAATCTCCGACGATGTAAATTTTTATTTTTAATTTTTTTTTATTCATTATTTTTAAAATA
Organism: Biomphalaria sudanica; assembly: GCA_036873155.1. NCBI lineage: Eukaryota > Metazoa > Mollusca > Gastropoda > Planorbidae > Biomphalaria > Biomphalaria sudanica. The sequence continues at coordinate 48,283 of JAZGLO010005426.1, read as the reverse complement.
ATAATCAACTGTATTAGGATATTCCAAAAAATTGCAATTTAGTCCGAAAGTATTTTATATGCTTATCTCTGAACTATTGTTATCATTATCTATCTCATAAATTATGTCTCTAGGCTGCTGTTACTGTATGACAATTAAAAAAAAATCACTCCTTCGATTTAGCAGCTATCCTGATCAGAAATCAAAAGAAAGAAATGTCATTTTTTTAACGTAGACCATTTAGCTTACTTTCCTAATTTTTTAAATTTTGTACTTTTTTGACAGGAGCGAACTGGCTATATGGGCATTAAGGCAAATGCTCTGTGGGCCTCTACCTGAACTTGTCTGTATGGGTCACTGGTACGGCCACATAGATGCCCTTATATATGTTAAAGGTTTTATAATATTCTCTTATATATGGGTCATCTGTGCGTCGTGTAAAAAATTACATATTATCATATGATATGTAATTATGGGCCTGATTGTCCTAAATGCTTTGGTCGTTTTGACACAGAGTCCGCCCCTGTTTATTAAGGATTATTTTCACAGTGTGTCGAGTCTAACAATATAGCTAAACACTCTCAATTGTCGTCTTGCTACAGCCAAAAAGTTAATTGATAAATTACAAACTTTTTTTTTCGGATATCTGAAAGTAGATTTAGTATTTAAAGTCAACAGCTCCGTTGGTACCCGAAAATGCAAGATAGGACTAAGAAAGGGACACACATCTTATCTCACTGCAAAAAACAAAAAAACTCTTCTTGTACTTTTTTATTATCATTACTTGGTCGAGAGGCTAAGTGCGCTTGAACTTGGCTTGACTTGGCTAACTAGAAGGGGGCTCGAGGTTCGACACCCGACTCGGGCAGAGTTGGGTTTACTGAGCGATTAAAGGCAGCACGGAAAACGAACTCCTAGATACCCTATCCCCCCAACCGGTCCGCAAATTAGATTGGACCAAAGCGCTCTGAGCATGCTATAAGCATTAAAGTAGCGCTATATAAAAACTAAAATAATAATACTTGATATGTTCCCAATGAAGCTCAGCGCTCCATAAATTTATGCCTCTAGTTGTGCCACGATTCTGTTTCATAAGATACATTTCGCAGTTTTTATTAAGAGTTAAATCAAAGTTATTTAACTTGCTTTCCAATACTTACCTAAAAATGGGGTAAATGATTTGAAGTAAAAAAAACAATTAAGATAAATTAGACCAGGCTGGAGAGAAGAACATAAAAAACACATTTTAAAGATTTTTCACAAGATCTGGCAGTCAGGAGAAGGCCTGTACTCAAACACTCGTCATTACCATTCCAATAAAAGGCAATTTTCAACTCTGTCAAAACTGCTATTTCAAAATCAGACTTATAGTTATTACGAAAGAAATGCCATCGGAAATGCATTGAAATATATATGCTTTAAATGTTTAAAGCTAACATTTTATATTAGTACGATTTGTCGGTTGCGTTTTTAAATATGTCATGTGATGGTCTTTAAAAAGAAACGGTACTATCTTTCTGAACTGTCTCGGATATAACAGGTGTCTAAGTTTTCTATTTATATAAACTAAATATTAAAATTAAAATTGGTAGATTACAGAAATGTTGTATATTCAAAACTACTATAAATTGTCTAAAAAAATGAAAAAAAAAAGATTTTTTTTATTGTAAAATTGTCAAAATACTGACTTTTATAATCAATTTCGTAATTTTATGCAACAGTGAATTTTTACTTTAAATTGAAATTTATTTTGATAAAAAATGCAAATGTTTCTTCTTTAAATATCTATAGAGTTCTCTATGTCGTTTTACTACGAAAATAAAAAACGGAAAGGACATTCCTTGCAGGTTGAATAACTATTGGAAAAGATGTAATCTATTTTTATTTATATAACATTTACTAGATTTGGTCTTTATAGGTGAAATATTGCTTCACCATGAAAAATGCTTTCTTTGTACTAATAATGTTATTAAACATAAACAATTTAATTATTCATATAAAATACAACATTTTAAAAAAGAATTTGTAAAATACTAAATAAATTTTTTTACATTTTTCTTTCAGTAAGAAATATTGATCTAAAATGAGTTGTTTTTTTTATAAATAACATATATATTCACTTTTTATATATAACGAGTTCAAATCTCTGACGATGTACTTTTTAAAAAAAAAATTTTTTTATTCATTATTTTTAAACAAATAAATAACTGTATTAGGATATTCTAAAAATTGCAATTTAGTCCGAAAGTATTTTAAGTGCTTATCTCTGAACTATTGTTATCATTATCTATCTCATAAATTATGTCTCTAGGCTGCTGTTACTGTTTGACAATAAAAAAAAATTCACTTATTCGATTTAGCAGCTATCCTGATCAGAAATCAAGAGAAAGAAATGTCATTTTTCTTACGTAGATCATTTAGCTTACTTTCCTATTTTTTTAAATTTTGTACTTTTTTGACAGGAGCGGACTGGCTATATGGGCATTAAGGCAAATGCTCTGTGGGCCTCTATCTGAACTTGTCTGTATGGGTCACTGAAACGGCCACATAGATGCCCTTATGTATTAAATTGTTAAAGGTTTTATAATATTCTCTTATAAATGGGTCATCTGTGCGTCGTGTAAAAAATTACATATTATCATATGATATGTAATTATGGGCCTGATTGTCCTAAATGCTTTGGTCGTTTTGACACAGAGTCCGCCCCTGTTTATTAAGGCATATTTTCACAGTGTGTCGAGTCTAACAATATAGCTAAACACACTCAATTATCGTCTTACTACAGTATTAAGGAGTATTGTTTGCCAGCCAAAAAGTTAATTGATAAATTACAAACTTTTTTAAATCTGATATCTAACAGTAGATTTAGTATTCAAACTCAACAGCTCCGTTGGCACCCGAAAATGCAAGATTGGACTAAGAAATGGACACACATCTTATCTCACTGCAGCAACCAAAAAAACTCTTCTTGTACTTTTTTATTATCATTACTTGGTCGAGAGGCTAAGCGCGATTGAGCTTGGCTTGACTTGGCTACCTAGAAGGGGGCTCGAGGCTCGACTCCCGACTCGGGCAGAGTTGGGTTTACTGAGCGCCTAAAGGCAGCACAGAAAACGAACTCCTAGATAGCCTATCCTCCCAGCCGGCCCGTAAATTAGATTGGACCAAAGCGCTCTGAGCATGCTATAAGCATGAAAGTAGCGCTATATAAAAGCTATAATAATAATACTTGATTTGTGCCTAATGAAGCTCAGCGTTCCATAAATTTATGCCTCTAGTTGTGCCACGATTCTGTCTCATAAGATACATTTCGCAGTTTTTATTCAGAGTTAAATCAAAGGTATTTAACTCGCTTTCCAATACTTACCTGAAAATGGGGTAAATGATTTGGAGTAAACAAACAATTAAGATAAATTGGACCAGGCTGGAGAGAAGAACATAGAAAACACATTTTAAAGATTTTTCACAAGATCTGGCAGTCAGGATAAGCCCTGTACACAAACACTCGTCATTACCCTTCCAATAAAAGGCAATTTTCAACTCTGTCAAAACTGCTATTTCACAATCAGACTTATAGTTATTACGAAAGAAATGCCATCGGAAATGCATTGAAATATATAATATATGCTTAAAATGTTTAAAGCTAACATTTTATATTAATACGATTTGTCGGTTGCGTTTTTAAATATGTCATGTGATGGTCTTTAAATAGAAAGGTACTATCTTTCTGAACTGTCTCGGATATAACAGGTGTCTAAGTTTTCTATTTATATAAACTAAATATTAAAATTAAAATTGGTAGATTACAGAAATGTTGTATATTCAAAACTACTATTATTTGTCCAAAAAATTGAAAAAAAAAAGATTTTTTATTGAAAAATTATCATAATAATGACTTTTATAATCAATTTAGTAATTTTATGCAACTGTGAATTTTTACTTTAAATTGAAATTTATTTTGATAAAAAATGCAAATATTTCTTATTTAAATATCTATAGAGTTCTCTATGTCGTTTTACTACGAAAATAAAAAATGGAAAGGACATTCCTTGCAGGATGAATAACTCTTGGAAAAGATGTAATCTATTTTTATTTATATAACTATTACTAGATTTGGTCTTTTAAATGTGAAATATTGCTTCACCATTAAAAATGCTTTCTTTGTACTAATAATGTTATTAAACATAAACAATTTAATTATTTATATAAAATACAACATTTTAAAACAGAATTTGTAAAATACTAAATAAAAAATTTTACATTTTTCTTTCAGTAAGAAATATTGATTTAAAATAAGTTGTTTTTTTTATAAATAACATATATATTCTCTTTTTACTTGTGCCTTGTGGCAGATTCGTAGAGCATTGGCTTTTCGAGTCAAATGTAACAAGTTCAAATCTCCGCAGATGTACATTTTTTTTAAAAATTTTTTAAATTCATTATTTTTAAACAAATAAATAACTGTATTAGGATATTCTAAAAATTGCAATTTAGTCCGAAAGTATTTAAAGTGCTTATCTCTGAAATTATGTTATCATTATCTATCTCATAAATTATGTCTCTAGGCTGCTGTTACTGTTTGACAATAAAAAAAAATTCACTCCTTCGATTTAGCAGCTATCCTGATAAGAAATCAAGAGAAAGAAATGTCATTTTTCTTACGTAGATCATTTAGCTTACTTTCCTATTTTTTTAAATTTTGTACTTTTTTGACAGGAGCGGACTGGCTATATGGGCATTAAGGCAAATGCTCTGTGGGCCTCTATCTGAACTTGTCTGTATGGGTCACTGAAACGGCCACATAGATGCCCTTATGTATTAAATTGTTAAAGGTTTTATAATATTCTCTTATAAATGGGTCATCTGTGCGTCGTGTAAAAAATTACATATTATCATATGATATGTAATTATGGGCCTGATTGTCCTAAATGCTTTGGTCGTTTTGACACAGAGTCCGCCCCTGTTTATTAAGGCATATTTTCACAGTGTGTCGAGTCTAACAATATAGCTAAACACACTCAATTATCGTCTTACTACTGTATTAAGGAGTATTGTTTGCCAGCCAAAAAGTTAATTGATAAATTACAAACTTTTTTAAATCTGATATCTAACAGTAGATTTAGTATTCAAACTCAACAGCTCCGTTGGCACCCGAAAATGCAAGATTGGACTAAGAAATGGACACACATCTTATCTCACTGCAGCAACCAAAAAAACTCTTCTTGTACTTTTTTATTATCATTACTTGGTCGAGAGGCTAAGCGCGATTGAGCTTGGCTTGACTTGGCTACCTAGAAGGGGGCTCGAGGCTCGACTCCCGACTCGGGCAGAGTTGGGTTTACTGAGCGCCTAAAGGCAGCACAGAAAACGAACTCCTAGATAGCCTATCCCCCCAGCCGGCCCGTAAATTAGATTGGACCAAAGCGCTCTGAGCATGCTATAAGCATGAAAGTAGCGCTATATAAAAGCTATAATAATAATACTTGATTTGTGCCTAATGAAGCTCAGCGTTCCATAAATTTATGCCTCTAGTTGTGCCACGATTCTGTCTCATAAGATACATTTCGCAGTTTTTATTCAGAGTTAAATCAAAGGTATTTAACTCGCTTTCCAATACTTACCTGAAAATGGGGTAAATGATTTGGAGTAAACAAACAATTAAGATAAATTGGACCAGGCTGGAGAGAAGAACATAGAAAACACATTTTAAAGATTTTTCACAAGATCTGGCAGTCAGGATAAGCCCTGTACACAAACACTCGTCATTACCCTTCCAATAAAAGGCAATTTTCAACTCTGTCAAAACTGCTTTTTCACAATCAGACTTATAGTTATTACGAAAGAAATGCCATCGGAAATGCATTGAAATATATAATATATGCTTAAAATGTTTAAAGCTAACATTTTATATTAATACGATTTGTCGGTTGCGTTTTTAAATATGTCATGTGATGGTCTTTAAATAGAAAGGTACTATCTTTCTGAACTGTCTCGGATATAACAGGTGTCTAAGTTTTCTATTTATATAAACTAAATATTAAAATTAAAATTGGTAGATTACAGAAATGTTGTATATTCAAAACTACTATTATTTGTCCAAAAAATTGAAAAAAAAAAGATTTTTTATTGAAAAATTATTATAATAATGACTTTTATAATCAATTTAGTAATTTTATGCAACTGTGAATTTTTACTTTAAATTGAAATTTATTTTGATAAAAAATGCAAATATTTCTTATTTAAATATCTATAGAGTTCTCTATGTCGTTTTACTACGAAAATAAAAAATGGAAAGGACATTCCTTGCAGGATGAATAACTCTTGGAAAAGATGTAATCTATTTTTATTTATATAACTATTACTAGATTTGGTCTTTTAAATGTGAAATATTGCTTCACCATTAAAAATGCTTTCTTTGTACTAATAATGTTATTAAACATAAACAATTTAATTATTTATATAAAATACAACATTTTAAAACAGAATTTGTAAAATACTAAATAAAAAATTTTACATTTTTCTTTCAGTAAGAAATATTGATTTAAAATAAGTTGTTTTTTTTATAAATAACATATATATTCTCTTTTTACTTGTGCCTTGTGGCAGATTCGTAGAGCATTGGCTTTTCGAGTCAAATGTAACGAGTTCAAATCTCCGCCGATGTACATTTTTTTTAAAAATTTTTTAAATTCATTATTTTTAAACAAATAAATAACTGTATTAGGATATTCTAAAAATTGCAATTTAGTCCGAAAGTATTTAAAGTGCTTATCTCTGAAATTATGTTATCATTATCTATCTCATAAATTATGTCTCTAGGCTGCTGTTACTGTTTGACAATAAAAAAAAATTCACTCCTTCGATTTAGCAGCTATCCTGATAAGAAATCAAGAGAAAGAAATGTCATTTTTCTTACGTAGATCATTTAGCTTACTTTCCTATTTTTTTTAATTTTGTACTTTTTTGACAGGAGCGGACTGGCTATATGGGCATTAAGGCAAATGCTCTGTGGGCCTCTATCCGAACTTGTCTGTATGGGTCACTGAAACGGCCACATAGATGCCCTTATGTATTAAATTGTTAAAGGTTTTATAATATTCTCTTATAAATGGGTCATCTGTGCGTCGTGTAAAAAATTACATATTATCATATGATATGTAATTATGGGCCTGATTGTCCTAAATGCTTTGGTCGTTTTGACACAGAGTCCGCCCCTGTTTATTAAGGCATATTTTCACAGTGTGTCGAGTCTAACAATATAGCTAAACACACTCAATTATCGTCTTACTACAGTATTAAGGAGTATTGTTTGCCAGCCAAAAAGTTAATTGATAAATTACAAACTTTTTTAAATCTGATATCTGAAAGTAGATTTAGTATTTAAACTCAACAGCTCCGTTGGCACCCGAAAATGCAAGATTGGACTAAGAAATGGACACACATCTTATCTCACTGCACCAACCAAAAAAACTCTTCTTGTACTTTTTTATTATCATTACTTGGTCGAGAGGCTAAGTGCGCTTGAGCTTGGCTTGACTTGGCTACCTAGAAGGGGGCTCGAGGCTCGACTCTCGACTCGGACAGAGTTGGGTTTACTGAGCGCCTAAAGGCAGCACAGAAAACGAATTCCTAGATACCCTATCCCCCCAGCCGGCCCGTAAATTAGATTGGACCAAAGCGCTCTGAGCATGCTATAAGCATGAAAGTAGCGCTATATAAAAGCTATAATAATAATACTTGATTTGTGCCTAATGAAGCTCAGCGCTCCATAAATTTATGCCTCTAGTTGTGCCACGATTCTGTCTCATAAGATACATTTTGCAGTTTTTATTCAGAGTTAAATCAAAGGTATTTAACTCGCTTTCCAATACTTACATGAAAATGGGGTAAATGATTTGGAGTAAACAAACAATTAAGATAAATTGGACCAGGCTGGAGAGAAGAACATAGAAAACACATTTTAAAGATTTTTCACAAGATCTGGCAGTCAGGATAAGCCCTGTACACAAACACTCGTCATTACCCTTCCAATAAAAGGCATTTTTTAACTCTGTCAAAACTGCTATTTCACAATCAGACTTATAGTTATTACGAAAGAAATGCCATCGGAAATGCATTGAAATATATAATATATGCTTAAAATGTTTAAAGCTAACATTTTATATTAGTACGATTTGTCGGTTGCGTTTTTAAATATGTCATGTGATGGTCTTTAAATAGAAAGGTACTATCTTTCTGAACTGTCTCGGATATAACAGGTGTCTAAGTTTTCTATTTATATAAACTAAATATTAAAATTAAAATTGGTAGATTACAGAAATGTTGTATATTCAAAACTACTATTATTTGTCCAAAAAATTGAAAAAAAAAAGATTTTTTATTGAAAAATTATCATAATAATGACTTTTATAATCAATTTAGTAATTTTATGCAACTGTGAATTTTTACTTTAAATTGAAATTTATTTTGATAAAAAATGCAAATATTTCTTATTTAAATATCTATAGAGTTCTCTATGTCGTTTTACTACGAAAATAAAAAATGGAAAGGACATTCCTTGCAGGATGAATAACTCTTGGAAAAGATGTAATCTATTTTTATTTATATAACTATTACTAGATTTGGTCTTTTAAAGGTGAAATATTGCTTCACCATTAAAAATGCTTTCTTTGTACTAATAATGTTATTAAACATAAAGAATTTAATTATTTATATAAAATACAACATTTTAAAACAGAATTTGTAAAATACTAAATAAAAAATTTTACATTTTTCTTTCAGTAAGAAATATTGATTTAAAATAAGTTGTTTTTTTTATAAATAACATATATATTCTCTTTTTTACTTGTGCCTTGTGGCAGATTCGTAGAGCATTGGCTTTTCGAGTCAAATGTAACGAGTTCAAATCTCCGACGATGTACATTTTTTTAAAATTTTTTTAATTCATTATTTTTAAACAAATAAATAACTGTATTAGGATATTCTAAAAATTGCAATTTAGTCCGAAAGTATTTTAAGTGCTTATCTCTGAAATTATGTTATCATTATCTATCTCATAAATTATGTCTCTAGGCTGCTGTTACTGTTTGACAATAAAAAAAAATTCACTCCTTCGATTTAGCAGCTATCCTGATCAGAAATCAAGAGAAAGAAATGTCATTTTTCTTACGTAGATCATTTAGCTTACTTTCCTATTTTTTTAAATTTCGTACTTTTTTGACAGGAGCGGACTGGCTATATGGGCATTAAGGCAAAAGCTCAGTGGGCCTCTATCTAAACTTGTCTGTATGGGTCACTGAAACGGCCACATAGATGCCCTTATGTATTAAATTGTTAAAGGTTTTATAATATTCTCTTATAAATGGGTCATCTGTGCGTCGTGTAAAAAATTACATATTATCATATGATATGTAATTATGGGCCTGATTGTCCTAAATGCTTTGGTCGTTTTGACACAGAGTCCGCCCCTGTTTATTAAGGCATATTTTCACAGTGTGTCGAGTCTAACAATATAGCTAAACACACTCAATTATCGTCTTACTACAGTATTAAGGAGTATTGTTTGCCAGCCAAAAAGTTAATTGATAAATTACAAACTTTTTTAAATCTGACATCTAAAAGTAGATTTAGTATTCAAACTCAACAGCTCCGTTGGCACCCGAAAATGCAAGATTGGACTAAGAAATGGACACACATCTTATCTCACTGCACCAACCAAAAAAACTCTTCTTGTACTTTTTTATTATCATTACTTGGTCGAGAGGCTAAGTGCGCTTGAGCTTGGCTTGACTTGGCTACCTAGAAGGGGGCTCGAGGCTCGACTCCCGACTCGGGCAGAGTTGGGTTTACTGAGCGCCTAAAGGCAGCACAGAAAACGAATTCCTAGATACCCTATCCCCCCAGCCGGCCCGTAAATTAGATTGGACCAAAGCGCTCTGAGCATGCTATAAGCGTGAAAGTAGCGCTATATAAAAGCTATAATAATAATACTTGATTTGTGCCTAATGAAGCTCAGCGCTCCATAAATTTATGCCTCTAGTTGTGCCACGATTCTGTCTCATAAGATACATTTTGCAGTTTTTATTCAGAGTTAAATCAAAGGTATTTAACTCGCTTTCCAATACTTACCTGAAAATGGGGTAAATGATTTGGAGTAAACAAACAATTAAGATAAATTGGACCAGGCTGGAGAGAAGAACATAGAAAACACATTTTAAAGATTTTTCACAAGATCTGGCAGTCAGGATAAGCCCTGTACACAAACACTCGTCATTACCCTTCCAATAAAAGGCATTTTTTAACTCTGTCAAAACTGCTATTTCACAATCAGACTTATAGTTATTACGAAAGAAATGCCATCGGAAATGCATTGAAATATATAATATATGCTTAAAATGTTTAAAGCTAACATTTTATATTAGTACGATTTGTCGGTTGCGTTTTTAAATATGTCATGTGATGGTCTTTAAATAGAAAGGTACTATCTTTCTGAACTGTCTCGGATATAACAGGTGTCTAAGTTTTCTATTTATATAAACTAAATATTAAAATTAAAATTGGTAGATTACAGAAATGTTGTATATTCAAAACTACTATTATTTGTCCAAAAAATTGAAAAAAAAAAGATTTTTTATTGAAAAATTATCATAATAATGACTTTTATAATCAATTTAGTAATTTTATGCAACTGTGAATTTTTACTTTAAATTGAAATTTATTTTGATAAAAAATGCAAATATTTCTTATTTAAATATCTATAGAGTTCTCTATGTCGTTTTACTACGAAAATAAAAAATGGAAAGGACATTCCTTGCAGGATGAATAACTCTTGGAAAAGATGTAATCTATTTTTATTTATATAACTATTACTAGATTTGGTCTTTTAAAGGTGAAATATTGCTTCACCATTAAAAATGCTTTCTTTGTACTAATAATGTTATTAAACATAAAGAATTTAATTATTTATATAAAATACAACATTTTAAAACAGAATTTGTAAAATACTAAATAAAAAATTTTACATTTTTCTTTCAGTAAGAAATATTGATTTAAAATAAGTTGTTTTTTTTATAAATAACATATATATTCTCTTTTTTACTTGTGCCTTGTGGCAGATTCGTAGAGCATTGGCTTTTCGAGTCAAATGTAACGAGTTCAAATCTCCGACGATGTACATTTTTTTAAAATTTTTTTAATTCATTATTTTTAAACAAATAAATAACTGTATTAGGATATTCTAAAAATTGCAATTTAGTCCGAAAGTATTTTAAGTGCTTATCTCTGAAATTATGTTATCATTATCTATCTCATAAATTATGTCTCTAGGCTGCTGTTACTGTTTGACAATAAAAAAAAATTCACTCCTTCGATTTAGCAGCTATCCTGATCAGAAATCAAGAGAAAGAAATGTCATTTTTCTTACGTAGATCATTTAGCTTACTTTCCTATTTTTTTAAATTTCGTACTTTTTTGACAGGAGCGGACTGGCTATATGGGCATTAAGGCAAAAGCTCAGTGGGCCTCTATCTAAACTTGTCTGTATGGGTCACTGAAACGGCCACATAGATGCCCTTATGTATTAAATTGTTAAAGGTTTTATAATATTCTCTTATAAATGGGTCATCTGTGCGTCGTGTAAAAAATTACATATTATCATATGATATGTAATTATGGGCCTGATTGTCCTAAATGCTTTGGTCGTTTTGACACAGAGTCCGCCCCTGTTTATTAAGGCATATTTTCACAGTGTGTCGAGTCTAACAATATAGCTAAACACACTCAATTATCGTCTTACTACAGTATTAAGGAGTATTGTTTGCCAGCCAAAAAGTTAATTGATAAATTACAAACTTTTTTAAATCTGACATCTAAAAGTAGATTTAGTATTCAAACTCAACAGCTCCGTTGGCACCCGAAAATGCAAGATTGGACTAAGAAATGGACACACATCTTATCTCACTGCACCAACCAAAAAAACTCTTCTTGTACTTTTTTATTATCATTACTTGGTCGAGAGGCTAAGTGCGCTTGAGCTTGGCTTGACTTGGCTACCTAGAAGGGGGCTCGAGGCTCGACTCCCGACTCGGGCAGAGTTGGGTTTACTGAGCGCCTAAAGGCAGCACAGAAAACGAACTCCTAGATAGCCTATCCCCCCAGCCGGCCCGTAAATTAGATTGGACCAAAGAGCTCTGAGAATGCTATAAGCATGAAAGTAGCGCTATATAAAAGCTATAATAATAATACTTGATTTGTGCCTAATGAAGCTCAGCGCTCCATAAATTTATGCCTCTAGTTGTGCCACGATTCTGTCTCATAAGATACATTTCGCAGTTTTTATTCAGAGTTAAATCAAAGGTATTTAACTCGCTTTCCAATACTTACCTGAAAATGGGGTAAATGATTTGGAGTAAACAAACAATTAAGATAAATTGGACCAGGCTGGAGAGAAGAACATAGAAAACACATTTTAAAGATTTTTCACAAGATCTGGCAGTCAGGAGAAGCCCTGTACACAAACACTCGTCATTACCCTTCCAATAAAAGGCAATTTTAAACTCTGTCAAAACTGCTATTTCACAATCAGACTTATAGTTATTATGAAAGAAATGCCATCGGAAATGCATTGAAATATATAATATATGCTTAAAATGTTTAAAGCTAACATTTTATATTAGTACGATTTGTCGGTTGCGTTTTTAAATATGTCATGTGATGGTCTTTAAATAGAAAGGTACTATCTTTCTGAACTGTTTTCGGATATAACAGGTGTCTAAGTTTTCTATTTATATAAACTAAATATTAAAATTAAAATTGGTAGATTACAGAAATGTTGTATATTCAAAACTACTATTATTTGTCCAAAAAATTGAAAAAAAAAAGATTTTTTATTGAAAAATTATTATAATAATGACTTTTATAATCAATTTAGTAATTTTATGCAACTGTGAATTTTTACTTTAAATTGAAATTTATTTTGATAAAAAATGCAAATATTTCTTATTTAAATATCTATAGAGTTCTCTATGTCGTTTTACTACGAAAATAAAAAATGGAAAGGACATTCCTTGCAGGATGAATAACTCTTGGAAAAGATGTAATCTATTTTTATTTATATAACTATTACTAGATTTGGTCTTTTAAATGTGAAATATTGCTTCACCATTAAAAATGCTTTCTTTGTACTAATAATGTTATTAAACATAAAGAATTTAATTATTTATATAAAATACAACATTTTAAAACAGAATTTGTAAAATACTAAATAAAAAATTTTACATTTTTCTTTCAGTAAGAAATATTGATTTAAAATAAGTTGTTTTTTTTATAAATAACATATATATTCTCTTTTTACTTGTGCCTTGTGGCAGATTCGTAGAGCATTGGCTTTTCGAGTCAAATGTAACGAGTTCAAATCTCCGCCGATGTACATTTTTTTTAAAAATTTTTTAAATTCATTATTTTTAAACAAATAAATAACTGTATTAGGATATTCTAAAAATTGCAATTTAGTCCGAAAGTATTTAAAGTGCTTATCTCTGAAATTATGTTATCATTATCTATCTCATAAATTATGTCTCTAGGCTGCTGTTACTGTTTGACAATAAAAAAAAATTCACTCCTTCGATTTAGCAGCTATCCTGATAAGAAATCAAGAGAAAGAAATGTCATTTTTCTTACGTAGATCATTTAGCTTACTTTCCTATTTTTTTAAATTTTGTACTTTTTTGACAGGAGCGGACTGGCTATATGGGCATTAAGGCAAATGCTCTGTGGGCCTCTATCTGAACTTGTCTGTATGGGTCACTGAAACGGCCACATAGATGCCCTTATGTATTAAATTGTTAAAGGTTTTATAATATTCTCTTATAAATGGGTCATCTGTGCGTCGTGTAAAAAATTACATATTATCATATGATATGTAATTATGGGCCTGATTGTCCTAAATGCTTTGGTCGTTTTGACACAGAGTCCGCCCCTGTTTATTAAGGCATATTTTCACAGTGTGTCGAGTCTAACAATATAGCTTAACACACTCAATTATCGTCTTACTACAGTATTAAGGAGTATTGTTTGCCAGCCAAAAAGTTAATTGATAAATTACAAACTTTTTTAAATCTGATATCTGAAAGTAGATTTAGTATTTAAACTCAACAGCTCCGTTGGCACCCGAAAATGCAAGATTGGACTAAGAAATGGACACACATCTTATATCACTGCACCAACCAAAAAAACTCTTCTTGTACTTTTTTATTATCATTACTTGGTCGAGAGGCTAAGTGCGCTTGAGCTTGGCTTGACTTGGCTACCTAGAAGGGGGCTCGAGGCTCGACTCTCGACTCGGACAGAGTTGGGTTTACTGAGCGCCTAAAGGCAGCACAGAAAACGAATTCCTAGATACCCTATCCCCCCAGCCGGCCCGTAAATTAGATTGGACCAAAGCGCTCTGAGCATGCTATAAGCATGAAAGTAGCGCTATATAAAAGCTATAATAATAATACTTGATTTGTGCCTAATGAAGCTCAGCGCTCCATAAATTTATGCCTCTAGTTGTGCCACGATTCTGTCTCATAAGATACATTTTGCAGTTTTTATTCAGAGTTAAATCAAAGGTATTTAACTCGCTTTCCAATACTTACCTGAAAATGGGGTAAATGATTTGGAGTAAACAAACAATTAAGATAAATTGGACCAGGCTGGAGAGAAGAACATAGAAAACACATTTTAAAGATTTTTCACAAGATCTGGCAGTCAGGATAAGCCCTGTACACAAACACTCGTCATTACCCTTCCAATAAAAGGCAATTTTCAACTCTGTCAAAACTGCTATTTCACAATCAGACTTATAGTTATTACGAAAGAAATGCCATCGGAAATGCATTGAAATATATAATATATGCTTAAAATGTTTAAAGCTAACATTTTATATTAGTACGATTTGTCGGTTGCGTTTTTAAATATGTCATGTGATGGTCTTTAAATAGAAAGGTACTATCTTTCTGAACTGTCTCGGATATAACAGGTGTCTAAGTTTTCTATTTATATAAACTAAATATTAAAATTAAAATTGGTAGATTACAGAAATGTTGTATATTCAAAACTACTATTATTTGTCCAAAAAATTGAAAAAAAAAAGATTTTTTATTGAAAAATTATCATAATAATGACTTTTATAATCAATTTAGTAATTTTATGCAACTGTGAATTTTTACTTTAAATTGAAATTTATTTTGATAAAAAATGCAAATATTTCTTATTTAAATATCTATAGAGTTCTCTATGTCGTTTTACTACGAAAATAAAAAATGGAAAGGACATTCCTTGCAGGATGAATAACTCTTGGAAAAGATGTAATCTATTTTTATTTATATAACTATTACTAGATTTGGTCTTTTAAAGGTGAAATATTGCTTCACCATTAAAAATGCTTTCTTTGTACTAATAATGTTATTAAACATAAAGAATTTAATTATTTATATAAAATACAACATTTTAAAACAGAATTTGTAAAATACTAAATAAAAAATTTTACATTTTTCTTTCAGTAAGAAATATTGATTTAAAATAAGTTGTTTTTTTTATAAATAACATATATATTCTCTTTTTTACTTGTGCCTTGTGGCAGATTCGTAGAGCATTGGCTTTTCGAGTCAAATGTAACGAGTTCAAATCTCCGACGATGTACATTTTTTTAAAATTTTTTTAATTCATTATTTTTAAACAAATAAATAACTGTATTAGGATATTCTAAAAATTGCAATTTAGTCCGAAAGTATTTTAAGTGCTTATCTCTGAAATTATGTTATCATTATCTATCTCATAAATTATGTCTCTAGGCTGCTGTTACTGTTTGACAATAAAAAAAAATTCACTCCTTCGATTTAGCAGCTATCCTGATCAGAAATCAAGAGAAAGAAATGTCATTTTTCTTACGTAGATCATTTAGCTTACTTTCCTATTTTTTTAAATTTCGTACTTTTTTGACAGGAGCGGACTGGCTATATGGGCATTAAGGCAAAAGCTCAGTGGGCCTCTATCTAAACTTGTCTGTATGGGTCACTGAAACGGCCACATAGATGCCCTTATGTATTAAATTGTTAAAGGTTTTATAATATTCTCTTATAAATGGGTCATCTGTGCGTCGTGTAAAAAATTACATATTATCATATGATATGTAATTATGGGCCTGATTGTCCTAAATGCTTTGGTCGTTTTGACACAGAGTCCGCCCCTGTTTATTAAGGCATATTTTCACAGTGTGTCGAGTCTAACAATATAGCTAAACACACTCAATTATCGTCTTACTACAGTATTAAGGAGTATTGTTTGCCAGCCAAAAAGTTAATTGATAAATTACAAACTTTTTTAAATCTGACATCTAAAAGTAGATTTAGTATTCAAACTCAACAGCTCCGTTGGCACCCGAAAATGCAAGATTGGACTAAGAAATGGACACACATCTTATCTCACTGCACCAACCAAAAAAACTCTTCTTGTACTTTTTTATTATCATTACTTGGTCGAGAGGCTAAGTGCGCTTGAGCTTGGCTTGACTTGGCTACCTAGAAGGGGGCTCGAGGCTCGACTCCCGACTCGGGCAGAGTTGGGTTTACTGAGCGCCTAAAGGCAGCACAGAAAACGAACTCCTAGATAGCCTATCCCCCCAGCCGGCCCGTAAATTAGATTGGACCAAAGAGCTCTGAGAATGCTATAAGCATGAAAGTAGCGCTATATAAAAGCTATAATAATAATACTTGATTTGTGCCTAATGAAGCTCAGCGCTCCATAAATTTATGCCTCTAGTTGTGCCACGATTCTGTCTCATAAGATACATTTCGCAGTTTTTATTCAGAGTTAAATCAAAGGTATTTAACTCGCTTTCCAATACTTACCTGAAAATGGGGTAAATGATTTGGAGTAAACAAACAATTAAGATAAATTGGACCAGGCTGGAGAGAAGAACATAGAAAACACATTTTAAAGATTTTTCACAAGATCTGGCAGTCAGGAGAAGCCCTGTACACAAACACTCGTCATTACCCTTCCAATAAAAGGCAATTTTAAACTCTGTCAAAACTGCTATTTCACAATCAGACTTATAGTTATTATGAAAGAAATGCCATCGGAAATGCATTGAAATATATAATATATGCTTAAAATGTTTAAAGCTAACATTTTATATTAGTACGATTTGTCGGTTGCGTTTTTAAATATGTCATGTGATGGTCTTTAAATAGAAAGGTACTATCTTTCTGAACTGTTTTCGGATATAACAGGTGTCTAAGTTTTCTATTTATATAAACTAAATATTAAAATTAAAATTGGTAGATTACAGAAATGTTGTATATTCAAAACTACTATTATTTGTCCAAAAAATTGAAAAAAAAAAGATTTTTTATTGAAAAATTATTATAATAATGACTTTTATAATCAATTTAGTAATTTTATGCAACTGTGAATTTTTACTTTAAATTGAAATTTATTTTGATAAAAAATGCAAATATTTCTTATTTAAATATCTATAGAGTTCTCTATGTCGTTTTACTACGAAAATAAAAAATGGAAAGGACATTCCTTGCAGGATGAATAACTCTTGGAAAAGATGTAATCTATTTTTATTTATATAACTATTACTAGATTTGGTCTTTTAAATGTGAAATATTGCTTCACCATTAAAAATGCTTTCTTTGTACTAATAATGTTATTAAACATAAAGAATTTAATTATTTATATAAAATACAACATTTTAAAACAGAATTTGTAAAATACTAAATAAAAAATTTTACATTTTTCTTTCAGTAAGAAATATTGATTTAAAATAAGTTGTTTTTTTTATAAATAACATATATATTCTCTTTTTACTTGTGCCTTGTGGCAGATTCGTAGAGCATTGGCTTTTCGAGTCAAATGTAACGAGTTCAAATCTCCGCCGATGTACATTTTTTTTAAAAATTTTTTAAATTCATTATTTTTAAACAAATAAATAACTGTATTAGGATATTCTAAAAATTGCAATTTAGTCCGAAAGTATTTAAAGTGCTTATCTCTGAAATTATGTTATCATTATCTATCTCATAAATTATGTCTCTAGGCTGCTGTTACTGTTTGACAATAAAAAAAAATTCACTCCTTCGATTTAGCAGCTATCCTGATAAGAAATCAAGAGAAAGAAATGTCATTTTTCTTACGTAGATCATTTAGCTTACTTTCCTATTTTTTTAAATTTTGTACTTTTTTGACAGGAGCGGACTGGCTATATGGGCATTAAGGCAAATGCTCTGTGGGCCTCTATCTGAACTTGTCTGTATGGGTCACTGAAACGGCCACATAGATGCCCTTATGTATTAAATTGTTAAAGGTTTTATAATATTCTCTTATAAATGGGTCATCTGTGCGTCGTGTAAAAAATTACATATTATCATATGATATGTAATTATGGGCCTGATTGTCCTAAATGCTTTGGTCGTTTTGACACAGAGTCCGCCCCTGTTTATTAAGGCATATTTTCACAGTGTGTCGAGTCTAACAATATAGCTTAACACACTCAATTATCGTCTTACTACAGTATTAAGGAGTATTGTTTGCCAGCCAAAAAGTTAATTGATAAATTACAAACTTTTTTAAATCTGATATCTGAAAGTAGATTTAGTATTTAAACTCAACAGCTCCGTTGGCACCCGAAAATGCAAGATTGGACTAAGAAATGGACACACATCTTATATCACTGCACCAACCAAAAAAACTCTTCTTGTACTTTTTTATTATCATTACTTGGTCGAGAGGCTAAGTGCGCTTGAGCTTGGCTTGACTTGGCTACCTAGAAGGGGGCTCGAGGCTCGACTCTCGACTCGGACAGAGTTGGGTTTACTGAGCGCCTAAAGGCAGCACAGAAAACGAATTCCTAGATACCCTATCCCCCCAGCCGGCCCGTAAATTAGATTGGACCAAAGCGCTCTGAGCATGCTATAAGCATGAAAGTAGCGCTATATAAAAGCTATAATAATAATACTTGATTTGTGCCTAATGAAGCTCAGCGCTCCATAAATTTATGCCTCTAGTTGTGCCACGATTCTGTCTCATAAGATACATTTTGCAGTTTTTATTCAGAGTTAAATCAAAGGTATTTAACTCGCTTTCCAATACTTACCTGAAAATGGGGTAAATGATTTGGAGTAAACAAACAATTAAGATAAATTGGACCAGGCTGGAGAGAAGAACATAGAAAACACATTTTAAAGATTTTTCACAAGATCTGGCAGTCAGGATAAGCCCTGTACACAAACACTCGTCATTACCCTTCCAATAAAAGGCAATTTTCAACTCTGTCAAAACTGCTATTTCACAATCAGACTTATAGTTATTACGAAAGAAATGCCATCGGAAATGCATTGAAATATATAATATATGCTTAAAATGTTTAAAGCTAACATTTTATATTAGTACGATTTGTCGGTTGCGTTTTTAAATATGTCATGTGATGGTCTTTAAATAGAAAGGTACTATCTTTCTGAACTGTCTCGGATATAACAGGTGTCTAAGTTTTCTATTTATATAAACTAAATATTAAAATTAAAATTGGTAGATTACAGAAATGTTGTATATTCAAAACTACTATTATTTGTCCAAAAAATTGAAAAAAAAAAGATTTTTTATTGAAAAATTATCATAATAATGACTTTTATAATCAATTTAGTAATTTTATGCAACTGTGAATTTTTACTTTAAATTGAAATTTATTTTGATAAAAAATGCAAATATTTCTTATTTAAATATCTATAGAGTTCTCTATGTCGTTTTACTACGAAAATAAAAAATGGAAAGGACATTCCTTGCAGGATGAATAACTCTTGGAAAAGATGTAATCTATTTTTATTTATATAACTATTACTAGATTTGGTCTTTTAAAGGTGAAATATTGCTTCACCATTAAAAATGCTTTCTTTGTACTAATAATGTTATTAAACATAAAGAATTTAATTATTTATATAAAATACAACATTTTAAAACAGAATTTGTAAAATACTAAATAAAAAATTTTACATTTTTCTTTCAGTAAGAAATATTGATTTAAAATAAGTTGTTTTTTTTATAAATAACATATATATTCTCTTTTTTACTTGTGCCTTGTGGCAGATTCGTAGAGCATTGGCTTTTCGAGTCAAATGTAACGAGTTCAAATCTCCGACGATGTACATTTTTTTAAAATTTTTTTAATTCATTATTTTTAAACAAATAAATAACTGTATTAGGATATTCTAAAAATTGCAATTTAGTCCGAAAGTATTTTAAGTGCTTATCTCTGAAATTATGTTATCATTATCTATCTCATAAATTATGTCTCTAGGCTGCTGTTACTGTTTGACAATAAAAAAAAATTCACTCCTTCGATTTAGCAGCTATCCTGATCAGAAATCAAGAGAAAGAAATGTCATTTTTCTTACGTAGATCATTTAGCTTACTTTCCTATTTTTTTAAATTTCGTACTTTTTTGACAGGAGCGGACTGGCTATATGGGCATTAAGGCAAAAGCTCAGTGGGCCTCTATCTAAACTTGTCTGTATGGGTCACTGAAACGGCCACATAGATGCCCTTATGTATTAAATTGTTAAAGGTTTTATAATATTCTCTTATAAATGGGTCATCTGTGCGTCGTGTAAAAAATTACATATTATCATATGATATGTAATTATGGGCCTGATTGTCCTAAATGCTTTGGTCGTTTTGACACAGAGTCCGCCCCTGTTTATTAAGGCATATTTTCACAGTGTGTCGAGTCTAACAATATAGCTAAACACACTCAATTATCGTCTTACTACAGTATTAAGGAGTATTGTTTGCCAGCCAAAAAGTTAATTGATAAATTACAAACTTTTTTAAATCTGACATCTAAAAGTAGATTTAGTATTCAAACTCAACAGCTCCGTTGGCACCCGAAAATGCAAGATTGGACTAAGAAATGGACACACATCTTATCTCACTGCACCAACCAAAAAAACTCTTCTTGTACTTTTTTATTATCATTACTTGGTCGAGAGGCTAAGTGCGCTTGAGCTTGGCTTGACTTGGCTACCTAGAAGGGGGCTCGAGGCTCGACTCCCGACTCGGGCAGAGTTGGGTTTACTGAGCGCCTAAAGGCAGCACAGAAAACGAACTCCTAGATAGCCTATCCCCCCAGCCGGCCCGTAAATTAGATTGGACCAAAGAGCTCTGAGAATGCTATAAGCATGAAAGTAGCGCTATATAAAAGCTATAATAATAATACTTGATTTGTGCCTAATGAAGCTCAGCGCTCCATAAATTTATGCCTCTAGTTGTGCCACGATTCTGTCTTATAAGATACATTTCGCAGTTTTTATTCAGAGTTAAATCAAAGGTATTTAACTCGCTTTCCAATACTTACCTGAAAATGGGGTAAATGATTTGGAGTAAACAAACAATTAAGATAAATTGGACCAGGCTGGAGAGAAGAACATAGAAAACACATTTTAAAGATTTTTCACAAGATCTGGCAGTCAGGAGAAGCCCTGTACACAAACACTCGTCATTACCCTTCCAATAAAAGGCAATTTTCAACTCTGTCAAAACTGCTATTTCACAATCAGACTTATAGTTATTATGAAAGAAATGCCATCGGAAATGCATTGAAATATATAATATATGCTTAAAATGTTTAAAGCTAACATTTTATATTAGTACGATTTGTCGGTTGCGTTTTTAAATATGTCATGTGATGGTCTTTAAATAGAAAGGTACTATCTTTCTGAATTGTCTCGTATATAACAGGTGTCTAAGTTTTCTAATTTATATAAACTAAATATTAAAATTAAAATTGGTAGATTACAGAAATCTTGTATATTCAAAACTACTATTATTTGTCCAAAAAATTGAAAAAAAAAAGATTTTTTATTGAAAAATTATCATAATAATGACTTTTATAATCAATTTAGTAATTTTATGCAACTGTGAATTTTTACTTTAAATTGAAATTTATTTTGATAAAAAATGCAAATATTTCTTATTTAAATATCTATAGAGTTCTCTATGTCGTTTTACTACGAAAACAAAAAATGGAAAGGACATTCCTTGCAGGATGAATAACTCTTGGAAAAGATGTAATCTATTTTTATTTATATAACTATTACTAGATTTGGTCTTTTAAAGGTGAAATATTGCTTCACCATTAAAAATGCTTTCTTTGTACTAATAATGTTATTAAACATAAACAATTTAATTATTTATATAAAATACAACATTTTAAAACAGAATTTGTAAAATACTAAATAAAAAATTTTACATTTTTCTTTCAGTAAGAAATATTGATTTAAAATGAGTTGTTTTTTTTTATAAATAACATATATATTCCCTTTTTTTACTTGTGCCTTGTGGCAGATTCGTAGAGCATTGGCTTTTCGAGTCAAATGTAACGAGTTCAAATCTCCGACGATGTACATTTTTTTTTTAAATTTTTTAAATTCATTATTTTTAAACAAATAAATAACTGTATTAGGATATTCTAAAAATTGCAATTTAGTCCGAAAGTATTTTAAGTGCTTATCTCTGAAATTATGTTATCATTATCTATCTCATAAATTATGTCTCTAGGCTGCTGTTACTGTTTGACAATAAAAAAAAATTCACTCCTTCGATTTAGCAGCTATCCTGATAAGAAATCAAGAGAAAGAAATGTCATTTTTCTTACGTAGATCATTTAGCTTACTTTCCTATTTTTTTAAATTTTGTACTTTTTTGACAGGAGCGGACTGGCTATATGGGCATTAAGGCAAATGCTCAGTGGGCCTCTATCTGAACTTGTCTGTATGGGTCACTGAAACGGCCACATAGATGCCCTTATGTATTAAATTGTTAAAGGTTTTATAATATTCACTTATAAATGGGTCATCTGTGCGTCGTGTACAAAATTACATATTATCATATGATATGTAATAATGAGCCTGATTGTCCTAAATGCTTTGGTCGTTTTGACACAGAGTCCGCCCCTGTTTATTAAGGCATATTTTTACAGTGTGTCGAGTCTAACAATATAGCTAAACACACTCAATTATCGTCTTACTACAGTATTAAGGAGTATTGTTTGCCAGCCAAAAAGTTAATTGATAAATTACAAACTTTTTTAAATCTGACATCTAAAAGTAGTTTTAGTATTTAAACTCAACAGCTCCGTTGGCACCCGAAAATGCAAGATTGGACTAAGAAATGGACACACATCTTATCTCACTGCACCAACCAAAAAAACTCTTCTTGTACTTTTTTATTATCATTACTTGGTCGAGAGGCTAAGTGCGCTTGAGCTTGGCTTGACTTGGCTACCTAGAAGGGGGCTCGAGGCTCGACTCCCGACTCGGGCAGAGTTGGGTTTACTGAGCGCCTAAAGGCAGCACAGAAAACGAACTCCTAGATAGCCTATCCTCCCAGCCGGCCCGTAAATTAGATTGGACCAAAGCGCTCTGAGCATGCTATAAGCATGAAAGTAGCGCTATATAAAAGCTATAATAATAATACTTGATTTGTGCCTAATGAAGCTCAGCGCTCCATAAATTTATGCCTCTAGTTGTGCCACGATTCTGTCTCATAAGATACATTTCGCAGTTTTTATTCAGAGTTAAATCAAAGGTATTTAACTCGCTTTCCAATACTTACCTGAAAATGGGGTAAATGATTTGGAGTAAACAAACAATTAAGATAAATTGGACCAGGCTGGAGAGAAGAACATAGAAAACACATTTTAAAGATTTTTCACAAGATCTGGCAGTCAGGATAAGCCCTGTACACAAACACTCGTCATTACCCTTCCAATAAAAGGCAATTTTCAACTCTGTCAAAACTGCTATTTCACAATCAGACTTATAGTTATTACGAAAGAAATGCCATCGGAAATGCATTGAAATATATAATATATGCTTAAAATGTTTAAAGCTAACATTTTATATTAATACGATTTGTCGGTTGCGTTTTTAAATATGTCATGTGATGGTCTTTAAATAGAAAGGTACTATCTTTCTGAACTGTCTCGGATATGACAGGTGTCTAAGTTTTCTATTTATATAAACTAAATATTAAAATTAAAATTGGTAGATTACAGAAATGTATATTCAAAACTACTATTATTTGTCCAAAAAATTGAAAAAAAAAAGATTTTTTATTGAAAAATTATCATAATAATGACTTTTATAATCAATTTAGTAATTTTATGCAACTGTGAATTTTTACTTTAAATTGAAATTTATTTTGATAAAAAATGCAAATATTTCTTATTTAAATATCTATAGAGTTCTCTATGTCGTTTTACTACGAAAATAAAAAATGGAAAGGACATTCCTTGCAGGATGAATAACTCTTGGAAAAGATGTAATCTATTTTTATTTATATAACTATTACTAGATTTGGTCTTTTAAAGGTGAAATATTGCTTCACCATTAAAAATGCTTTCTTTGTACTAATAATGTTATTAAACATAAACAATTTAATTATTTATATAAAATACAACATTTTAAAACAGAATTTGTAAAATACTAAATAAAAAATTTTACATTTTTCTTTCAGTAAGAAATATTGATTTAAAATGAGTTGTTTTTTTTATAAATAACATATATATTCTCTTTTTACTTGTGCCTTGTGGCAGATTCGTAGAGCATTGGCTTTTCGAGTCAAATGTTACGAGTTCAAATCTCCGCCGATGTACATTTTTTTTAAATTTTTTTTAATTTATTATTTTTAAACAAATAAATAACTGTATTAGGATATTCTAAAAATTGCAATTTAGTCCGAAAGTATGTTAAGTGCTTATCTCTGAAATTATGTTATCATTATCTATCTCATAAATTATGTCTCTAGGCTGCTGTTACTGTTTGACAATAAAAAAAAATTCACTCCTTCGATTTAGCAGCTATCTTGATAAGAAATCAAGAGAAAGAAATGTCATTTTTCTTACGTAGATCATTTAGCTTACTTTCCTATATTTTTAAATTTTGTACTTTTTTGACAGGAGCGGACTGGCTATATGGGCATTAAGGCAAATGCTCTGTGGGCCTCTATCTGAACTTGTCTGTATGGGTCACTGAAACGGCCACATAGATGCCCTTATGTATTAAATTGTTAAGGGTTTTATAATATTCTCTTAAAAATGGGTCATCTGTGCGTCGTGTACAAAATTACATATTATCATATGATATGTAATAATGAGCCTGATTGTCCTAAATGCTTTGGTCGTTTTGACACAGAGTCCGCCCCTGTTTATTAAGGCATATTTTCACAGTGTGTCGAGTCTAACAATATAGCTAAACACACTCAATTATCGTCTTACTACAGTATTAAGGAGTATTGTTTGCCAGCCAAAAAGTTAATTGATAAATTACAAACTTTTTTAAATCTGATATCTGAAAGTAGATTTAGTATTCAAACTCAACAGCTCCGTTGGCACCCGAAAATGCAAGATTGGACTAAGAAATGGACACACACATTATCTCACTGCACCAACCAAAAAAACTCTTCTTGTACTTTTTTATTATCATTACTTGGTCGAGAGGCTAAGTGCGCTAGAGCTTGGCTTGACTTGGCTACCTAGAAGGGGGCTCGAGGCTCGACTCTCGACTCGGACAGAGTTGGGTTTACTGAGCGCCTAAAGGCAGCACAGAAAACGAATTCCTAGATACCCTATCCCCCCAGCCGGCCCGTAAATTAGATTGGACCAAAGCGCTCTGAGCATGCTATAAGCATGAAAGTAGCGCTATATAAAAGCTATAATAATAATACTTGATTTGTGCCTAATGAAGCTCAGCGCTCCATAAATTTATGCCTCTAGTTGTGCCACGATTCTGTCTCATAAGATACATTTCGCAGTTTTTATTCAGAGTTAAATCAAAGGTATTTAACTCGCTTTCCAATACTTACCTGAAAATGGGGTAAATGATTTGGAGTAAACAAACAATTAAGATAAATTGGACCAGGCTGGAGAGAAGAACATAGATAACACATTTTAAAGATTTTTCACAAGATCTGGCAGTCAGGATAAGCCCTGAACACAAACACTCGTCATTACCCTTCCAATAAAAGGCAATTTTCAACTCTGTCAAAACTGCTATTTCACAATCAGACTTATAGTTATTACGAAAGAAATGCCATCGGAAATGCATTGAAATATATAATATATGCTTTAAATGTTTAAAGCTAACATTTTATATTAGTACGATTTGTCGGTTGCGTTTTTAAATATGTCATGTGATGGTCTTTAAATAGAAACGGTACTATCTTTTTGAACTGTCCCAGATATTACAGGTGTCTAAGTTTTCTATTTATATAAACTAAATATTAAAATTAAAATTGGTAGATTACAGAAATGTTGTATATTCAAAACTACTATTATTTGTCCAAAAAATTGAAAAAAAAAAGATTTTTTATTGAAAAATTATCATAATAATGACTTTTATAATCAATTTAGTAATTTTATGCAACTGTGAATTTTTACTTTAAATTGAAATTTATTTTGATAAAAAATGCAAATATTTCTTATTTAAATATCTATAGAGTTCTCTATGTCGTTTTACTACGAAAATAAAAAATGGAAAGGACATTCCTTGCAGGATGAATAACTCTTGGAAAAGATGTAATCTATTTTTATTTATATAACTATTACTAGATTTGGTCTTTTAAAGGTGAAATATTGCTTCACCATTAAAAATGCTTTCTTTGTACTAATAATGTTATTAAACATAAACAATTTAATTATTTATATAAAATACAACATTTTAAAACAGAATTTGTAAAATACTAAATAAAAAATTTTACATTTTTCTTTCAGTAAGAAATATTGATTTAAAATGAGTTGTTTTTTTTATAAATAACATATATATTCTCTTTTTACTTGTGCCTTGTGGCAGATTCGTAGAGCATTGGCTTTTCGAGTCAAATGTTACGAGTTCAAATCTCCGCCGATGTAAATTTTTTTTTTAATTTTTTTAAATTTATTATTTTTAAACAAATAAATAACTGTATTAGGATATTCTAAAAATTGCAATTTAGTCCGAAAGTATGTTAAGTGCTTATCTCTGAAATTATGTTATCATTATCTATCTCATAAATTATGTCTCTAGGCTGCTGTTACTGTTTGACAATATAAAAAAATTCACTCCTTCGATTTAGCAGCTATCTTGATAAGAAATCAAGAGAAAGAAATGTCATTTTTCTTACGTAGATCATTTAGCTTACTTTCCTATTTTTTTAAATTTTGTACTTTTTTGACAGGAGCGGACTGGCTATATGGGCATTAAGGCAAATGCTCTGTGGGCCTCTATCTGAACTTGTCTGTATGGGTCACTGAAACGGCCACATAGATGCCCTTATGTATTAAATTGTTAAGGGTTTTATAATATTCTCTTAAAAATGGGTCATCTGTGCGTCGTGTACAAAATTACATATTATCATATGATATGTAATAATGAGCCTGATTGTCCTAAATGCTTTGGTCGTTTTGACACAGAGTCCGCCCCTGTTTATTAAGGCATATTTTCACAGTGTGTCGAGTCTAACAATATAGCTAAACACACTCAATTATCGTCTTACTACAGTATTAAGGAGTATTGTTTGCCAGCCAAAAAGTTAATTGATAAATTACAAACTTTTTTAAATCTGATATCTGAAAGTAGATTTAGTATTCAAACTCAACAGCTCCGTTGGCACCCGAAAATGCAAGATTGGACTAAGAAATGGACACACATCTTATCTCACTGCACCAACCAAAAAAACTCTTCTTGTACTTTTTTATTATCATTACTTGGTCAAGAGGCTAAGTGCGCTTGAGCTTGGCTTGACTTGGCTACCTAGAAGGGGGCTCGAGGCTCGACTCCCGACTCCGGCAGAGTTGGGTTTACTGAGCGCCTAAAGGCAGCACAGAAAACGAACTCCTAGATAGCCTATCCCCCCAGCCGGCTCGTAAATTAGATTGGACCAAAGCGCTCTGAGCATGCTATAAGCATGAAAGTAGCGCTATATAAAAGCTATAATAATAATACTTGATTTGTGCCTAATGAAGCTCAGCGTTCCATAAATTTATGCCTCTAGTTGTGCCACGATTCTGTCTCATAAGATACATTTCGCAGTTTTTATTCAGAGTTAAATCAAAGGTATTTAACTCGCTTTCCAATACTTACCTGAAAATGGGGTAAATGATTTGGAGTAAACAAACAATTAAGATAAATTGGACCAGGCTGGAGAGAAGAACATAGAAAACACATTTTAAAGATTTTTCACAAGATCTGGCAGTCAGGATAAGCCCTGTACACAAACACTCGTCATTACCCTTCCAATAAAAGGCAATTTTCAACTCTGTCAAAACTGCTATTTCACAATCAGACTTATAGTTATTACGAAAGAAATGCCATCGGAAATGCATTGAAATATATAATATATGCTTTAAATGTTTAAAGCTAACATTTTATATTAGTACGATTTGTCGGTTGCGTTTTTAAATATGTCATGTGATGGTCTTTAAATAGAAACGATACTATCTTTTTGAACTGTCCCAGATTTTACAGGTGTCTAAGTTTTCTATTTATATAAACTAAATATTAAAATTAAAATTGGTAGATTACAGAAATGTTGTATATTCAAAACTACTATTATTTGTCCAAAAAATTGAAAAAAAAAAGATTTTTTATTGAAAAATTATCATAATAATGACTTTTATAATCAATTTAGTAATTTTATGCAACTGTGAATTTTTACTTTAAATTGAAATTTATTTTGATAAAAAATGCAAATATTTCTTATTTAAATATCTATAGAGTTCTCTATGTCGTTTTACTACGAAAATAAAAAATGGAAAGGACATTCCTTGCAGGATGAATAACTCTTGGAAAAGATGTAATCTATTTTTATTTATATAACTATTACTAGATTTGGTCTTTTAAAGGTGAAATATTGCTTCACCATTAAAAATGCTTTCTTTGTACTAATAATGTTATTAAACATAAACAATTTAATTATTTATATAAAATACAACATTTTAAAACAGAATTTTATAAAATACTAAATAAAAAATTTTACATTTTTCTTTCAGTAAGAAATATTGATTTAAAATGAGTTGTTTTTTTTATAAATAACATATATATTCTCTTTTTACTTGTGCCTTGTGGCAGATTCGTAGAGCATTGGCTTTTCGAGTCAAATGTTACGAGTTCAAATCTCCGCCGATGTACATTTTTTTTTTAATTTTTTTAAATTTATTATTTTTAAACAAATAAATAACTGTATTAGGATATTCTAAAAATTGCAATTTAGTCCGAAAGTATGTTAAGTGCTTATCTCTGAAATTATGTTATCATTATCTATCTCATAAATTATGTCTCTAGGCTGCTGTTACTGTTTGACAATATAAAAAAATTCACTCCTTCGATTTAGCAGCTATCTTGATAAGAAATCAAGAGAAAGAAATGTCATTTTTCTTACGTAGATCATTTAGCTTACTTTCCTATTTTTTTAAATTTTGTACTTTTTTGACAGGAGCGGACTGGCTATATGGGCATTAAGGCAAATGCTCTGTGGGCCTCTATCTGAACTTGTCTGTATGGGTCACTGAAACGGCCACATAGATGCCCTTATGTATTAAATTGTTAAGGGTTTTATAATATTCTCTTAAAAATGGGTCATCTGTGCGTCGTGTACAAAATTACATATTATCATATGATATGTAATAATGAGCCTGATTGTCCTAAATGCTTTGGTCGTTTTGACACAGAGTCCGCCCCTGTTTATTAAGGCATATTTTCACAGTGTGTCGAGTCTAACAATATAGCTAAACACACTCAATTATCGTCTTACTACAGTATTAAGGAGTATTGTTTGCCAGCCAAAAAGTTAATTGATAAATTACAAACTTTTTTAAATCTGATATCTGAAAGTAGATTTAGTATTCAAACTCAACAGCTCCGTTGGCACCCGAAAATGCAAGATTGGACTAAGAAATGGACACACATCTTATCTCACTGCACCAACCAAAAAAACTCTTCTTGTACTTTTTTATTATCATTACTTGGTCAAGAGGCTAAGTGCGCTTGAGCTTGGCTTGACTTGGCTACCTAGAAGGGGGCTCGAGGCTCGACTCCCGACTCCGGCAGAGTTGGGTTTACTGAGCGCCTAAAGGCAGCACAGAAAACGAACTCCTAGATAGCCTATCCCCCCAGCCGGCTCGTAAATTAGATTGGACCAAAGCGCTCTGAGCATGCTATAAGCATGAAAGTAGCGCTATATAAAAGCTATAATAATAATACTTGATTTGTGCCTAATGAAGCTCAGCGTTCCATAAATTTATGCCTCTAGTTGTGCCACGATTCTGTCTCATAAGATACATTTCGCAGTTTTTATTCAGAGTTAAATCAAAGGTATTTAACTCGCTTTCCAATACTTACCTGAAAATGGGGTAAATGATTTGGAGTAAACAAACAATTAAGATAAATTGGACCAGGCTGGAGAGAAGAACATAGAAAACACATTTTAAAGATTTTTCACAAGATCTGGCAGTCAGGATAAGCCCTGTACACAAACACTCGTCATTACCCTTCCAATAAAAGGCAATTTTCAACTCTGTCAAAACTGCTATTTCACAATCAGACTTATAGTTATTACGAAAGAAATGCCATCGGAAATGCATTGAAATATATAATATATGCTTTAAATGTTTAAAGCTAACATTTTATATTAGTACGATTTGTCGGTTGCGTTTTTAAATATGTCATGTGATGGTCTTTAAATAGAAACGGTACTATCTTTTTGAACTGTCCCAGATTTTACAGGTGTCTAAGTTTTCTATTTATATAAACTAAATATTAAAATTAAAATTGGTAGATTACAGAAATGTTGTATATTCAAAACTACTATTATTTGTCCAAAAAATTGAAAAAAAAAAGATTTTTTATTGAAAAATTATCATAATAATGACTTTTATAATCAATTTAGTAATTTTATGCAACTGTGAATTTTTACTTTAAATTGAAATTTATTTTGATAAAAAATGCAAATATTTCTTATTTAAATATCTATAGAGTTCTCTATGTCGTTTTACTACGAAAATAAAAAATGGAAAGAACATTCCTTGCAGAATGAATAACTCTTGGAAAAGATGTAATCTATTTTTATTTATATAACTATTACTAGATTTGGTCTTTTAAAGGTGAAATATTGCTTCACCATTAAAAATGCTTTCTTTGTACTAATAATGTTATTAAACATAAACAATTTAATTATTTATATAAAATACAACATTTTAAAACAGAATTTGTAAAATACTAAATAAAAATTTTACTTTTTTTTTTCAGTAAGAAATATTGATTTATAATGAGTTTTTTTTTTTATAAATAACATATATATTATCTTTTTACTTGTGCCTTGTGGCAGATTCGTAGAGCAATGGCTTTTCGAGTCAAATGTAACGCGTTCAAATCTCCGCCGATGTACATTTTTTTTTTTAATTTTTTTAATTTATTATTTTTAAACAAATAAATAACTGTATTAGGATATTCTAAAAATTGCAATTTAGTCCGAAAGTATTTTAAGTGCTTATCTCTGAAATTATGTTATCATTATCTATCTCATAAATTATGTCTCTAGGCTGCTGTTACTGTTTGACAATAAAAAAAAATTCACTCCTTCGATTTAGCAGCTATCCTGTCAAGAAATCAAGAGAAAGAAATGTCATTTTTCTTACGTAGATCATTTAGCTTACTTTCCTATTTTTTAAAATTTTGTACTTTTTTGACAGGAGCGGACTGGCTATATGGGCATTAAGGCAAATGCTCTGTGGGCCTCTATCTGAACTTGTCTGTATGGGTCACTGAAACGGCCACATAGATGCCCTTATGTATTAAATTGTTAAAGGTTTTATAATATTCTCTTAAAAATGGGTCATCTGTGCGTCGTGTAAAAAATTACATATTATCATATGATATGTAATTATGGGCCTGATTGTCCTAAATGCTTTGGTCGTTTTTACACAGAGTCCGCCCCTGTTTATTAAGGCATATTTTCACAGTGTGTCGAGTCTAACAATATAGCTAAACACACTCAATTATCGTCTTACTACAGTATTAAGGAGTATTGTTTGCCAGCCAAAAAGTTAATTGATAAATTACAAACTTTTTTAAATCTGATATCTGAAAGTAGATTTAGTATTCAAACTCAACAGCTCCGTTGGCACCCGAAAATGCAAGATTGGACTAAGAAATGGACACACATCTTATCTCACTGCACCAACCAAAAAAACTCTTCTTGTACTTTTTTATTATCATTACTTGGTCGAGAGGCTAAGTGCGCTTGAGCTTGGCTTGACTTGGCTACCTAGAAGGGGGCTCGAGGCTCGACTCCCGACTCCGGCAGAGTTGGGTTTACTGAGCGCCTAAAGGCAGCACAGAAAACGAACTCCTAGATAGCCTATCCCCCCAGCCGGCCCGTAAATTAGATTGGACCAAAGCGCTCTGAGCATGCTATAAGCATGAAAGTAGCGCTATATAAAAGCTATAATAATAATACTTGATTTGTGCCTAATGAAGCTCAGCGCTCCATAAATTTATGCCTCTAGTTGTGCCACGATTCTGTCTCATAAGATACATTTCGCAGTTTTTATTCAGAGTTAAATCAAAGGTATTTAACTCGCTTTCCAATACTTACCTGAAAATGGGGTAAATGATTTGGAGTAAACAAACAATTAAGATAAATTGGACCAGGCTGGAGAGAAGAACATAGAAAACACATTTTAAAGATTTTTCACAAGATCTGGCAGTCAGGATAAGCCCTGTACACAAACACTCGTCATTACCCTTCCAATAAAAGGCAATTTTCAACTCTGTCAAAACTGCTATTTCACAATCAGACTTATAGTTATTACGAAAGAAATGCCATCGGAAATGCATTGAAATATATAATATATGCTTTAAATGTTTAAAGCTAACATTTTATATTAATACGATTTGTCGGTTGCGTTTTTAAATATGTCATGTGATGGTCTTTAAATAGAAACGGTACTATCTTTCTGAACTGTCTCGGATATAACAGGTGTCTAAGTTTTCTATTTATATAAACTAAATATTAAAATTAAAATTGGTAGATTACAGAAATGTTGTATATTCAAAACTACTATTATTTGTCCAAAAAATTGAAAAAAAAAAAGATTTTTTATTGAAAAATTATCATAATAATGACTTTTATAATCAATTTAGTAATTTTATGCAACTGTGAATTTTTACTTTAAATTGAAATTTATTTTGATAAAAAATGCAAATATTTCTTATTTAAATATCTATAGAGTTCTCTATGTCGTTTTACTACGAAAATAAAAAACGGAAAGGACATTCCTTGCAGGATGAATAACTCTTGGAAAAGATGTAATCTATTTTTATTTATATAACTATTACTAGATTTGGTCTTTTAAAGGTGAAATATTGCTTCACCATTAAAAATGCTTTCTTTGTACTAATAATGTTATTAAACATAAACAATTTAATTATTTATATAAAATACAACATTTTAAAACAGAATTTGTAAAATACTAAATAAAAAATTTTACATTTTTCTTTCAGTAAGAAATATTGATTTAAAATGAGTTGTTCTTTTTATAAATAACATATATATTCTCTTTTTACTTGTGCCTTGTGGCAGATTCGTAGAGCATTGGCTTTTCGAGTCAAATGTAACAAGTTCAAATCTCCGCCGATGTACATTTTTAAAAAATTTTTTTTTAATTTATTATTTTTAAACAAATAAATAACTGTATTAGGATATCCTAAAAATTGCAATTTAGTCCGAAAGTATTTTAAGTGCTTATCTCTGAAATTATGTTATCATTATCTATCTCATAAATTATGTCTCTAGGCTGCTGTTACTGTTTGACAATAAAAAAAAATTCACTCCTTCGATTTAGCAGCTATCCTGATAAGAATTCAAGACAAAGAAATGTCATTTTTCTTACGTAGATCATTTAGCTTACTTTCCTATTTTTTAAAATTTTGTACATTTTTGACAGGAGCGGACTGGCTATATGGGCATTAAGGCAAATGCTCTGTGGGCCTCTATCTGAACTTGTCTGTATGGGTCACTGAAACGGCCACATAGATGCCCTTATGTATTAAATTGTTAAGGGTTTTATAATATTCTCTTAAAAATGGGTCATCTGTGCGTCGTGTACAAAATTACATATTATCATATGATATGTAATAATGAGCCTGATTGTCCTAAATGCTTTGGTCGTTTTGACACAGAGTCCGCCCCTGTTTATTAAGGCATATTTTCACAGTGTGTCGAGTCTAACAATATAGCTAAACACACTCAATTATCGTCTTACTACAGTATTAAGGAGTATTGTTTGCCAGCCAAAAAGTTAATTGATAAATTACAAACTTTTTTAAATCTGATATCTGAAAGTAGATTTAGTATTCAAACTCAACAGCTCCGTTGGCACCCGAAAATGCAAGATTGGACTAAGAAATGGACACACATCTTATCTCACTGCATCAACCAAAAAAACTCTTCTTGTACTTTTTTATTATCATTACTTGGTCGAGAGGCTAAGTGCGCTTGAGCTTGGCTTGACTTGGCTACCTAGAAGGGGGCTCGAGGCTCGACTCTCGACTCGGACAGAGTTGGGTTTACTGAGCGCCTAAAGGCAGCACAGAAAACGAATTCCTAGATACCCTATCCCCCCAGCCGGCCCGTAAATTAGATTGGACCAAAGCGCTCTGAGCATGCTATAAGCATGAAAGTAGCGCTATATAAAAGCTATAATAATAATACTTGATTTGTGCCTAATGAAGCTCAGCGCTCCATAAATTTATGCCTCTAGTTGTGCCACGATTCTGTCTCATAAGATACATTTCGCAGTTTTTATTCAGAGTTAAATCAAAGGTATTTAACTCGCTTTCCAATACTTACCTGAAAATGGGGTAAATGATTTGGAGTAAACAAACAATTAAGATAAATTGGACCAGGCTGGAGAGAAGAACATAGAAAACACATTTTAAAGATTTTTCACAAGATCTGGCAGTCAGGATAAGCCCTGTACACAAACACTCGTCATTACCCTTCCAATAAAAGGCAATTTTCAACTCTGTCAAAACTGCTATTTCACAATCAGACTTATAGTTATTACGAAAGAAATGCCATCGGAAATGCATTGAAATATATAATATATGCTTTAAATGTTTAAAGCTAACATTTTATATTAATACGATTTGTCGGTTGCGTTTTTAAATATGTCATGTGATGGTCTTTAAATAGAAAGGTACTATCTTTCTGAACTGTCTCGGATATAACAGGTGTCTAAGTTTTCTATTTATATAAACTAAATATTAAAATTAAAATTGGTAGATTACAGAAATGTTGTATATTCAAAACTACTATTATTTGTCCAAAAAAAAAAAAAAAAAAAAGATTTTTTATTGAAAAATTATCATAATAATGACTTTTATAATCAATTTAGTAATTTTATGCAACTGTGAATTTTTACTTTAAATTGAAATTTATTTTGATAAAAAATGCAAATATTTCTTATTTAAATATCTATAGAGTTCTCTATGTCGTTTTACTACGAAAATAAAAAACGGAAAGGACATTCCTTGCAGGATGAATAACTCTTGGAAAAGATGTAATCTATTTTTATTTATATAACTATTACTAGATTTGGTCTTTTAAAGGTGAAATATTGCTTCACCATTAAAAATGCTTTCTTTGTACTAATAATGTTATTAAACATAAACAATTTAATTATTTATATAAAATACAACATTTTAAAACAGAATTTGTAAAATACTAAATAAAAAATTTTACATTTTTCTTTCAGTAAGAAATATTGATTTAAAATGAGTTGTTCTTTTTATAAATAACATATATATTCTCTTTTTACTTGTGCCTTGTGGCAGATTCGTAGAGCATTGGCTTTTCGAGTCAAATGTAACGAGTTCAAATCTCCGCCGATGTACATTTTTTAAAAAATTTTTTTTAATTTATTATTTTTAAACAAATAAATAACTGTATTAGGATATCCTAAAAATTGCAATTTAGTCCGAAAGTATTTTAAGTGCTTATCTCTGAAATTATGTTATCATTATCTATCTCATAAATTATGTCTCTAGGCTGCTGTTACTGTTTGACAATAAAAAAAAATTCACTCCTTCGATTTAGCAGCTATCCTGATAAGAATTCAAGACAAAGAAATGTCATTTTTCTTACGTAGATCATTTAGCTTACTTTCCTATTTTTTAAAATTTTGTACTTTTTTGACAGGAGCGGACTGGCTATATGGGCATTAAGGCAAATGCTCTGTGGGCCTCTATCTGAACTTGTCTGTATGGGTCACTGAAACGGCCACATAGATGCCGTTATGTATTAAATTGTTAAAGGTTTTATAATATTCTCTTATAAATGGGTCATCTGTGCGTCGTGTAAAAAATTACATATTATCATATGATATGTAATAATGAGCCTGATTGTCCTAAATGCTTTGGTCGTTTTGACACAGAGTCCGCCCCTGTTTATTAAGGTATATTTTCACAGTGTGTCGAGTCTAACAATATAGCTAAACACACTCAATTATCGTCTTACTACAGTATTAAGGAGTATTGTTTGCCAGCCAAAATATTAATTGATAAATTACAAACTTTTTAAAATCTGATATCTGAAAGTAGATTTAGTATTTAAACTCAACAGCTCCGTTAACACCAGAAAATGCAAGATTGGACTAAGAAATGGACACACATCTTATCTCACTGCACCAACCAAAAAAACTCTTCTTGTACTTTTTTATTATCATTACTTGGTCGAGAGGCTAAGTGCGCTTGAGCTTGGCTTGACTTGGCTACCTAGAAGGGGGCTCGAGGCTCGACTCCCGACTCCGGCAGAGTTGGGTTTACTGAGCGCCTAAAGGCAGCACAGAAAACGAACTCCTAGATAGCCTATCCCCCCAGCCGGCCCGTAAATTAGATTGGACCAAAGCGCTCTGAGCATGCTATAAGCATGAAAGTAGCGCTATATAAAAGCTATAATAATAATACTTGATTTGTGCCTAATGAAGCTCAGCGCTCCATAAATTTATGCCTCTAGTTGTGCCACGATTCTGTCTCATAAGATACATTTCGCAGTTTTTATTCAGAGTTAAATCAAAGGTATTTAACTCGCTTTCCAATACTTACCTGAAAATGGGGTAAATGATTTGGAGTAAACAAACAATTAAGATAAATTGGACCAGGCTGGAGAGAAGAACATAGAAAACACATTTTAAAGATTTTTCACAAGATCTGGCAGTCAGGATAAGCCCTGTACACAAACACTCGTCATTACCCTTCCAATAAAAGGCAATTTTCAACTCTGTCAAAACTGCTATTTCACAATCAGACTTATAGTTATTACGAAAGAAATGCCATCGGAAATGCATTGAAATATATAATATATGCTTTAAATGTTTAAAGCTAACATTTTATATTAATACGATTTGTCGGTTGCGTTTTTAAATATGTCATGTGATGGTCTTTAAATAGAAACGGTACTATCTTTCTGAACTGTCTCGGATATAACAGGTGTCTAAGTTTTCTATTTATATAAACTAAATATTAAAATTAAAATTGGTAGATTACAGAAATGTTGTATATTCAAAACTACTATTATTTGTCCAAAAAATTGAAAAAAAAAAGATTTTTTATTGAAAAATTATCATAATAATGACTTTTATAATCAATTTAGTAATTTTATGCAACTGTGAATTTTTACTTTAAATTGAAATTTATTTTGATAAAAAATGCAAATATTTCTTATTTAAATATCTATAGAGTTCTCTATGTCGTTTTACTACGAAAATAAAAAACGGAAAGGACATTCCTTGCAGGATGAATAACTCTTGGAAAAGATGTAATCTATTTTTATTTATATAACTATTACTAGATTTGGTCTTTTAAAGGTGAAATATTGCTTCACCATTAAAAATGCTTTCTTTGTACTAATAATGTTATTAAACATAAACAATTTAATTATTTATATAAAATACAACATTTTAAAACAGAATTTGTAAAATACTAAATAAAAAATTTTACATTTTTCTTTCAGTAAGAAATATTGATTTAAAATGAGTTGTTCTTTTTATAAATAACATATATATTCTCTTTTTACTTGTGCCTTGTGGCAGATTCGTAGAGCATTGGCTTTTCGAGTCAAATGTAACAAGTTCAAATCTCCGCCGATGTACATTTTAAAAAAATTTTTTTTAATTTATTATTTTTAAACAAATAAATAACTGTATTAGGATATCCTAAAAATTGCAATTTAGTCCGAAAGTATTTTAAGTGCTTATCTCTGAAATTATGTTATCATTATCTATCTCATAAATTATGTCTCTAGGCTGCTGTTACTGTTTGACAATAAAAAAAAATTCACTCCTTCGATTTAGCAGCTATCCTGATAAGAATTCAAGACAAAGAAATGTCATTTTTCTTACGTAGATCATTTAGCTTACTTTCCTATTTTTTAAAATTTTGTACTTTTTTGACAGGAGCGGACTGGCTATATGGGCATTAAGGCAAATGCTCTGTGGGCCTCTATCTGAACTTGTCTGTATGGGTCACTGAAACGGCCACATAGATGCCCTTATGTATTAAATTGTTAAGGGTTTTATAATATTCTCTTATAAATGGGTCATCTGTGCGTCGTGTACAAAATTACATATTATCATATGATATGTAATTATGGGCCTGATTGTCCTAAATGCTTTGGTCGTTTTGACACAGAGTCCGCCCCTGTTTATTAAGGCATATTTTCACAGTGTGTCGAGTCTAACAATATAGCTAAACACACTCAATTATCGTCTTACTACAGTATTAAGGAGTATTGTTTGCCAGCCAAAAAGTTAATTGATAAATTACAAACTTTTTTAAATCTGATATCTGAAAGTAGATTTAGTATTCAAACTCAACAGCTCCGTTGGCACCCGAAAATGCAAGATTGGACTAAGAAATGGACACACATCTTATATCACTGCACCAACCAAAAAAACTCTTCTTGTACTTTTTTATTATCATTACTTGGTCGAGAGGCTAAGTGCGCTTGAGCTTGGCTTGACTTGGCTACCTAGAAGGGGGCTCGAGGCTCGACTTTCGACTCGGGCAGAGTTGGGTTTACTGAGCGCCTAAAGGCAGCACAGAAAACGAATTCCTAGATACCCTATCCCCCCAGCCGGCCCGTAAATTAGATTGGACCAAAGCGCTCTGAGCATGCTATAAGCATGAAAGTAGCGCTATATAAAAGCTATAATAATAATACTTGATTTGTGCCTAATGAAGCTCAGCGCTCCATAAATTTATGCCTCTAGTTGTGCCACGATTCTATCTCATAAGATACATTTCGCAGTTTTTATTCAGAGTTAAATCAAAGGTATTTAACTCGCTTTCCAATACTTACCTGAAAATGGGGTAAATGATTTGGAGTAAACAAACAATTAAGATAAATTGGACCAGGCTGGAGAGAAGAACATAGAAAACACATTTTAAAGATTTTTCACAAGATCTGGCAGTCAGGATAAGCCCTGTACACAAACACTCGTCATTACCCTTCCAATAAAAGGCAATTTTCAACTCTGTCAAAACTGCTATTTCACAATCAGACTTATAGTTATTACGAAAGAAATACCATCGGAAATGCATTGAAATATATAATATATGCTTTAAATGTTTAAAGCTAACATTTTATATTAGTACGATTTGTCGGTTGCGTTTTTAAATATGTCATGTGATGGTCTTTAAATAGAAACGGTACTATCTTTCTGAACTGTCTCGGATATAACAGGTGTCTAAGTTTTCTATTTATATAAACTAAATATTAAAATTAAAATTGGTAGATTACAGAAATGTTGTATATTCAAAACTACTATTATTTGTCCAAAAAATTGAAAAAAAAAAGATTTTTTATTGAAAAATTATCATAATAATGACTTTTATAATCAATTTAGTAATTTTATGCAACTGTGAATTTTTACTTTAAATTGAAATTTATTTTGATAAAAAATGCAAATATTTCTTATTTAAATATCTATAGAGTTCTCTATGTCGTTTTACTACGAAAATAAAAAACGGAAAGGACATTCCTTGCAGGATGAATAACTCTTGGAAAAGATGTAATCTATTTTTATTTATATAACTATTACTAGATTTGGTCTTTTAAAGGTGAAATATTGCTTCACCATTAAAAATGCTTTCTTTGTACTAATAATGTTATTAAACATAAACAATTTAATTATTTATATAAAATACAACATTTTAAAACAGAATTTGTAAAATACTAAATAAAAAATTTTACATTTTTCTTTCGGTAAGAAATATTGATTTAAAATGAGTTGTTCTTTTTATAAATAACATATATATTCTCTTTTTACTTGTGCCTTGTGGCAGATTCGTAGAGCATTGGCTTTTCGAGTCAAATGTAACGAGTTCAAATCTCCGCCGATGTACATTTTTTTAAAATTTTTTTTAAATT
Organism: Biomphalaria sudanica; assembly: GCA_036873155.1. Taxonomy (NCBI): domain Eukaryota; kingdom Metazoa; phylum Mollusca; class Gastropoda; family Planorbidae; genus Biomphalaria; species Biomphalaria sudanica. Next base: position 7,798 of record JAZGLO010005426.1, on the reverse strand, counting down.
TATTATTTTTAAACAAATAAATAACTGTATTAGGATATTCTAAAAATTGCAATTTAGTCCGAAAGTATTTTAAGTGCTTATCTCTGAAATTATGTTATCATTATCTATCTCATAAATTATGTCTCTAGGCTGCTGTTACTGTTTGACAAAAAAAAAAAATTCACTCCTTCGATTTAGCAGCTATCCTGATAAGAATTCAAGACAAAGAAATGTCATTTTTCTTACGTAGATCATTTAGCTTACTTTCCTATTTTTTTAAATTTTGTACTTTTTTGACAGGAGCGGACTGGCTATATGGGCATTAAGGCAAATGCTCTGTGGGCCTCTATCTGAACTTGTCTGTATGGGTCACTGAAACGGCCACATAGATGCCCTTATGTATTAAATTGTTAAAGGTTTTATAATATTCTCTTATAAATGGGTCATCTGTGCGTCGTGTAAAAAACTACATATTATCATATGATATGTAATTATGGGCCTGATTGTCCTAAATGCTTTGGTCGTTTTGACACAGAGTCCGCCCCTGTTTATTAAGGCATATTTTCACAGTGTGTCGAGTCTAACAATATAGCTAAACACACTCAATTATCGTCTTACTACAGTATTAAGGAGTATTGTTTGCCAGCCAAAAAGTTAATTGATAAATTACAAACTTTTTTAAATCTGATATCTGAAAGTAGATTTAGTATTCAAACTCAACAGCTCCGTTGGCACCCGAAAATGCAAGATTGGACTAAGAAATGGACACACATCTTATATCACTGCACCAACCAAAAAAACTCTTCTTGTACTTTTTTATTATCATTACTTGGTCGAGAGGCTAAGTGCGCTTGAGCTTGGCTTGACTTGGCTACCTAGAAGGGGGCTCGAGGCTCGACTCCCGACTCGGGCAGAGTTGGGTTTACTGAGCGCCTAAAGGCAGCACAGAAAACGAATTCCTAGATACCCTATCCCCCCAGCCGGCCCGTAAATTAGATTGGACCAAAGCGCTCTGAGCATGCTATAAGCATGAAAGTAGCGCTATATAAAAGCTATAATAATAATACTTGATTTGTGCCTAATGAAGCTCAGCGCTCCATAAATTTATGCCTCTAGTTGTGCCACGATTCTATCTCATAAGATACATTTCGCAGTTTTTATTCAGAGTTAAATCAAAGGTATTTAACTCGCTTTCCAATACTTACCTGAAAATGGGGTAAATGATTTGGAGTAAACAAACAATTAAGATAAATTGGACCAGGCTGGAGAGAAGAACATAGAAAACACATTTTAAAGATTTTTCACAAGATCTGGCAGTCAGGATAAGCCCTGTACACAAACACTCGTCATTACCCTTCCAATAAAAGGCAATTTTCAACTCTGTCAAAACTGCTATTTCACAATCAGACTTATAGTTATTACGAAAGAAATACCATCGGAAATGCATTGAAATATATAATATATGCTTTAAATGTTTAAAGCTAACATTTTATATTAGTACGATTTGTCGGTTGCGTTTTTAAATATGTCATGTGATGGTCTTTAAATAGAAACGGTACTATCTTTCTGAACTGTCTCGGATATAACAGGTGTCTAAGTTTTCTATTTATATAAACTAAATATTAAAATTAAAATTGGTAGATTACAGAAATGTTGTATATTCAAAACTACTATTATTTGTCCAAAAAATTGAAAAAAAAAAGATTTTTTATTGAAAAATTATCATAATAATGACTTTTATAATCAATTTAGTAATTTTATGCAACTGTGAATTTTTACTTTAAATTGAAATTTATTTTGATAAAAAATGCAAATATTTCTTATTTAAATATCTATAGAGTTCTCTATGTCGTTTTACTACGAAAATAAAAAACGGAAAGGACATTCCTTGCAGGATGAATAACTCTTGGAAAAGATGTAATCTATTTTTATTTATATAACTATTACTAGATTTGGTCTTTTAAAGGTGAAATATTGCTTCACCATTAAAAATGCTTTCTTTGTACTAATAATGTTATTAAACATAAACAATTTAATTATTTATATAAAATACAACATTTTAAAACAGAATTTGTAAAATACTAAATAAAAAATTTTACATTTTTCTTTCGGTAAGAAATATTGATTTAAAATGAGTTGTTCTTTTTATAAATAACATATATATTCTCTTTTTACTTGTGCCTTGTGGCAGATTCGTAGAGCATTGGCTTTTCGAGTCAAATGTAACGAGTTCAAATCTCCGCCGATGTACATTTTTTTTTTTTATTTTTTTAATTCATTATTTTTTAACAAATAAATAACTGTATTAGGATATTCTAAAAATTGCAATTTAGTCCGAAAGTATTTTAAGTGCTTATCTCTGAAATTATGTTATCATTATCTATCTCATAAATTATGTCTCTAGGCTGCTGTTACTGTTTGACAATAAAAAAAAATTCACTCCTTCGATTTAGCAGCTATCCTGATAAGAAATCAAGAGAAAGAAATGTCATTTTTCTTACGTAGATCATTTAGCTTACTTTCCTATTTTTTTAAATTTTGTACTTTTTTGACAGGAGCGGACTAGCTATATGGGCATTTAGGCAAATGCTCTGTGGGCCTCTATCTGAACTTGTCTGTATGGGTCACTGAAACGGCCACATAGATGCCCTTATGTATTAAATTGTTAAAGGTTTTATAATATTCTCTTATAAATGGGTCATCTGTGCGTCGTGAAAAAAATTACATATTATCATATGATATGTAATTATGGGCCTGATTGTCCTAAATGCTTTGGTCGTTTTGACACAGAGTCCGCCCCTGTTTATTAAGGCATATTTTCACAGTGTGTCGAGTCTAACAATATAGCTAAACACAGTCAATTATCGTCTTACTACAGTATTAAGGAGTATTGTTTGCCAGCCAAAAAGTTAATTGATAAATTACAAACTTTTTTTAATCTGATATCTGAAAGTAGATTTAGTATTCAAACTCAACAGCTCCGTTGGCACCCGAAAATGCAAGATTGGACTAAGAAATGGACACACATCTTATCTCACTGCACCAACCAAAAAAACTCTTCTTGTACTTTTTTATTATCATTACTTGGTCGAGAGGCTAAGTGCGCTTGAGCTTGGCTTGACTTGGCTACCTAGAAGGGGGCTCGAGGCTCGACTCCCGACTCGGGCAGAGTTGGGTTTACTGAGCGCCTAAAGGCAGCACAGAAAACGAACTCCTAGATAGCCTATCCCCCCAGCCGGCTCGTAAATTAGATTGGACTAAAGCGCTCTGAGCATGCTATAAGCATGAAAGTAGCGCTATATAAAAGCTATAATAATAATACTTGATTTGTGCCTAATGAAGCTCAGCGCTCCATAAATTTATGCCTCTAGTTGTGCCACGATTCTGTCTCATAAGATACATTTCGCAGTTTTTATTCAGAGTTAAATCAAAGGTATTTAACTCGCTTTCCAATACTTACCTGAAAATGGGGTAAATGATTTGGAGTAAACAAACAATTAAGATAAATTGGACCAGGCTGGAGAGAAGAACATAGAAAACACATTTTAAAGATTTTTCACAAGATCTGGCAGTCAGGATAAGCCCTGTACACAAACACTCGTCATTACCCTTCCAATAAAAGGCAATTTTCAACTCTGTCAAAACTGCTATTTCACAATCAGACTTATAGTTATTACGAAAGAAATGCCATCGGAAATGCATTGAAATATATAATATATGCTTTAAATGTTTAAAGCTAACATTTTATATTAGTACGATTTGTCGGTTGCGTTTTTAAATATGTCATGTGATGGTCTTTATTTTATCTTCTTATCTTATATAATACAGACGTTACTTCAAAAAAGAAGATGATTACGTCCTACGCGTCATGCATTTAGTCATGCATATTAACCAATGACTTAAATTCTGCCAAGTCACTGGTTTTTCTGGCTAGCTCAGGTAACCCATTCCATGCTCTAATAGCACTAGGGAAGAAGGAGTATTTGTACAAATTTGTCCTAGCATATGGGACAAGGAATGTGCCTTTATTTTTGTGTCTTTCAGAGTATTTTATTAAATTTTGTTTTTGTATTTGAAGATTATGGTTCAGTGTTTTATGTATAATTGCTACTTTACTTTTGAGTCTTCTGTCCTGAAGGCTTTCTAAATTTAGTGATTTTACTAATAGTGTTACCCTAGTCAAATGTGAATATTCGTTTGTTATGAATCTCACTGCTCTATTTTGTGTTTGTTCCAGTTTCTTAATGTTTTCTTGAGTTGAGGGGTCCCACACGGTGGATGCATATTCTATTATTGGCCTAACCAAGGTTAAATAACATTTTAGTTTTATGTTCTTATTTGATTTATAGAAATTTCTTTTAATAAACCCTAATGCTTTGTTGGATTTTTTTATAGTTTCATCAATATGTGGATTCCATGACAGTTTTTCATTTATTATAACACCTAGGTATTTTGAGTTTTTAGTCTGTGTTACTGGTTTGCCATGAATAAGATAAGTGGAATTAATTTGTTTAATTTTTTTGTTACTCTTAACAACTGACATTTTTCTGGGTGGAAAGACATGCTCCAATTTGATTCCCATTTCTGTAATTCATCTAATTCTCTTTGTAAAATATCTGTGTCTTGTTTTGTTTTTATTGTTCTATATATTATGCAATCGTCTGCAAATAATCTGACTTTTGTTCCTGAACTAATGCAATTTGGTAAATCATTTATGTAAATTAAAAATAGTAGTGGACCCAAGACTGTTCCTTGAGGTACACCTGAGTTTACTGTTATTGGTGTTGATTTAGAGCAATTTATTATTACAGTTTGTTCTCTCCCTATCAGAAAATCTTTAATCTACTGATGCAGTGGACCGTTAATGCCAAAATATTTTAATTTTTTAAGCAAACTATGGTGGTGAACTTTGTCAAAAGCCTTGGAAAAATCTAGTAAGATAGCATCTATTTGTTCACTATTATCTAAACCTTTTGAGAAATCATCAATTAGTCCTATTAGTTGTGTTTCACATGATCTATATTTCCTAAAGCCATGTTGGTATGGGGTGAGGACATTATGTTTGTCTAAGTGGTTTATGATGTTGCTACATATTATGTGTTCTAGTATTTTACATGTGATGCTGGTAAGTGATACTGGTCTTTAGTTTCCTGGATCAGATTTTTCTCCTTTTTTAAATAGGGGGGTGACATTAGCTTCTTTCCAGTCCTTTGGTACTCTGCCCTGGTTAAGCGATGCCTGAAAGAGTATTTTGAACACTTAGGCTAGCTCATTGCTTAGTTCTTTGAGTAATCTAGCTGGAATACCATCAGGTCCAGACGCTTTATTTGGTTTGGTGTTTAAATAGAAACGGTACTATCTTTCTGAACTGTCTCGGATATAACAGGTGTCTAAGTTTTCTATTTATATAAACTAAATATTAAAATTAAAATTGGTAGATTACAGAAATGTTGTATATTCAAAACTACTATTATTTGTCCAAAAAATTGAGAAAAAAAAAGATTTTTTATTGAAAAATTATCATAATAATCACTTTTATAATCAATTTAGTAATTTTATGCAACTGTGAATTTTTACTTTAAATTGAAATTTATTTTGATAAAAAATGCAAATATTTCTTATTTAAATATCTATAGAGTTCTCTATGTCGTTTTACTACGAAAATAAAAAACGGAAAGGACATTCCTTGCAGGATGAATAACTCTTGGAAAAGATGTAATCTATTTTTATTTATATAACTATTACTAGATTTGGTCTTTTAAAGGTGAAATATTGCTTCACCATTAAAAATGCTTTCTTTGTACTAATAATGTTATTAAACATAAACAATTTAATTATTTATATAAAATACAACATTTTAAAACAGAATTTGTAAAATACTAAATAAAACATTTTACATTTTCCTTTCAGTAAGAAATATTGATTTAAAATGAGTTGTTTTTTTTATAAATAACATATATATTCTCTTTTTACTTGTGCCTTGTGGCAGATTCGTAGAGCATTGGCTTTTCGAGTCAAATGTAACGAGTTCAAATCTCCGCCGATGTACATTTTTTTTATAAATTTTTTTAATTTATTATTTTTAAACAAATAAATAACTATTAGGATATCCTAAAAATTGCAATTTAGTCCGAAAGTATTTTAAGTGCTTATCTCTGAAATTATGTTATCATTATCTATCTCATAAATTATGTCTCTAGGCTGCTGTTACTGTTTGACAATAAAAAAAAATTCACTCCTTCGATTTAGCAGCTATCCTGATAAGAAATCAAGAGAAAGAAATGTCATTTTTCTTACGTAGATCATTTAGCTTACTTTCCTATTTTTTTAAATTTTGTACTTTTTTGACAGGAGCGGACTGGCTATATGGGCATTAAGGCAAATGCTCTGTGGGCCTCTATCTGAACTTGTCTGTATGGGTCACTGAAACGGCCACATAGATGCCCTTATGTATTAAATTGTTAAAGGTTTTATAATATTCTCTTATAAATGGGTCATCTGTGCGTCGTGTAAAAAACTACATATTATCATATGATATGTAATTATGGGCCTGATTGTCCTAAATGCTTTGGTCGTTTTGACACAGAGTCCGCCCCTGTTTATTAAGGCATATTTTTAACAGTGTGTCGAGTCTAACAATATAGCTAAACACACTCAATTATCGTCTTGCTACAGTATTAAGGAGTATTGTTTGCCAGCCAAAAAGTTAATTGATAAACTACAAACTTTTTAAAATCTGATATCTGAAAGTAGATTTAGTATTCAAACTCAACAGCTCCGTTGGCACCCGAAAATGCAAGATTGGACTAAGAAATGGACACACATCTTATCTCACTGCACCAACCAAAAAAAACTCTTCTTGTACTTTTTTATTATCATTACTTGGTCGAGAGGCTAAGTGCGCTTGAGCTTGGCTTGACTTGGCTACCTAGAAGGGGGCTCGAGGCTCGACACCCGACTCGGGCAGAGTTGGGTTTACTGAGCGCCTAAAGGCAGCACGGAAAACGAACTCCTCCCCAACCGGCCCGCAAATTAAATTGGACCAAAGCGCCCTGACCATGCTATAAGCATGAAAGTAGCGCTATATAAAAGCTATAATAATAATACTTGATATGTGCCTAATGATACTATTAAAAAAAAACTACTTATTAGTTGTTGTTTTAAATTATGTTCCACTTATATGATTACTGAATAGATATTTTTCTCTTTGTAAGAAAAAATAAAAAATTTTGTTTGTAAATATAGTAGTATGACAGAACTTATATAACTTAGCAATACTTCACAAAAAATCTAAATTCGTTTGCATGAATGTGTTTTAAAATTTTGTCAATAATGATCTACCATACTAAAAAGCCTCAGGTGTTTTTTACTATTAATAGTGAATAGTTGTAAAAATGGTGTATTTTTATGGAAAAAAAAACTACTAGCTTTTTTTGTTTAAATTTAAATTAATATTAAGAGAACCCAATTTGTATTTCGAAAGGAAATTCTAGTAGTTAAAAGTATAGAATATATTTAGTGGTATGTTTTTATAAAATTTATTTATATACAGTGAACTATCAGACACATCTTTACACAAAGATGTCAACACATAACAAAGGAGACTTTGTATAATTCACCAAACCATTTTTTTTTAAAGACGCATATGATATCAAAGCAACTGTTGATGATAACATGGCGGAAACTAAATACAAAGTTCAGCTCCATGACGCCATATTATTCAAAACAGTTTATTCGACAGAGATTCAAAAACTTTTTAGACTGTGTGATCACAAAACGACTGGCCTTTTTTTGAGGCTTGTAATAAAAGCCACCCCCA
>JAZGLO010005425.1:0-12661 GCA_036873155.1 Biomphalaria sudanica | reverse complement strand
CAATCCTATCAGTCTATTCATTTTTAATATGTCTGAGGATTTGAGGTCCCATTCGTAAACATCATCGTGATTTATCATTTGGCATTAAGGGTTCTTAGTCCTGAGAAAAAAATGATTTCTTTTGGAGAATTTGACTATATGGCATGCGAATAGTGCAGGGATTCCAGGGTCAGTATCGTTGTGTCAATAATAAGCCCAGAATAAATCGCGAGAGTGATGCCGAAACAACGTCCAGCGGACCATTTCCGGTCCGTTTTGCGGTGCTTTCTGGCCCCTGAAAACGTTTTGCCCATTGTACACGATGGAGCAGCTGCGGATTGGTTTCCATGACACTCCACAACATTTTGAGGCGGTCTGTCACATGGGTGTCCCAGATTTATATGGCACCAAACCCGAACGAAATTTGGCAAGGCTGGATTGACTTATAGACAACATAAGGCATGGCTTAGTTTTGTTCAATATGATCATTAGATTAACAACTAAACTAGGGAAACTAATTATACTAACAATACACGCGTGTCGTTTACCTGAAGAGTCTCTGCTTTGAATGTACCCTGTTCTTAGGTACGTCCACTTCTGTACAGGTGATTGAAATAGAGAGCCTGAGTGAGGAGTGCGAGTCCAGTCCTTCTTCGTCTCCGTCCTCGGTCAGCTCATCAACTCCAACCTCTATATCAGGTGAGTTAGTCGTTGACACAGCACTCATAGTCAATGTATTTGGTGCAAGGAAAGTAGTTTTATAAGTATTATTTATTATTTTCTATTTATAACGATTTCATTTCAATGTTCAGTTCACATTCTCCCTTTCTTCTCATTTTATTTCTCTTCACGTTTGACATACAATCTATATCTATATTTATGTGACTTATAGAACATCATGTCTGTGGCGTAGCTAGGAATTTGCCATCATTTGGGGGCCCGGGGGGGGCTTGACCTTTATGGGGGCCCCTGCAATTTCAACATTCAACATCATGACATGAGATAATTTATGTAAAAAAAAATAGAACACTTATTTGGGGGCCCCCTCAAGTGGAGGCCGGGGGTGAATTTTTTCACATTATCTCCCCCTACCACCCTATCTACGCCACTGCATTGAGATTCCCTAGAGCCAGTTAAACTTACCCTTGTTATCGTAGTTAACTAAATACAGAATCTACGAACACTTCCTATTTTTTCCCAAACAAACAAAAAACAACTTGATTTTATTTAACACATATATACAAAGTTCAACTTTATGTAAAAGAGAGCAAATAATGTAGACAATACATTTGAACACATTTCAAAACATTTGCTTTCATCATCTCTTACTCCCACGTGGTTCAGGCTTCTGTCTCCCCTCTCGCTTTCGTTCAACCCTATCTATCCCCTAATCTGCGCCAATCCAATTAAAAGTGACTTCAGATACTAGACTGATACACACATAGCGCACCACATACCTATTTTCTAAAAATCTTTTCCTTGATCTTTCTGCCGTTTACCATATTTTTAACTTGAATAAATTTCCATACCGTTCTATTTTTACCTTTTTCACCTCTATTGTTATAATCCGTGTTTCAGAAAATAATCCTTTTTCTTCCCTGTCTTCTCTTGTCCTTTCATCTTGTATTTCACTCACTTTTCTTCTCTCCCTCCCTTCTCTCTCTCTCTCTCTCTCTCTCTCTCTCTCGGTCATCTTCCTGTTTATTTTTGTTCTGCTTTGATTAACGATTGCTGTGGCCTAACTAAACAAAGTTAAACTACTGTCAGTATACACTATCACGACTTGCATGAACATATCTACGCTCACCTCTTGCAGACGAAGCTAATTACGTCATATGGGCGGAACCTATTATGACCTGTCGGCTAGTGCCGGCCGAAAACAACTGCACGAGCGAAGTTCGAAGATTGCCACCTGGCCATAGAAATGTGGCTAGCACAACGCACTCTGCATCAAGTATGTAATACAAATATAGCAGCATTGAAGATAATCTCAGTTTTGTAATAGCTAGTATTAAGTAAAGAAATGAATAGATGACTATCTGTTTGGGGGGCATTTCCAAAGGGTTACATAACGTCAGAAATATCCCAACATTTTGCGACCTATTGTCAATGTAAGTTACGACAGAAGAAGGCCTATCATGGGGGCATATTACTACCAAACAACGCCGCGTTCAATCGAGAACACTCTTTATAGGCCTTAACGCTGACCAGCGACGTCACAGGTCTGACGTCCCGCCGCCTACGGGTTGCGACTTCGCAGGTTAGCTTTGAGGCCTACTGTAACAATCGCTCTCGGTTCAATGACCTCTGAGGCTGCACCATAGACTGAGCTTCGAGGTTCCGGATAGTACAGCGTCATGTACCGGACATGGCCACGGGCTTTAGGCTAGACAACACTGTTTTAGGTCTATAGCTTAAAGGTTCCCTTTTAGACCTTGTGATCTATAGAGGAGATGATGTAAAGGTCATCTGTTTCTGTAGCCCACGGTTAACGAGGGTGCCATGTGGCTAGCACAACGACCAACAGCCTTTACTTTTCCCTAACTAATGTCATGTACCCATTAGAGCTGGGTGGACTCAGAGGCGACCTAAGATCTCAAAATTAAAAATCCCAGTCTTCATCGGGTTTCTAACCCGGGACCCTCAGTTCGGACTCCTATCGTTTTACCGCTAAGCCACAGCGCCTCCAGACCTATAGCTTAGGCAACCAAATATTAGGTCTATAGCTTAGGCAACACTTTTTTAGGTCTATAAAGTCTATAGGTTAGGCAGCATTTGCGTCTATATCTTAGGCAACACTGTTTGAAGTCTATAGGTTTTTATGGAAAGGTTTCTATAACCAGCGTGAGTCCATTTCCTTCACACACACGCACAACTTACATACACACACACACAAACAAAGATAAATAAAATAAATGCAACTATTGATAAGTACAATAGGAACCTGTAACACTGATTAGTAATTGATTTGGACTTTAAAAAATTACATTCTTGTTTCTTTTGAAATACATTGTTAAGGATTACATAACTTTAGCAAATAATGCAGTTGAATTTCTTTTTCAACATTTAAAATACACATTTGGAATCTTATGGTTTCACATGCATAATGATTACTTTCTAACTATAGATGTATTATGCCTGACAATAAGAAAATGTTTAAAGGCTACACTAACTTTCTCATTCTGATTCTGACTTAACCTTTGACTTCAGCTACTACTGGAGAGCCCAGGAATACACTGCCTGGTACATGCTTTCATACTGAAGGAACAATTACTGTTAAGAAAAGTAAGATGATCTAGAAAGAATTTGTTATTAATTGCATACCTTAAAGCTAACAGAAATAAACACAATTGATGTGCTTTTAAAAACCCTTTCCCAGAACCACTGCAAGGTAGAGCTCATGTCAAGACAAACATAAGACAGGGTCTTGAAGCTTTCTTTGTAACTCCCTATAACACAATCTAAAATCTGTCTTGACGAGATACACATGGAACGTAATGAGGTCTAAAAGTGTTTCTTTGTCTCACCAAACTTTCCTTGAGCGCGAGTCTGTTTAGTTATTCAAATAATGAGCTGGAGATTCGACAGTTAAGGGAAGGAGGTAACATCTTTGTTATTTGTTTTTACCTTGATTACTTACGCAACATAATTAGTTTTTTTGAAAACCTAGATCTTGTTTTGCTAATCCTATCCCAAAGTAAGAGGGAATCTAAATTTGAAAATCGTCCAATGGACTCCAATTGAGGTGTCCTCAATCCAGTATCCGAAAATTTTTTACTTTAAATATTAAGCCAATGCCATATCATTTTGTTATTTATGTTGCTATGTAAATTAGTGATCATTCTGCATGTATTCCACACACTAGACTTATATATTTATAAAGTATATTAACTCATATCATGATTTCGAATGTCAAAGTGCAAGGTCCATAAACAAGCCAGCCCCGGAACCCAGGTGCCTTGCAGTAGTTTCGTAATTATAACTCCATATTTTAAAACCTAGATCTAGTTTCTTTTTTAGTTCTATAACATCCTAAATAAAGCCTAGATATAATATTGTATATAACATTGCATATTGTAAGATCTACATCTAGTTATATCAAGAACGCAATACTTTATTATCAATGTCATCAATGTGTTGTCCATTCAGTATAAATCAGATCTAGTGAAGCAATGACCCAAGGATAGATTCATTTATGAATAACAAGAGATAGAATATATATTATCCTATAATACGGATGTCGAAATTGCGACCTTCTAAAGACTGAATGTTTTATCCTCAAACAAACATCATTTTAATGGTATTCATTGCGATTAGGTTCTGCGCGGCTTAATTCTAATATTTGGCTTTAAAAACTACATTCCATTCCTGAAGACGGATAGATTCTTGCGACATTTCCTTGCTATTATCTTCTTTTAAGATTGTTGCTTCGTAGCGATGTAGTCGTAAACAATTTCACTCATGTAATTAATATGTGTGTATGTATATATTGATTCGTAATAGGACAACTTTTTGTTTTCTCATACTAACGTATTTCCTGACTCGTCTCTCGTTAACTTTTGAACAGGGAGCCCAAACGCTGGAACCTCGACTGCGATATTCTCTGAAGCCTTAAAGAAAATGTCGAAAGCTGCAGACACTATCAGACAAGCAAAGAACGTACTATCTGCATTGACTGTCAACAACAACAATGACCTTCAATCAGTGGCAGAGGATGACAATCAAAACGAAGGACACTCAGCCAAAGACGCCACATCGGAGCACGTGACTCGTACGGGTGAAAGTGTTTCTCTAAGCCAGAGATCTCAAAGAGAGAAAGCTGAGTCAGAGATGGAAAACAAATTCCCGGAACCAATTTTGGTCAAATCTTGCACAGACTCTGAAAGATCTATATCGGCCAATACCGTATCCAGGGATATGCACAATATGACAATGGGAGACTCGGGAATGTCGACGTTAAACACCATTGCCCACACGGCATTTCCCCAGCCAATAAACCAAAGGAACGAAAGGAACTCTAGACTGCGGTCCACTGCACTTCTTTCAAGAGCGCCATGGTCATCAAACATGTTCGACTCGGACTACCAGGCTGCTCGCATTGTGCGCTATCCTCGAATATTTGGCCCAGGATACAGGCGCTTGGGGGAAACCACAGTGAACGAAGATAACAGCCAGAATAATCCAAAGCAGTGTCCCGGAAAGGGGGACATGGTCCAGTCTCCGGAATCTTCTATCTCCCAGAAGTCAACACTTAATGTTGGCATTGGTTCTTGCGCACGTGAAAGTGAAATCGAAAGGCGATTAAACCTAAAGAGTAATATTCCCTTAGCGACCAAGTCCTGTTCAACGACCATTCGAAACAAGATCACAGTGGTCGACTTGAAAACGGCCTTGGACCTCGCTATACGCAACCTAGAGAAGAATGAGAAATGGAAAAGTTATAAAAATAATATGCATACAGGAGCAGATGATAATTTAAAAGTTATTCCCAATTCGCTTAATTCGTCTCCCCTAAGAGGACTTACCTTGACTTCTTCACAAAATCAGCGCCAAGGAAGTAGTCGTAGCTTGACTCCAAGGGAAAATTCTGCTTTTCAACCAGTCACGGCTACTATTGAAAACCTGAAACCTAAAAATGAAGACGCCCTTTCACCCACGCGTTGCGTAGAAATTAATTCAAGTCTGTCAAGAACTAATGATTGGGACAAGTATATTATCCCCATTTCAGATGTTCGATCTAGCATATATACGAACAATGGCGAGACTGCTAAAGAATCGCTACTACAATCAATTTCAAAATCGCCTTTAGTTTCTTCTAAGCAGAAAAAAGTTGATTTTTTAATTCCTTTGGCAAAAGAGATTGGCTCTTCGTGTCCAAATACCGACCATTGGGAGTCCGAGAAAAGCACCTTTCGTAACCAGAAATCTCCAATGGAAAAAAGTACCATAGATGAGCAAAGGGAAATAAGCCAGACAGATTGCAGCGAGAGTGACTCAGTCTTTATAAAGCTAAAGACATATTTTAAGCCCATAGGACAATTGTCTGAGGACGATGTCAACAGTTGCCAAACGTATACGCGGAAAGACGCTGACACGGACAGCTATTCAGGCGGAACCCCTCTAGCTATACAAGATGAGGATAATATGTCTGATAAATTGGGCCGTGGACGCGATACCTATTTGTCTAAACTAACTCCGTTATTGGAAAAAGGCGCCGCTGATGAAGATCAAAAGGTGGGTACGGATGAAGGTCACCTCGAGGGCAGTGAAATACCTGAGCATCGAAGAAAAGACACACCGATTGATCTTCTAGCGCCCCCAGGGTTTCATCCGCACAGCCAAACTGACGCCCTCGATACAGAAAATTGTAATGGGGACGAAAGGCTGAAAGGGAGCTCACACTGTGTACCCCAACCTAAAGAGAGGACAACATGTACTGCTTCGCCAACGAAAACGTCTCCGCGGGTTTCATGTAGTCATTTATTTGAAACAAGTCCTGCCCTATTTCTTGGAGATACTAGCATGTTAGACTCGAGCAAGGAAGCTAGTGTCACATGCGATAAGGTATTGAATGAGATAGGTAAAGAGATAATTAAAGAAAAGAGAATCAGCGAAATAGCACCAATGATTATTAAAGATTGGAGTGAGGCAGATGTTGCTGCTATGGAAACAAACTTCTGGGACATAGTCCAACCAAGCGTTGCCGCCATGGATGCCGAATCTCAAGAAACCGATGACGATTCAGTGTCAGTTACTGTTAAATCAGTTTCTGTTAGCATTTCTACAGCTAACCTCTTACCAACGTTTGAGTTCCGTAGCAGAACCCGAAGACCGCAGAGGAAATTTTTTCACGATAGGCACGTCTCGGAATTTTTCCAGCCTTGGGAGATTGAGCTGCTGAATGAACCTTTTGTGATCCAGTCTTCAGAGCTCCTCACACATGACCAAAACGTGTTGAAAGAAGTAGTCCAATGTGAGGTCATCCAAGAGTCGGACGAGATTGAGACTATTGAGCTGGTCGATGAGACTTTCAACCGCGCAGAATATAAACCTAAGGCAAGAATTTTTACTACCGAGTCTGGAAACCAGTTAAAATCTATCTTGACTAGAAAGCAACAAAATTCTCATATTTCGGACCCAAAAATGATCACTATTTCTGACACTGTTAGCTTCGCTTATCACGAAACTTCAGAAGAGTGTGAGCCGGAGGTATTGAAGAAAGTGAAATTCGATATAGTGTCATACGTCTCTCAGTCCAATGACGGAACATCTTTTGTAAATCAGCCTGAGTCGCTTCAAGTTGAATCCCAGAAAGAAGACGCTTCCGAAGACCAGAAAGGGAAAGCAAAACGAGAACCAATCGGAGTTAGAGTCCGGAGATTTTTCAGGTCCTGTCTAAGGTTAAGCAAATGATTTGAACCACAAATTGAGTGACTTATCAATACTTTAATAATACCTTTTACCAGTAATTGAAAATGCGTGTCAGCGTTTATTTGAAAGGACTTAAATATACTTCTAAACTTATGTTGGACTAAACTGAGAACACTGACAAATATATACACATATTTAGAACAGTATGTATTGTAAGTTAATTTTCTGAATATACATTGTATTCATATAGCAGCGTTCTGGTCATCTCTTGAAATGTCGTCAATTGTCTGCCTCCCTCTGTTTACTTTTCAGGACTATGAATTATTTACCCTACTCTTTTATGTTTTTCTTACATTTGTCTGTTCGTGTTATATGCACGCTGGACTGTCGTTCAGACTTTTCAATGGTTCCGGGTTCACACCCTGCCTGCTTCCAACATCCGACGTCCTGAAGAAGCTTTGGACTAGGAAGTAAAAAGTTTTCAACATCCGAAACATGTCAAATATTTTACAAACATTTAGAGAGATCCTTGATTGACTTCAAAGTGATACAGACTTCTTGTTGACTTTAGCGAAACATGAGACAAAATTATTGTTGATTTTAGTGAAACACGAGATACAATTATTGTTGACGATAGTGAAAAAGTCAAGCAAAAGGATATCTTGTGAAATCCACTTGAGAATGGTCATAATGTTACTTTGAAACTTACTACTAAAGTTCTATCATCATCATCATCATCAAACTCCAATAGAGTTAGGGCTTGAGAGGCTCAAATCCTCTTGCCCTGGACAGAAACCCTTCTGTTTTGCGTAGTGCATAAATGTCGCCATACAGGTCGAAAATTTTGGGTTTCCCAGACCTTTCGAGACGGAGATCAGCAAGTCTGGGGCAGTCAAACAGAATATGAGGCACGGTTTATTAAAGTTTTGAATGATGACGAGCTTTGGATGATTTGAAATGTAGATTTATAGTTTATTCGAAGCATACACTTTGATAAATGGCCCTTTCATTTTATAAAACCAGTTCATATTGAATCTGACCTGATTCTTGAGCCAATGTTTGAGCACTTTGTTGTGTGTGAAATACAAACACAAAGCATCTTTTTGTTTGTTACAGTGCTAAGTAGTTGTAATAACAAAACAAAACAAGTGCTTGAATAGATGAACGGAATTCTAAACTCAGTTGTTAAATATGTGACCTCGCATCGAACTCGCGCACCACCTTATCAATGTGACATTAGTTAACAGTTTGTTTCTGATTTCGGTATCGATGCCAGATCAATCCAGCTAGTCGAATAGAGAGTACCGATACCACTTAGTGTGAATTATTGATGGAGTGTTCACCCACAGAGATCATTCATTTGATTTGACGCTGTTCTCTGGAATGGAAAAGGAAAGGAAAGGAGGATGGAATTGGAATGACTAACTATTCCTAGGCTACGATTGTTTGTGTTGGTCACTTCACACAAAGGTCAACCATACAACACATAGAGACACACATAGAAAAACACACAAACACACATAGCATGGGCTAGCCAGGATTTTTTTCGGGGGGGGGGGGGTTTGGGGGAGAGGATTTGTTCGCCCCCCACCCCGAAAATATATATATATGTGTACATAATTAATCTTTATTACATTCTGACCCTTCATTCTTTCGGATGACGATTATTGTGCCCTAGAATATGTTCTTCTTGGAGTTAGTGGAAAAATTGTAGACTCCCTGCCAGCTAGGGGGCGCTCTCCCATCGCGTTGCCCTAACCCTAACCCTAATCCCCACGCCAAACATTATTTCCGGTATTGAAAACCAACAAAATGCATATTCTGAGGTTTCTACAGTGCATTATCCTGCTATTAAAAAGTTTTATTTCAAAAACCTAATGTGCTATTCTTACTCTTAGACCCTCTCGCGACGTTCGGCGCATTTGGCGGCAAGCTGGTTCCACAAAATTCTGTCACTGGCAATGTCTGAAGCTTCTTCCCACCTTCTCTGAGAACCTCCATGAAAGTGTGGCGCCAAGTTGTACTAGTATGTCATCGCATTTCTTCTTATGCCTAATTCATTTTGTTGGAGAAGATGTCCCGCAAACCTCATGCGACGCTCTGTCACAACCTTACTAAGGGGTCGACTCCCAGTTCGGCATAGGATTACCTTGATTTAGACCCGATCTCTATAACTGACTCCTAAAATCTGTTTAAGCCATCTTTGTTGAGCCACATATATGGTTTTTAATTTCGGTAGATGACTATTCACTGCACTTTATTAATGGAGCCCAGCCACTGGTAGTAATTTGTAACCTCTCTTGACTACGCTCTTGGAATTATGTGACTGTAGCTTGCCTTAGATTTTATATCGAAAAGGGAAGTCTTATCGTCAAAATCATATGTTTGGGAATTTTAAACTAAAAAATCTCTGGAGTTGTTTTTCTTTAATTCAAAACCCCATTTAGCTACGGTCATAGTATTCGGTGACTGTAATTTGCTTTAGAATAATATTGAAGAGATATGTTTTCAACCTCAAAACTCTCAATAGGGGGGATTTAAAACTCAAAACCATCTGGAGAGGTTTTAAACTTAAAAAAAAAAGTCATCTGAAGGAGGGGGGTTTAAACTCAAAACCCCCATTGGCTTGGCTACTCTCAAAGAAATTTAGTGTATAATTTGCTTTTTTTTTATATTGAAGAGGTATTTTTTAGCATCAAACCTCTCTTAAGGGATGTTTAAACTCAAAACCCCCTTTGGCTACGCTAATAGCATTTTGAGTGCATAATTTGCTTTTTTTTATATTGAAGAGGTATTTTTTCGCTTCAAACTCCGCTGGCGGGTGGTTTATACTCAAAACCCCATTGGCTACGCTCATAGAATTTTGAGTCCCTAATTTACTTTTTTATATTGCAGCGTGAGTTTATCGTAAATTTTGGATGGGGTTTTAAAATCAAATTCTTCCTTAGCTGTGTTTTTGGAATTTGGGGATTGCCGTTTGCATTTTTATTTTTATTTTTATAGAACAGGGAGATCTAACTGCAAAACCCTCTGGTAGGGGTTTTAATCTCATAACCCCCATGGCTGTGCTGGGGCAAGTGATGGTTTAGTATTAAAATCTCACCTAAAATAAACTAAATCAAAGCAAAAAATCAGTCACTTAAATCCGATTTCATTTGGGGGGGGGGTCGTTGAAACCCCCCCCCCCCCAATCTTGGCTACACCCATGACACATAGACCTACATAGATTTATTTGTGGGTGTTGTTATATGCGTTTCATTGCACTACGATTTTTTTCTGGACCGGAAAGCGGGGAGGGGGTTGTTAAAAAAACAATAATAATAATAATACAAAATAACGCTTTGCTAATGTATTAAATGGGACGACAAATAGAAATAGTTAGGCTCAAATAAAAATAAAAAAAAACTTTAAAAATATTCTATTTATGTATATTTCGATCGTATCTCTTTTTCTTTTTTTCCAGTTGTAATCCATTTTGAGCCTTTTTTTAACCTTAAATATAAAAAAATTCACTTATATAAATATGAGGCCTTTTTAGTATCTTCGCACCTACGTGGCCTACCCTACTTTTGATAAGGTCCAGTAGGGAAAGCGCCATTATTCTATTGATTGTTGGATAGGATTGTTTGGACCCGGAGCTCCTCTCTCCCAATCCTGTCTGAAAGTTCACAGCAGTACGGCCATTGGCCTGAGGTCCGCACCGCGTACATGGCGCACCGCGCACATGGCGCACCGCGCTCAGGAACGGCCTGGTCGCTATAAGCAGCCTGAGGCAGCGCTAACCATGGGTGACTGACCTTATATTCCTGTACTTTAAAAGCCTCGTTCCGTGCGGTGACCACCACATCCATTCCTCTCATATCACGTTTTCCTTTGAAGAACGGTGTGGCGTCTTTTTTTGGACTTTTGTTCAATTCCCACCCCCGAGTGAGAAAAAGCTCACCCAGGGTATCCTGCTGGGGCCTTATTCGCTTTTCATTCTTAGCCTATCTAGTTCAACTACTAGACGTTTCCAAGGAGGCGCCACGCTGAGGCGACGGAGGCTGAATCCTCCTACCTACCCTACCAGACTTGGCGGATCATAAAGCTGTTTGATCTATTTCTCTTGCCTAATGTTAAAGTCAGTTCAGGTCACCATCGTCTTCATCATCTGTCCCTTGACTTTCGTAGTTGGGGGTGCTGCTACAGTAGGCGTAACAAAAATCCCTCCACTTTTCCTGGTATAGCGCTGCTCTTAGCAGGATACCAAGAGAGAGAGAGAGACAGGTCCATTCTTTTATGTTGTTAGGGTTATATCCAGCCAGCTTTTCTTTTTAGACGGCTCTTTCTACATGCTCCCACCCCCACTGTACTTTGAAGGATGACTATTGATGGCGAGTCATGTCTTAGAATTAGACCGATTCAGTTAGATTGATAGATAGATAGATAAACAGATAGATAGATAGATAAATAAATAAATAAATATATATATAGATAGATAGATAGATAGATAGATAGATAAGATGAGATAACATAGATAGATAGATTAGATAGATTAGATAGATTAGATAGATTAGATAGATTAGATAGATTAGATAGATTAGATAGATTAGATAGATTAGATGATAGATAAGATGATAGATAAGATAGATTAGATGATAGATTAGATAGATAGATAGATAGATAGATAGATAGATAGATAGATAGATAGATAGATAGATAGATAGATAGATAGATAGATAGATAGATGAATAATGTTAGCTATCCTGTCACTAGAAGTCTATACCAACACGCTGTAAGCAACGTATCACGAGAGAAAGAAGAAAAGATGGGTTTTCTAGGTTGTCTTGGTTTTCTAGGTTGTCTTGGTTTTCTGTGCCCAGCTCTTAAGTTCCCTAATTACCCTTGCACGGATAGTGTTATCTCGGCTTCGAATGACCTACGAGATGCTTGCTTGACCTTTTTTTTTGTCGCGCACACCAACACTCACGAGAACTTCTGCTGAGTGACGCCTCATTTGCACACAGAGGCTACTGCCCACGTCATCTGGATGTCTTTCACACTCTGATATGTGAGGGTATTATTTTTCTCTCTTTATTTGTGCGTCTCTCTTCATAGCCTTTGACAAACTTAAGAACTCAAAATACTACTGTGTTTCACTTGATTTTACATCTCAAATAGTTTTCAGCGTGTTTCAGTTTGTTTTACTGTTTTGCTGTGTTCTTTATGTTTCAGTGTGTTTCATTGTTGCGCCGTGTTCCTTGTTCCACTGTTTCACTCTTTTGCTGTGTTCCGTGCTTCACTGTGTTCCACTGTTTCGATGTGTTCCTTC
>JAZGLO010005423.1:0-22497 GCA_036873155.1 Biomphalaria sudanica | reverse complement strand
AGTATGTTTTTTTGTGTTTATCTCTATCGATTTACATTTATGAATGATCAGGCAAAATGACGTCATATTTGCTCAGTCCATGGCTAACTTGTTGACGTACTGGTTTTTAAGTGTAGACATCTTTGTGCAATAAAAGATAACATAATGTCAATATGTTGACCTGTGTAAACATTGCTGCTAGACTCTATGTCATGTTTGTTGTAACTATGCAAATTTGTGTCTTGACTTTCAACGTTGAGACGTTCATTAGTGGCGTGTATTGATGTTGATATGTTGATACGTTCATTAGTGGCGTGTATTGATGATATGTTGATACGTTCATTAGTGACATGAATTGATGTGTTTCTTTTTGACAGATACAGAAAGAAATATTATAGCGTAGTGTTTTATTAGAACTTATGCGATAACTTGTAACTTTATTTTTAGTTCATGCTATGGATATACTTTATTTCCTTTCTTGGATAAGCTTTTAGGATCAAGGTTTTTTTTTTAAAGTGAACGAATTTCTCAGAAAAGAACTAGCGATTAAAAAAACAACGACACACAATTTAGCGGCAAATGTGTGTCGCTCAGATTAAGTAGTGATGGCAAATATAGTGTTCTCTTAAGTGGAAGTCTTTAATTATATTTTAATCAAAGTTTATAAGGTATAAACAAGAGACTAAGTTCGCATATGGTCGAGACCATCTTCTTTACTTAAGGAATATTGTTCTACGCTCGAATTAGTTGCAATTAAAAAAGGCAAATGCAAATTATTGCAAATTAATATTGTACTAATATTTTATTACTACATATTACAAATCTGGGATATAGTTCAAATTAGATTAGCAAATACTTTCTTATGGAAAAAAAAAGTTTCTTTCATAGTGAGTGAAACGGGATAAATTTAGGCTACAAACGAAGGCGCAATAGAAAAGAAAATGGATGCAGTTATATCAGAACAAGACTTAAACTATGACCTAGACAATCAAAGTCAACATTTGTCCAATTCCAGTCACAACGAAGTCATGCATAGTGCTGTGATTGACGACATTGCCTCGGTCATCGGGTGGATTTATTTCACAGCCTGGACATTGTCCTTCTATCCTCAAGTTTACAGCAACTGGCAAAGGAAGAGGTTTGTGGTTTGTATATTTTTTCCTATGGTCTATATATGGTTTGTATATGGTTTATATATGGTTTATATAAGGTTTATATAAGGTTTATATAATGTTAATGTAAGTAAAAAGTGAAGTTACCCTTTCAGACCTTGGTGCAGATGATATGACGGTCATTTGTTTCTTAAGCCTTCGGTTAACGAGGGCTTTATGTGGCTAGTACAGCGGCCAACCGCACTTACATTTTCCCAGGTACTCATTTGAGCTGGCTGGACTCAGCAAGACCAATTTTCACTAGATAGGGAGTAGTTTTCATTGTACAGAGACTATATTTCAGTGTACAGAGATCAATTTTCATTTTACAGAGGCCAATTTTCAATGTACAGTGACCAATGTTCGTTATATATAGACTAATTTTCACTGCACGTAGTACAAAAATTTTTTATTGTCTACAGTACAAAGACCCTTATTCATTGTTCAGAGATTAATTGATATTGCACTTAGACAAAGCTTCGTTGTATATTGTCCAATTTTAATTGTACAGAGACCAATGCTTTCTAAACATAGTAAAGAGTCCAAATTTATAATATACTAGGATCAAAATTAAAAAAAACAACTTATCTTTGAAAAATTTCTCTTTCTGCTCACTATACACAATGTTATTGGTAACTACCTTAATTCTCTTCCATCTGACAGTGAAACTTGATTTGAATAGGTTTCAAATAGGTTCCTAAAATTAACATAAATTCAATTATTTCAGCCGGAAGCTTTCTCTTTTTCTCGTTGTACAGGATGTCCAATGCAGTCATAGGGCAGGTTGACATGCCTACGTTGGCGTAAATGTAATGGGGTATCACGTGACTTTTGTTTGTTAAATTGCTTTTGTGTAGCGCAATTTGTATGCTTTTGTGGACTAGTGGGTTAAAGGTATATGGGAGGTTTCGTGCTGCCATCCAGCGTTCAGTAAACACAACTCAGTCTCAGTCGGGCACGAACTAAAGCCCATTTAACAGGTAGTCAATAGGTTTTTGCCCTCTTAATATCACATCTTCAAACTTTAAAAAAATACTTTCTCTAGTTGTCGTCATGTTTTCTAAGGCAATTTTCTCAAAAAAATAAAAACATAAACCCTAGCCTTAAGTTTTTTTTTTCTTACTGCTAGAATGGCTTACCACACAGTGGGACAACCCAATATTCTCGTGTAATGTATTTTCAGCGTTGTTGGCTTGAGTTTCGACTTTGTGCTGTTCAACATGATTGGATTCATTGCCTACTGCTGTTTCAATGTTGGTCTCTTCTGGATCCCATCAGTCAAGGTATGTTTCTCAAGTACAGACAACTTATCTTATATAATACAGACGTTACTTCAAAAAAGAAGATGATTACGTCCTACTTTCTGCAATACAGCCTCAGTCGTCCGTCACAGGGCTTTTTGACTCTCTCCGCCCTGTTTAACCAGCACTGACACTCAAGCTGGTGTGATATATAAAGTCATTTACATGCATATAATAAAATCATAATCTCATTAACTCTTTCAGTGCTGGGTTACTCTTCACTAGCGCTCCTGTTGGAGACCAATTTTCTTGTAAAATAAAATCAAATGTTAAGTTATATTATAACATCAAAAAGTTACTGATAGTTTTAGTAACTCTAACCACCCTGAAGACTTTTGTTAGTCAAAATATTTCGCACTGAAAGAGTTAAACAAAATACGCCTACCTACAACTCTTTTTACATACAGATCCATATTACGTGAACTAATTCCTTTATAAATAGTGAATAATCATGTAATGTAACAGTGGATATACCAACACTATGGTACCATAGTTATTAATAGTAAAAGGGTTAAGCGTAGATAACGACGAGGACTTACACACGGTCCTCCAAATCGGACATGACGGCACCCTTGTACAATGCTAACAACTCGACATGATGGAGTCCCCGAATAGGAACCTTTTAAATCAGAGGTTCTTTTACTTTTACTTGCACATGCACTACGTGTAAACAAACAAACAAAAAAGAACAGTTTAGAGTTAATCTATGTAGCATTGTACACAATGCTCCTCTTTCTTAATGATTATCGTACACTAGTACTGCCACATTACGTGTCATGCTTGTTCGGCCTTTGTTTCAACACTAAACCTTAAAGGTTTTCGTTGCCAGAAGTGGTCATGGAAATAAACACTCCACTACCCATAAAATTCTTCCAATAGCTTGCGTCACAAATATCCCCTGACAACCAGTCCAACTCCTGGCCTCCACGTTTGGCTCGGATATTGTTCCGGCGGAACTATATCGGCACTTGCCGTTCCTTTAGATTCATGAGCTGCTAGGAAAGACTGGGAACTGCTATGTCCGACCATAAGTAATAGCTAATCATTTCACAGTGGTTTCGACCATAAGTAATAGCCAATCATCTCACAGTGGTTTCGACCATAAGTAATAGCCAATCATCTCTCAGTGGTTTCGTGACTTAAGAAAGTTATACATATAACCCTTCAAACTCCATTTATAAGCAGTGCAAGTGTCTGAACTATGCTTTACATATTTTAAATCTTGACACAAAACTTTGTTTCAATTGTCCAGGCTGAGTATTTTAAAGAACACAAGGATGGGGTTAGCCCGGTCCAGATCAATGACGTGTTCTTTGCCATTCATGCTGTCGCCATTACACTGGTTGTGATCATTCAATGTTTTATTTACGAGGTCAGTTGGGTGTCCTGCCACAACTTAAGGTGACCAGTTGTCTTATAGTTTTATTGTTTTGTATTATTTATGTGTTCACCTTGTTTTTTTATTCTACTCACACACACTATCTCTCTCTCCAAACTCCCTCTCTCTTCCTCTCTAGCTACCTCTCCTTCTCCCTCTCCCTTACCCATCTTTCTCTCTCACTTCCTCATTCTGTCTCTTTTATCTCTGCTTCTCTCTTTCAATCTACCTCATTCTTTCTCTACCTCCCTCTCTCTATGTCCCTCCTTCTTTCTCTACCTCCCTCTCTCTATGTCCCTCCTTCTGTCTCTACCTCCCTCTCTCTCTCCTTCCTTCTCTCTCTATATATATCTCCCTCCCCTCCCTATAAGCTCCCCTTCTCTTTATCTATATCTCCCTCCCTCTCTATCTACCTCACTCTCTCTCTCCCTCTCTCTCTCTCTCTAGCTCTTTCTTACTCTTTTGCTCCCAAACTTCTCTTATTTTCAATCCTTAAAATCATTAATTAATCATAGTTAATTTAAAGAAGAAGCCTGATACTTTCTCGTCAACCAGAACAAACATTTGTATTGGTAGTATCTTTAAAAATTCTGGAAAGTCTAAGAATACTCCGTATTGTATTGTAGGTATAACCAGAGACTCTAGTTTATAATTCAAACTTATCTTGACCTAGTAGACGTGGCATTATACAGGGCTGTTTGTTAAACTGTGGAATATTGAATTGAAATTTTAAGAAGTCAGTGGACAAAAGCAAAGTAAAATTGTGTTAAGTAAAATTGTGTTAAGTAAAATTGTGTTAAGTAAAATTGTGTTAAGTAAAATTGTGTTAAGTTCTCTTTACTTGGCCACTACCGTACACCCAGGGAAAAAAATAGAAAATAGTAAAATTAGGGATACTCATGATACATTTTCAATTCTAAACAATGTCAGTGACGCCATATCTCTGGATTAATGCTGACAACTAATTTTTTACAAAGCTTATATTAACTCTTTATGTCTGTCTGTCTGGCCATAAGTTTGTACAAGTTATTTCTCCGACACCCATTCTCGGATCAAGCTGAAATTTTGCACAATTATTTGTTTTACCTGACAACACAAGAATTACTTTTTTTTAAATAACCAATTAGTTTACTAACTATTGGTAATACATTATTTTGTTTGGTATCTCAAACTAGGGAAAGAAATAGTACTTGACTGAAGTGGTGGTATACGTTGAATAAATCCCCTTTATAGATTGTCGTCTGAGGCTTATTACAATGACTGATCCAAACTAATTGAGACAATTAATATAAGCTTTTTTTTTTTTTTTTTTTTAAGTATTTGTTTTTTATTTTGCTTATTTTTTGTTGAAAGTGGTAATCTGATTTCTGTGAAGTCATAGGACAAGCACGATGACCGATAGCCTTTACTTTCTAGTTCTAGTGTCGTTATGTCGCTAATGAACATCTAGATAGACCAACTAATTACTTAAATGTTACACACACGTGGGCTATATTATTAAGTACCATTTTATTAAATACCTTAACCATCGTGATTTAATATGTGTTTTTATAAAAGAGCAAACTTAATTAAAATGTTTGAAATGTAATTTCCTTCACTGACTGACAGAGAGGAACTCAGAAGATATCAGCATGGAGTAAAGTTCTGGTCGGTTTCATCGTTTTATATGTGATCATTACGCTCACCCTGACCCTATCTGGGGAGATGATCTGGCTGGACTTTCTCTACAACTTCTCTTACATCAAACTGGTGGTCACGTGTCTGAAGTACACACCACAGGTCAGTAGTACACACCACAGGTCAGTAGTACACACCACAGGTCAGTAGTACACACCACAGGTCAGTAGTACACACCACAGGTCACTAGTACACACCACAGGTCAATAAAACAAATAACAGGTCAGTAATACACGAAAGGTCAACAGTACACACCATAGGTCAGTAATACATACAACAGGTTAGTATTACACTCTTAAATGTCAGTAGTATACACCACGGGTAAATAATACACACAACAAGTCAGTAGTACATGCCTTAGATCAGTAATAAATATAACAGGCTAGTAGTACACTCCATATGTCAGTAGCAGAAATACATAGTGTTTAAGAAAGTTACCACGAAATGCCAAGTACTAAAAACACTGCTCTTCCCTTTTCTCGACGTTTCTTCTCCTCCAAAGACTTTCGCCAAATTACATTAGTATTACATCGTTTTAAATTATCCATTTATCCCTTATGGTGTTACACCAGCATTCTATATACAGACTATATAAATCAAATCGTCATTGTTTCTATCGGAAGAACCTACCCCAGTTCATTGTAAATTTAGCATTGTGTGGATATCATAGCTAACAGTTCAGCAATCCTCTGTGAATAAAGGCAAAGAAACTTTTTTTTTTATTTTTACAAAGTTTACATTGATTATCTCTGTCTGGTAAAAGGCTGAGCACTTTATTTCTCCCACACCAATTCTCGGATGAAGTTCTAGTTGAAACTTTGAACAATTATTCCTTGGCAAAGACAAAACATGAATGGCTTACCACACAAAAAAAATGAACAGATAGTCCATTAATTATTGATAATAAATTATTTTGTTTGATAACAGCAATAGAAATTAATCCTTCAGTATTCACAAATATGGCTAAATATGTAGGGTTGTGTCCCCTTACATAGTTGTGCTCGTTATTCTACCCACACCCATTCTGGGATCAAGTTGAAAATTTAAACAAATCATTATTGTAGGTAACAAAGCACGAATCACTTTAAAAAAAATATGAATCATTTAATTAATAAATGTAATTAATAATTTTGTTTGATATAGAAAAGGGGAAATAACTTCCCCATTATTGAGATATTTTGTGGTCAATGAAGAGTTCTTTCCCTTTGACGACCTTTTGTTTAAATTATAATTTGCTCATTGGTTCCTTCGCCTTTAATAAAACCAATCCATTAATAATAATAGGATGGCTGCCTGGTCGTACGGTTTGCACGCTGGATTGTCGTCCCTGCCCGCTCCCATCCCCCGTCGTCCTGCGGGAGGTTTGACTAGGAAGTAATTATCTTCAACTCTGAAGGAACATCCGAAACATAAACATGTAAAACATTTTACAAACATTTTTTTTACATTTTAAAGAAGTCAGTGCATACAGGCCTATGTAGCATTTAAGCATCGCAGGAATTCAATTATACCTTTTAATTTGTTAATATAATATCAGTCCAAGAATATCAACATTATACCAAATTAACAGTAACTTTGGTTTGCATCAATATGTTACCATCTAATGTTTCTTTAAGCATAACATCGTACATCTATCTACCTAACATGCACCAGAGAAATGGTTTATAGTCATTTGTCATAGATTCTGTTAATATACGTTTTTTTTTTAGTATGATCTTAAGGCCACTATGGTATGATGCATGTGGATTCTAATTTTTTATAACATCTATTTCAACAGGCTTATCTAAACTTCAAACGAAAGAGCACTCTAGGGTGGAGTATTGGCAATGTGTTGCTGGACTTCATTGGAGGATGGCTCAGTATAATACAAATGTTTCTACTGGCTTACAATGGAGGTAATACACCCACATCACGTACTTGTGCTTCTATGCGGGGGGGGGGGGGGGGGAGTTGGGAAGAGGGATAATATGAAAACAAGGGGCGGACTGGATATATAGGCATTCGGAACTGTACCCAAATAGGCAACCGAAAGCATCACTATAACACGTATGAAACTGTTTAAAAGTTAGTATAATATTCACTTATAAAAATGACCTTTGAATGACGTGTTTTAAAAAATCTTTCGCAGACTCGATAGTGTAATGCTATTTTATTCTGAACACATTTTCCGACTTATTAATGTAATAGCCTACTTCTGTAGACTATACAGCGCTACTTGCAGGCTTCATCCTTTTAGGGTCTACAAACTTAGCGATTAAAAATTAACATTAAAAAATACAAGAGTCCACTGTAAGTTTGCGTACAGTTATCGATACATTATCAAGCTAGACATAATGAGTTTGAGGACAGGTAGACCTAGAATTGGATATCCACCATATGATATGCGATGTATGAGCCGGATTGTATAGATTTTGACATTGAGGCTGAAAAGCTCAAACCGGCTTAGAACAGAAAAACTTCTGTTTGGCGTAGTACCTCATAGCTCTATAACAGTGCAGTTACACCGCCTCTCCCTGAGCTATCGAAGCTGAGGACAAAAAAAAAAAAAGAAAAACTTAATTTTCAATTCTTGTTTAAATTTACTTTGTAAATATTATTTAAACCACACACTGTAATGCATTTCCTTACATCATTGCAGATGACTGGGACTCCATATTTGGTAACGTGACCAAATTTGGTCTGGGTCTTGTGACGATAGTTTTCGACTCCATCTTCATCTTTCAGCATTACGTCCTATACAGAGGTAAGGGCGCCTACAGTGTTCTTAAAGATTATGAAATAGCCGTGACCTCGGATCACCCAACCGGAAGAGGCTCTTCCCTATACACAGCGCCATTGCTAAAAAAGGAAGATCTAAAAATAAGCTCGCCGTGGCTGGACAAAACAGTTCAAAGTGGTCATTGATTGTACTTGCATCCATCGACATCTGCCATTTGTTATTACGGTCATCATGTATACTGTTTGTATTATCCTACATTCCCGTCCATTTTCAACTATTTTCTTTTGCTTATTCATCATCATCATCATCCAACTCTATTAGAGTGAGGGCTTGACGAGGCTCAAATCCTCTCTTGCAAAAACAGAATATGAGGCACGGTGAATCGAAATTTGGCCATAGCCGTGAGACATATGAGCCAACAGGACAGTGGCCTATGCTGCACCGTGCTATAATAGCTAATAGCTAGCTCATACCTGGACCACGGGGAAGTGAGGTCAAGGCGCCTCCACGAGCTTTTCGGGACTTGTCATAGCACTCAAACCATCTTTCCATTTTTTTTTAAATTATAGTTTGCATAGCCTTAGCATATTCATACGTCAGGCCGGCCCTCTAAACGTCAGTGCTTCGAGTCACATTTGATCAAATGGAAAACAAAAGTCTGGCATTCAAAACTATTCCATGTAAAACTATGACCAATTCCTTCTTTCCTATTATAGCATGTAAAAGGCTGCCAGAATATTTAGGTAAGGCTACATGGACATAATTATCTTTTTTTTTTTTTAAGGAAGGTCTACTATTTACATGATAATCATGTCTTTGTTGGCCTCCTTCAGTCGTAGAACGACTGTGGTTCATCTCGCACAAGTGAGATGAAAGCCTGGGCATTGTTTAAGGTCGCCCACACAGCAGTTCCCCCTCTCTCCGCGCAGCTGATGTGATATGTCTTTATTGTCATTTTTAATGAGCATCGTAGTCTTTTTAAAAAACAAGGATTTAGTGGACGAATGATTCAGAAATATGAATATGCAATATGAAAGTGACATTCCAAAGCTATTGTATAAAATTTTGACTTTTGCTTGTCTAGGCCTACTTCGTCTCTCATGGCTGCATGACATAGATCTAGGTTAGTGGCAGCCAATCCAAATATTGTGCTGGCCACACATTCTTCACACCAACCCAGTTAGCCTTTAACCGAAATTGAACTTTCTAGAAACAATAGACGAAGATGTGTACAATTAGAGCTCTATAAATAATTTAAACATTTTTTTTAAACATTATGTAATATTAATTCTTAACCTTTTTGTTTTTACTTATCTGTAAAAGGAAAATGATTGGTAACATGAAACATAAATATCGGAACTAGAAGACCAAATCATATTAAAACTATTAAGAATAAGACAATAATTAATCTTTCTATATAGATCTACATATAGGCCCTATATTTTTTTATTTGTTTTGTTCCATCAACTCCGAACGAGTGATAGCCTACAGTTGCTTTAACCTTTAGTAACCAAGACAATAGCAATAACCTATAAATACCAACAACATTTATTAACCCGTTTTTTTACCACAAACATATAAAAAAAATATAAGAGGACAAAACCCTATATATTTAGCCGAATCTGTAAATACCAAAGGATTAATTTTCCTTGTTGGTATCAAGCAAAATAATTAATTACCATTAATTAATTGACTAACTTTTAATAAAAAAATTGATTCATCTATTGTCTTTGCTAACAAATAATTGTGAAAAGTTTCAGTTTGATCCGAGAATGGGTGCAAGAGAAATGAGTACAAAACTTTTTACAGACGGACAGACAGACAGACAGAGTTGCTATAAGCTTTGTAAAGAGGTTGGGGTCGTGGGTGGAGGATATATCAGTCAGTGAAGAATGACTTGAATGTCGTGCGCTGAGGCTTTGATCGTTTGCCTTAACTTATATCCTTTTTTTTTTTTTTATCTTTCCTCGTGGGTCCAAGAAAACTCAACACATAACAGAAGGAGAGGAAGAAGACAGAGACAATGACTATTGAACTGAAAATGGAAATAATTGCTAGCTATGACCACGGCGTGCGCACGGCTTCGGACCTTTCTTCGCCGTATGCAGTGTGCTTAGTTTTAAAACATATTTACACTGTATCTGGCCTGTAAGAAATAAGTAATGGACCTCATTCACCAATCGTAAACAAACATTTAGCCACGTGGTTCTCTATCTCTTCTATACAAATTACGATCTAATTTTAATGTACAGCACCTATCACGTGACAGTTTTTTTTCGTTGTTTTATCAATATTATCACGTGACTAAATGTTGCTTGTTTACGATTGGTGAATGAGTTCCATTATCACTTTATATATTAAGGGGAAATAATGTCGATGTTCAAACAAGCTTGTTCTCGACCAAATTTCTGGAACGATTAATAAATGAAGAACTGATGTACCACTGATACAAGTATAATCAAATCTTGAAGTTATCAACTTCTTCTGGAGTTCTTTTGCATGTTTCGTAAGTGGTGGAATGATTATTCTGCAGATTAGCCTATGCTTTCTGCTTCGAAGGACCTTAACCCTACTACCAGGCTTTGAAAGGAAATATATTATTGAATCATCAATGACTAGATTCGGATCGTATAATTAGCGCCCTGTTTTGGCCTTGACCCAAGGGAAGGATTTTTATACAGAGACCAAGAATGGGATTGCCCCTGCACCATCTTGTCTATAGGTCTCCCATCAGCTAGATCAGTGATGCTCAACTTTAAAAATAGGCAGGCGAGCCATTTTAAATTCCGACACTCGTGTCGACGGCCACATCAACACAAAAACAAAAGGAGGGTATTAGTAAACCATTTTTATTTTATATTTTAATAAAGTATTCTCATCAATCCTGTACTTTAAGTGTAATCTAACAATGGCGTGTTAAATTTATTTGTGTGTGTGTGTGTATGTGTAGAGGATTTTTCCCCACTTTGTGCCGACGTTTCGGCGGGCCTGACAACCGGTTGATACTTTGTAGACTCTAGATCTACATCATCACGACATAACATTTTGATACTAAATCTAATCTAGGTCCGTCATAGTGTGTAAATAGACCTACAAAAAGGTCTACAGATTTAGATCTATTCTAAAGTAGATTAGAAGCTGAATCTATATTTCTAACTCATCTGTTTCTGATGTTAACTTTTTATTTATTCTAAAACTTATTCTATTAAAATTTTACAACTTTTCTCAAAGAGTTTCACTTTTGCCTTTCTTCAAGCAAATTATCGGAAGCAACAAATCAAACGTTTTATTTGCACTGTATCTATGAACGCTGCATGCGTGCTGCTATTCCGTTGCATGTTAAATCTCAACTTTGTTTCAGCATTGTATGTTTTAAAAATGGTGTTTATAAATTCAGTAAACAGTTAAGTTATTATTGTTAAAAAATGTAGTGCAAATCAAATTTCCTATTGTTTCATGTGTATGAGTTTGATGTGCATAAATATTTATTTGATTGTTGAAGAAGGTCTGAATATGTAACATATTATTGAATTACTTTCATGCTGCCTATGTTAAGGAGGTCATTCTGGCAAGTACAGCTACTCATTTGTTTTAAGCCAGCAACACAGCAAGCCTAGTTGAACACAGGTACACACACTTTAACACAGCTAGACAAGTTAAAAACACAGTTTACCTCAGCTAGCTAAGTTGAACACATGAGTACACACTTTAACACAGCTAGACAATTTAAACACTTGCACACAATTTAACTTAGCATGCCTAGTTAAAAGTTAACTCCCCACCCCCTCTTTTTGTTTAAACTAATCATTAATACACCTCTGACAGAGCAAAACCAGGGAAGCCAATATTTATTTGATAGACTTCTTACCATGTTCATAAAACAGCAATAGCTGTAGGTTAAAGTTTTAAAACACAGCATCACAAAATGTTGAAAAAAAAAATACAGACACAATAATGTGTTTTTGCTCATCTTTTATTTACAGTAGAGCCCCCTGGTGGTTGTATAGCCATGTAATAACTATCATTACCTCTTGTATCTTCTCAATAAATTATATTTGATACAACTGATTTGACAATTGTTCTTACATGTGATGATGGCAACAGGAAGTTGGTCCAGCTGTTTGAGCTAATAGTTCAAAAGAGAAAAGGGAACCATAAAAGTGTGATCTAAATTTCATCCATTAAAATGTAAAGTGTATATATATATATATATATATAGAGAGAGAGAGAGAGAGATGGACTTTAAATCAGTTACTATAAGTAAAGTTAAATGTCCTAATACTATCTAACAAAGAACCCATGGATGGAGATGCTTTGCTAGAATTTACAAATTCGAGTTGTTAATTAAGGCTTTAAATTAAAGAAAAACAAAACAATAAACCTGGGTATTTTTTTTCTTCTGATCTAGCTCAGCAACAGCAAAAAAAAAACAACATGGATAACCTGACCTAGTGTAATATAACCACTAACAGAAGTTAATGATTAAATGTATCATAAATTTTATTTGAAAAAGTTAAACAATTCCTTATTGTAATTGTCACATTTAAAAACACAAAGAAATGAATCAAATAGCTCTAAGTGAACAGTTTAAAAACAAACTTCGTTGGTCCATCAAAATTCCTAAAATTGTACAATTAGACAGAATGGTAAAAAAAACAACTAACATCTGATGTTATTACATGGGTAATGTGCAAATGCCTTGAATAGGCTTAAGATTGAAATTAACTAAAACAAAATCCTAAATTCATTATATGTTTAAAAACAAAACTGTCATCATCTTCTTGATTTTTTCTTTCCTTTCTTGCCTCTTTCCTCTTCCACCACATCTTCCTCTTCCTCCCCTGCCTCCACTCTCATGGCGTGACCCGTCTGCTTGATGTGTTCAAACAGTTTGTTACGAGACTGGTAGCCTCGATGACAGACATTACATTTTAAAGATTCCTTGACCTGTGTAAGAAAATTTAATATCACTGCTTGTCACGTACACTGTATCTATATTTAGCAACAGTCTATATTTAGCTTGTCGGCAGATTTTAGCTACCTCTGGGAAATTTTCTATCACGCAGCAGGATCATGTTTGGAAATAAATACGATTGGTTTTGAAATATTAATTATTGTACATTGAGCTGCATTTATTGGTTGGCATTGCAACGAGGGGATGTTAGACACGTGACAACGCTATACCCGAGGAAAGGTTCTAGATTTTTAGTCAGACTTGTATGGAACGTGTTAGAGAGAACATGTACTAAAGTTTTAGTATTAGAACTCAATTATATTATTGTGTAGATCAGTTATTTAATTCAAGTACATTTAACCATTGTAATTATTTGTGAATAGCCTTTTCAAGTTCTGAATTAAAGTAATTGTTTTAGACGAAGAGAAGTTTCTTCATTGAATATAGTAACATACTTAGATCGACTTAATGATTGGCAACTTCTAGATGATCCTCTTATCAACTGGCAACATTCTGAATGATCGTATTATCAACTAGATCTAGCTACTTCTATACGATCATCTTATTAAAAGACGATTTCAAGATCCTCAGCAATCACGATCATTGATAGTGCAATATAGCTCAAGTATAATCGTAACATCTAGCACCATCTAAGATTGCGACATTAGCACTATTGATTGAGTTGTGACACTGCTATTAGAATAAAATAAGATACACAATACATATACACGCATATTAAATAAGTGGGTATGATGGCTGAAAGGCTAAGCGTCTGACCGCAGAACCAAGGGTTCTCAGGGATTTTGAATTTCACCCAACTCTAACAAATACCTGATATTAGTTGGGGACCTTTAGATCATCTGCCCAATAGATTGCAAGTTCAGAAAGCAGTAATTTTTGTTTACTAAATTTTACAAATTAAATAAAAACTTACTACTCTATCATAAAGGACATTTGTAAAAGCATGCTACTATCCAAATGGCGTTTTTTAAAAACATAGCATACATTCTTTACAAGAGTTAATAACAAGGCAACAACAACAACAAAAAAACAACAACAAACTTTAAAGTCCTTTGATAAAATAATCAAATTAGAAGTCACCCAGTTTCACCCAGACCTAAAAAAAATCAAGCTTGTTTCAGACTAAAGATTAAGGAGGAGTGCAGTATTTCACGTGGCCAAACAGACCTACCTCTGATTTACATAGTTCCCTACATCCAGCGCAGAGAGTGACAAGATAACATTAAAACAAAAACTACTAACAATACCATTAGTCCATCAAAGTACAACTACATACTGGAGCCACTGTTTGCAAGAAATACTGTTTATTTTGTTACATGTAATACATTGATAAGACAGATATTAGGAGTCAGTTATGAGATCGGGTCTCAAACAAGGAAACCCTATGCCAAATTGGGAGTTGACCCCTTAGTGAGGTTGAGACAGAGCATCGCATGAGGTTTGTGGGACATGTTCCCCAACAAAATGAAATACCCATACCAAGAGTTGCAATGCCATGGAGGTGAATACAAGGAAAGCACAAACAGGGACATCCTTGTATAACTTAGTGTTACACTTTTATGGAGGACCTTAGAACAGTGGACACAAGGTGGGAAGAAGCTTAAGACATTACCAGTGACAGATCTTTGCGAAGACAGCTTGTCGCCCATGCGCCGAATGGCGGGGGAGGATTTAAATCTAAGTCTAAAAAGTAAATTTTTTTTTTGTAACACAAAGTTTTATTAACACTTTTTAAAATATAATTTAAGACATTAAAAAAACTTTCAACTAGGCAAGTTTATATCACTAGGAGTTGTGAAAATTATTAGCCTTGTCTTCAGTCCTACCTTTTGGGGCTTGGTTTTATTTTTAGCACTGCTGTCATCCTTCTGGGGCTGAGCTGGGTTAGTTTCATTCATTTTCTTGGACTCGGTTACCAAGTAGACAGTGTTATCACTGACTTCGTCCGACCCATTCTCAACTACCCCTGAGTCATTGGAAACCACAGCTTCCTGTTTGTCATCACTAGAATGTGATACTCCATTGACCTTGAAATTCTCCTCCGTAACTGTTGTAGCCTTCTGTGGAAAGATAGATTGATCAGATGTAACAAACTTTGAATAATTTAGCTTAAAAGCAAAAAAATAAAAATAAATAAATAATAATAATAATAAAAAAGATTAAAAAATAGAAGAATGTCACTAAAAGATGAGTTTGAGTTTTGAATTTTTGGCACATCAGCACAATTTAGGCCATGTCGTGCCAGCTAAAAAGATGAAGAGATTCAATTACTAGCAATGGTCTAAATGATACCTGATACAATTATTACATTCAATTTGACCTTTACAGCATCACTCCTAGAGATCGCAATGTCTAGAAGGGCTACTTTTCATACTTTACTTTTTCAATTAAAACAACTACTAGAGTGGGTCCAATGTCATCATATAAATTAAACCCAAGAGTGATTAAGAAAACTAAAATCCACATAAAAACAGAGTCAACCAGATGTCTTCCGTCAGCTTTTTTTTCTCTCTCTATCTCTAATGTTATCCTACATTCACATTATCGCATCATTCTTGAGAGCATTAGCATCAGTGTGAACCGTTTAAGCAAACAAGTTCAATGTATGGGTTTCACTGACATACAAACACATCACAAACTTAGCCAGATCCCACTCACAAGACCCACCATTTAGGAGATAAAGCTTACATTATGCATGGGATTTGGTGACAATGTGATTATCACACTACAGCTGTTGAATACAACAGCAGGTTGTTTTACATCACCTGTCTCAAAAAGTTCTAAGCTAAATTTTATTTCATCCAAAAGACTGAGCTTTCAATTAATGGCAAAGTGTGTGTGTGAGGTGCCCATCAAAAAGTGTGCAGGATTTTTTTTTTTAACACTACAGTTGACTCTAGATAGTTCAATGGTTGTTGGGGGAAGAGTTTGAATGACAGGTTAGCTGTACTTCAATTAATTTATCAAGTATGTCAGGAGAAATTTTTTTTTTAATGATTTAATAAGATATTCTCTTAGTCTTTCATGGGTATAAAATAAACAGTAAATTAAAAAGAACAATTTAAACAAATGTTTAAAAATATAAACATATAAACTTAAAAAAACACAAATACTTTCTTTCTTCTCACTAAAGTTATCATGACTGTTTTATGATAAAACAATAAAAGATATCACTTACAGATGACTCTGCAAGCTTTGCACCTTTCCTTCTGGCCTTCTTAGATTTGGTTGAACTGAAAAGTTTGATTTCATATGTTAAGAAAAGAACGAGAAAAAAAACCTTAACAAATAAAGTAACTGTAAAATATAAATCCCAACATAAATGCTAAATGAATTATAATCAGGTTTGAACTGAAATCAGGCTGCCATTTTCTCATCTTGTATGGTGGGAAGCGTGGTCGAGAGGCTAAGTGCGCTTGAACTTGGCTTGTCTTGGCTACCTAAAAGGGGGCTCGAGGTTCGACACCCGACTCAGGCAGAGTTGCATTTACTGAGCGCCTAAAGGCAGCACGGAAAACCAAGATACCCCCTCCTCCCCCACCGGTCCACAAATGAGATTGGACCAAAGCGCTCTGAGCATGCTATAAGCATGAAAGTAGCACTATATAAAAGCTATAATAATAATAATAATAATTAGTGTCAGTGTTAACCAAGCTGTGTTTCTGTCAACCTTTCTATATGGATCTGAGTCATGGGTGCTATACAGAAAGCAACTAGAACTTTTTGAACACCTTCACCAAAGATGTCTGTTGTCCATCAGGAACATATGATGGCAAGACTGCACTACAAATAGTGACGTTCTTGCAAATAAAGTTGGTGACGAGTCAAAAACCATTGAGCTAACGCCACCAGGCTTTATTTTAAAGAGTGTACCTCGAAAAACAGGCAGCGGAGGGGGCTAAGCAATCCTGTACAGAGATAGTCTAGCCAAGTATGTAACAATAAGACCTGAAAGCTCAACGTACACCACCTTTGAGATGTGCGAGTTTCGCCTCTCCCACCACAGTAGAACACTGACTTTTATTTTCCTGTACCGCCCACCACCAAGCAAGAGAAATAAATTGACAACAAAAGTTTTCATCGAAGAATTTCAAGACCTCCTTGACAGTCACATATCAACAAAAGATCTATTTGTCATAGGCAATGTGAACTTGCATTTTGACAGTGAAAATGAGACATACGCGATGTCGCTGAAAAATGCGCTAAAGGATCGCAACTTAGACCAAGTGATAAACGACACATGTCAAAGGCCATACTCTTGACTGGATTGTTACAAATGCAAGTGAGCTTATAGCCAAACTTAATGTCTCAGACTGCGGCTTGTCAGATCATTTTTTTGTACACTTTGAAATGCGCCTATCAAAAGCAAAAAAGCCAAAGAAAAACGTGACTTCCCGTAAACTTAAAGCCATAGATATTGCCCCCTTCAAAATGGACGTGACCTCTTTGCTGTTGCAACAAAGCAACACAGACATTCTCAGCAATTACAATTCTTGCTTGAAAAAGTTGCTGGACAGCCATGCACCTCTTGTCACTTGTACAGTCTCAGTTAGGCCATCTGCACCCTGGATGATGGAAGACATAGAGACTGCCAAACTTATTTGCCGAAGTGCCGAACGTACATTTCAAAACACAGGTCTGACGATACATCGACAAATATACATACTAGAAAAAAACAAGGTTAACCGTATGATTAGAGACGCAAAAGCTAGTCATATTCGACAAAAAATCGAAACTTCTGATTCTTCAAAGGAGCTATTTAGGATCACCGCTGAAATGTTAGGGGGAGCAAATAACGAACGTTTGCCGTCATCTATCCCAGTATCTGAACTCCCTGATTCCTTCAATAGATTCTTCATTGGGAAGATGGAGCAGATCAGAAATGACATGCCATCCCTCATCACAGCTTGACCACTCTCAAATTTTTTTAAAATTCTCCTTTTTGCGAGTTTCAGCGTGTATCTGAAGATTATGTCAAAAGTACTATTTTAAAGATGCCAAATAAGTCATGTGACCTTGATCCCATTCCAACTTCCTTGCTGCTTGAATGTTTAGATGAGCTTGTACCTACAATTACTAACATTGTGAACTCTTCACTGACTTCAGGCATTGTACTACAGCAATTTAAGCATGCACTTGTCAGGCCCTTATTAAAGAAATCCAGTCTTGACCCGGAATGTCTAAAAAACTATCGCCCGGTATCAAATCTTCTCTTCCCGTCAAAGCTTCTGGAGCGCATCGTGTTAGCGCAAATTCTTTCTCATCTTGAACAGTACTGTCTCTTGGAAGAATTTCAATCTGCATATAGGAAGTGCCGTAGCACAGAGACAGCAGTGGTCAGGGTACTAAACGACTTACTTCACAATTCCGACAAAGGCCACATATCAATTCTTTCCATGCTGGACTTGTCCCCAGCCTTTGATACGCTAGACCATGAAATTATGATGGCAAGATTCTCGGCAACTTTTGGTTTAGCAGGAGTCGTCCTAAAGTGGCTTGGATCCTACCTGACGGAACGCACCCAAAGTGTCATTGTTAGCGGGACAGAATCAACAAGCTTACTTTTGAAGTACGGAGTACGCCAAGGATCAGTTCTAGGCCCAGTACTGTTCACTATGTATACATATCCACTCAGCGGTGTCATACGGCCAACCGGCATCTTATACAATTTCTTTGCTGATGACTCACAGTTATACGATTCATCAGTACCCTCAGAGGTGTCGCATCTGGCAGAGAAAATCAGTGGTACCGTTGCAAGGGTGAGCGATTGGATGGTTGAAAATAAACTCAAGATGAACGAAGACAGACAGAAATAATTAAGATTGGCACTAGGAACAATGTCTCAAAAGTTGAAAGCACAGATTCTCTCTTTATCACGAACTGCCATGTTCATTTTGTCCATGTAGTGCGGAATCTTGGAGTTTTCTTCGACTCAACACTATCTTTCGACCCACACATAAGTCAGCTCTGCAAAGGTCTTTATCTGCAGCTGCGCAAATTAGGCCAGATCCGACCATATTTAACAACGGAGTCAACAAAAACACTAGCTGTGGCATTCATACTCTCCCGCCTTGACTACTGCAACGCCGTGCTAGCAGGTATACCTGATGACAAAATAACCAAGCTGCAACATATACAGAACCACGCCGCTTGAATAGTCCTTAAAAAAACTAGACAAGATTCTGCTACTACGCTCTTGCGCACGCTCCATTGGCTTCCTGTGAAAGCGAGAATCGATTACAAGGTGCCACACTTTGTCATCAGTGTATATATAACAACGAGATGCCCTTGTACCTTAGCGAACTGATTACTCCATATGTCCCCCAGAGAGCCCTGCGCTCAATGGACTCAACGCTTTTAGTAGTGCCACGTTTCTCCCTCAAAAGCTACGGTCTGCGGGCTTTTTCAGTTCACGGACCAAACGTTTGGAACTCACTCCCCATTGATCTCAGACAGACAACATGCTACACCACTTTTAAGAAGAACATTAAGACCTATCTGTTTAAAACTTTTTTAGATTAACTGTCATTTTAGCTCTCGTGTTTTTGTTTGTAATGTTGTTACAGCGCCTTGAGCCTACGTTTTGTTTGTTAACAGCGCTTTATAAATAAAATTATTATTATTATTATTAAATGCTAGTATGGACAGTATAGAGAGACTTCTTATAGTTCAACAGCTATGAAGGGCTTGGAACCTGTCCTGTATGGGGAACAACTATATGCCAAAGGCAATCTTTTTAAAAACCAATGTAAGTGCCAACTTTAACTGACATCGAAGAGAGCACCTGGCAGCAGGTGGTTTCTGATTGAGACGGCTGGAGGTTTTATTACTAAGGCTGTGGCAGGGTTGAACCCTAAAGCCTTTCCCATGTATAGCAGCAAGGCAGCAATGGTTCGGAATCTGTTTTCATTCCATAGGTGGATAGTCTGCCAAGTCTAACAAGCATCTCCTGCCCGAAACCAACTGGTTTAGGTACCAGCTGCTCACCCTTGCCCTTTCTAGTGATAACAGTTCGGACTGACACAATATCTGTGTCACATGTAAAAGTCAGGAGTTGGACTGCCAGGCATGCCATAGGAGGCATCTTGCAGGTAGGGAAGTGCTACAGTCCACACTCTGACAAGCTTTGGAAAGATGCAATATCTGTGTCACATGTAAAAGCCAGGAGTTGGACTGACAGGCATGCCATAGGAGGCATCTTGCAGGTAGTGAAGTGCTACAGTCCACACTCTGACAAGCTTTGGAAAGATGCAATAACTGTGTCACATGTAAAAGCCAGGAGTTGGACTGACAGGCCAACTTCAAGCATACTTAGCCTCTCGACCACGATTCCCACAATGTGTCAGAGTGGACCAG
Organism: Biomphalaria sudanica; assembly: GCA_036873155.1. Classification (NCBI taxonomy): domain Eukaryota; kingdom Metazoa; phylum Mollusca; class Gastropoda; family Planorbidae; genus Biomphalaria; species Biomphalaria sudanica. The sequence continues at coordinate 1,961 of JAZGLO010005423.1, read as the reverse complement.
CAAGTCACATGATACACACAAAGAAAAACAGCATATGAGAAGAAAGAGTGGATAGCTTGGATTTCGGAGCCGTCACAGTATCCCCAGTCAGAAGTGAAACGACCTTGAACTAAATCGATAATTATGCTATTTTTATTCTTCCAGCTAGCTCTTTGCTGCTGAGCTGTGAGCTCTTCTGCAGACTGTGCCAAAGTAAAATTGTCTGCTGTTCTACTAATTTAGCTATAAATAGAATAAAATAGAGACCTTTTTTCTGGAGTTTCATCTGTAACTTTGAGTGCTTCCACTTGCTCAGACAACTGATCTTCATCTGACTGAAAACATCAAACTCACTTGACTTTAAAACCAAAGTATCCATCACAATTTGTACAATATAACTCAAGCCATGAAAAAAAAAAGTTCCCCTTTCAGACCTTCTGGTCTATAGGGCAGATGATGTAAAGGTCATCTGTTTCTGTGGCCCACGGTTAACGAGGGTGTCATGCAGCCAGTGCAACGACCAGCCGTCTTTACTTTTCCCCCAACTTATTTCAGGCACCCATTAGAGCTGGGTGGACTTAGAGGCACCCAAAGATCCCAAAATGAAAAATCCCAATCTTCACCAGGATTTGAACCCAGGACCCCCCCCCCCATACAGAAGCCAAGTGCTTTACCACTCAGCCACCATGCCATGAGAGAGAGAAATTTAGTTCTATAAAAATAGTAATAATGTTTAGTATAACTACAGCCAGTCCATAAATTTATTGATATGTATTATGAAAAGAAGGTGATCTGGACTTAGCTACATTCAATGCTAAAAATAACATTTTAATTGAGAATGTGTGTTTTGTCAAAATGTTATGAAATTTAGGATGGCATTTATATAATCATGTCTGAATCTTTAGCGAATTTGGTACACTTCGGTGAAATATATTGAGATATCTACAATAACAGATTTGTTACAGCTAAATATTTAGTAGTGAAGCAAGTTATAATTTAATATTTAAAATATAGTGAAACAAGTTACAGTGAAGATATAGTTAAACCTATTACAGTTACTTCCATTATAGTTTTTTAAAATGTAAGAGAGTATAAGAACACTTACATTAATAGCAACCTTCTGTCTACGTTTTTTCTTCTGTTTTTTTGACAACCTTAAAAAAAATTGTATTGGATTAGAAAAAGTTTTGAAATAAGTTTACATAACTTGATAGCATTGTGATTGTAAGACAACATTAGAAAGTGAAACAACAGTCCTCATATTTCTGTGACCCCCCATCACCTTGAGCTAATACTTCCCTTCCCACAACAGTCCCAAATCACACACGCACACACAAACATCCGACACCAAACGACCAGCCTAACGAGGTAGACCATGACAACAGCAGATCAGATTTCTGTGAAGAACAAAAAAAAAAAAGACATTTGCTAATGTCTTCTGTGACCCAGTCAATCAAAGACCATGCCAGAAACAGAAAAAAAAAATTTATAGGAGAAGATTTGTATTAGTCTACCTCATGAAGTAAAGTTCAACATAGTAGAAGTGTTACAGATATTGATATCTCCAGTTTGACAGATAAAACAAAACATTAACGCTTCCGTTCCTCGGGCCAGCATCACTTCCAAGATCTTCGTATTTCACTCATTTTCGTCTCTACAATTGTATGTCTTTATTGTGTATATGAATTAAAACGTCAGTGCAGGTTTAGTCGACATTTCTATTCGTTTAAATAAATATTAACATTTTGACTCTTTTCAAGTTGATTCAAATTAAATATTAATGCTTTCTCTATTAGGGACTTTTACACTTCCAGTTAACCATAGCAGTCTTTAGAATCTCTCTATTTCCGTTCTTAAACCAATAAAATTCAGTAAGAAAGAAAAAGAAGAAAAACAATAAGAAGAATGTGTTGGCAATATAATGGAACCTACAAGTAAAACGTTACAGCAAAAATATAATAGATTTTGAAATAAAAAGATAA